>OZ030395.1:19963922-20563922 GCA_964023965.1 Melinopterus prodromus | reverse complement strand
CAAACAACGCCGAATTGACGCCGCATGTAGCGCGCATGTGCGGATGAGCGGTTTACCATGTTATCATAGTATAACTACTATACGAACTATATTATTACTAAACAAGGTAATTATGCTACAAAATAGCGTACGGTACATTTACAGTGTATTTTTACTGTTCGTACGGTATATTCGGAGTCCACACGATAAAACTACTGATTCCTTGTAATACAATTTTCACAAGTACCAATAGTATTTTTACCGATACTTTTTCCGTGTATTTATTTGATAATAGACATGACTATTTATTAGGTTTGCGGCAAAATATAAATGCTGCCTAGGTGATGTTGCAGAAAGGTTCGGAATGAGCAAAATCAGTCAGGGCAAAATGATATTATAAATAGGATGATGGATTATTTAATTACATAATATCGACCCTTCAGTGACTCACTTATCAAACACCGACGCAGAGAAAGAATTGGTGGAAATTGAGTTTAAGAAGGTAATTATATAAAATAAAAATCACAATGGCAACATTACATTTTTAAATAGGTTTCAGGGTTTACCAGGGTTATAGGGTGTATAGACGGCACATCTATCCAGATAAGAACTCCGTCGCACAAGATAAAATCGTCGTACACAATTCGTCATGTACCGTCTATAACTTTAGAGGCTACATGCGATAACAAGCGTCGATTTATTGGTGTATTTACCGGATCACTTCGAAAGATCAATGACTCCAGAGTATTGAAGCCGTTAAATATGGCAGAAAAACTAGTCAAAATATGCGGACGGAGATACCATATATTAGGCGATGGGGCATATTCGATCAGAGGGTATCTTTTATCACCTTATAAAGATTTTGACAGAATTACAGAAAATCTAAATAAACGTTCATAAATTGCTTTTTTAATTAAAATATATAATAAAACATACGGTCTTAAACAAAATAAACATGAAAATAAACAAAATAAATGTATAAAAATACCAGCCCTTACACTACATATAGACATCAATTTCTTGAACAGTTCCCAAATACGGTCCATCTTCTCTTTGTGCCACCTTTCTTGTGCCGCCTCTTCCGTTCATGGATCTCTAAGGGCGGTCGCCCATATAGCGGGTGTGGTGGAAGTGTGATAGCGACGTGACAGTGATATGGTAGACTGGCCAATGTAAACAAATGCATCAACGCCCACCAAGGTGGTGCGGCAGTGTTATGTAACTGTCGTGATAGTGGTTCGGATTCCACTCGTCTCTCAATGTTTAATCTCGAGTGGCAAGCGCGCCAGGCGCCTCTCGTCGGCCGCTGCTCCTGTCAATAACCGTAACTTAGCTTCGTCTGCTCTTTCGGTTTGTTTACTATGTTTGTTTTGTGTTTATCGTGTTATGTAAAAATCGTATTGTGATGAGTGATATATAAATGCAAGAAATAATGTATGTGATAAATAATATAAATATTAATTTTCATAGGTGAGTAAATATTAAAATTATAACCTATACCTACTTGATGATCTGTATTTTTTTTTTAGTATTTCATTCAACCCCCAAATATGTTAAATATATGGATACCTGCAATTAGAAGTAAACATTGGAACTTTCTAAATACAGCAAATTGTGTAGTGCAGTCATTCTTGACAACGGCTATGACGTTTACACTACGTTCAACAAATGGGCCTTTAAAAGAAGCTGCACCTACATGGAGTGGTTTTTTAATTTCGGCACCACATTTACAACAGAAATGCAAGATATATCCCGAAACGCATTTTGGTCTGTAAATCGGCTTTTGCGTTACTATGTCCAAGCCTGCGGTAAGTAATTATTTTCTTAACCTCTATCAGATTTTTCAAGGTTGGATTTCATGAAGCAAATAGTATGCTTACTGACTCGGTGATTAAAACCATTTGTTTTAGAAAATTCAGAAGCTACTAACCTCAATAAAATTTGAAACGCACTCGTTAGAAAAAAAGTTTACTGCAGAATATGTCAACGTTAAAAGGAGGCAAGAAATTATATCCTTGACGTTAAAGCGATTGCTTGTGAAGTTGAAGAATAAGAATTGTTCGAAGGTATTATTTTCTTAACTTATAGCTAATTGCTTCAAAGTTGGATTTCATGAAGCAAATAGTACTACTTACTGACTGGGCATTATAACAGTTGTTTTTTTTTTAGAAAATGCAAAACTACAAACCTCAAAGGGTGCTGTATCGGCTTTTAATTTTGCTTTTAAATTTGAGATTTTTTTCGGTCAAAGGGTATTAATTGAATGTAGTTACAGCATACGAACAGGACAACGATAACCTAAAAGAAAATACATACCGAAACTTGGTCAGAATTGAACAATAGACAATAACTTACAATTTTGTTTTTTAATTTATAACCCCTTGTTTCATACCATGCATAGTAAAATCACCTATCTATACATGCTGTAAAATATCCAAGAAATGATTTTAGTTAGAAGATCCGTACGAAGCATAAAAAACGACGATTTTTGTGTGTTTGTACGGAGAGGGGTAATTTCCTAGTTCAGCAGTTTTCGTATGCTGTAGCTACATTCAATTAATACCCTTTGGTGCAAAAAAATTCAAATTTAAAAGCAAAATTAAAAGATCGGTACAAAGTGTTTACCCAATTTGTTGAACTTTCTATGATGCGGAACGCACCTGTTTCGGCACCGTTAATAAAATATGAATCGGGCTCTGTAGTGACAGAGACTGTCGACCTAAAGGGCAAAATACAAGATTCCAACGAAAAATTTGCCGTAGAAGATATCAACGTTAAAGTGGAAGAAAAAGAATTGTTAGTAAGGTATTATTTTCTTAAACTATAGCTAATTGTTTCAAAGTTGGATTTCATGAAGCAAATAGTTTACTTACTGACTGTGATTACAACAGTTCTCTTTTTTTAGAAAATGAAAAACTACAAACCTCATCAATGAAATATGAAACGGACTCTATTGACAGAGATTGTCCGAACTAAAGGACAAAATACAACATTCCAACGAAAAATTTCCCGTAGAAGATATCAACGTAAAGGGATCGTTTGTGAAGTTGAAGAAAAAGAATTGTTAGTAAGGTATTATTTTCTTAACCTATAGCGGAATGTTTCAAACTTGAATTTCATGTAGCAAATAGTATGCTAACTGACTCGGTGATTACAACAATACTCTTTTTTTAGAAAATGCAAAACTACAAACCTCATTTATAAAATATGAAACGGACTCTGTAGTGACAGAGTCCGTCAACATTCCTACGAAAAGTCTGCCGTAGAAGATATCAACGGTCAAGGTATTGAAGTTGAAAAAAAGAATTGTTAGTAAGATATTATTTTCTTAAACTATAGCTGATTGTTTCAAAATGGGATTTATTTTTTTTTAGAAAACTCGAAACTACAAACCTTATCGATAAATTTAAAAACTTACCCTGTAGATACAGAGACTGCCTGAACAACAGGGTAAAATATAACACAAAAAGTTTATCGCAGAAGATACCTACGTTAGAGGAACTGCTCGTGAATTTGAAGAAAAATGATTGTCTGGCACATATTAGAATATTTTTACTGTTTCTACTAAAATGTATAATTAAGAAGGTTAAGTAAAGAGCGTTCTAGCTGAAACCACTATAGTAATTTACTCCTAGAACAACCTATATAAAATTTTTAAGTTTTTCTTAAAAGAAAAACTACTGTTACAATAGTCTTCCACTGGTACGAGGTGTGCTAGGTAGTTAAGAATTTACATACTTTATTTTCCATTCAAAATGTTTATTTTTGTTTAAATTATGGGTAAATTTTTTAATATCACTTTATTCTCAACAAAATAATTGAATATAAGTTTTACTTGTAATTGTCTTTTTTTTATAACAAACCCTATCTCGATACATTTTCAATGTCTAATGATATACTACTACTGTTGACCAGATAGTCGCTTTCTATACATAGTTAGTGTGTATAAAACCAGTTCTTATATTCGGGGACTTATTTTTAATAAATAATGTAGGTATAACGTAATATTTATTTACAATACGAAGTACATATGAAATGTTTGTTCATATTTGCAAAATTGGTAAGAACCAGCAGTATCGTAAGTAGTGCCATCTAGCGGATGTACCGCGCACTTCTACAATATTTCAGTTTACATATCTGACTTTAACAGATTTTTCATCACGCAGTGGGATGCAGGGATAATGCGGGATCGCAAGTTTTAATTTTATGTTTTTTATTAGTATTTGGAAAATTAAATATAATAATATATCATTATATGAATAAAATGAGTTTTATACGAAACAGTGCCATCTAGCGTATTTTTATAATATTAACAGATATTACAGATTTTAATATTTCCAACAGATTTTACATGTACATAGTTAAATGTGGACAGTATTGTGTTTAAGTTCGTGAACGCTATTGTGTTGGGTATTGTTTTTTCTTGTCACGCTAGTGGGCAATTGTAGAAAAATGATGGATGATTCAGAATTGAATATACGCTTCGTCACCCCTGTAGAAGACCAGCCATGTCTCTATGATAATACGCGATCACATTATCACATGAACCATGTCCAAGAGCGCGCCTGGAAAAAAATTGCGATGGAAGTTGGTGAAGGAGGTAAGAGTACCACTTTTTGTTTAAAATAATGATTGCTTGTTTTTTAATTTCCTCAATAATTATAATTTAAGAAATGTACTAGTTTTGTCGTTACAAAACAAGAATTATTACAAGAAAAACAAATATTTTAACATAACAATGTTGTCCAAATAAGAGCTATATCTCACGTTAGAAGGTATTTAAAAAGTTTTGCGTACTTAAAAATAAAAAGCATACTCCTAATTAGTAGAAATTTTTATTATACAAAAAATCTTCTTTGATTTTTTAGAGAACCTTCCACAGTTAGAAAAAAATCACAAAGTTTTTCTCTTGTAGCTATAGCTGGATTGGTGGCTCTCCTTTGAGTATATACTCTTGGTGTCTCCAGCAGTTCATTTCCAACCTCCATGTCTGCAATATTACCCTCTCGTCCACAAGGTTGAGAAAATAATCCTTCCTCAGTTCGAACAAAATTATGCAATACGCATATCGCTTGAATAATTGTATCCACTCTCATGACACTCATGTTGATTGGAGTTTGAAGAATTTTAAATTTTGATGTCATTAATCCAAATGCACACTCGACTGATTTCCGACCTCTTGACAAGCTGCCATTGAATAGTCTTCTTCTATTCGTCAGGTTTCTTTTAGGATACGGTTTCATCATATTTGTCATCAAGGGAAATGCTTCATCAGCAGCAAAATAGTGGGGAAGATTACTATTTTGCCCTGGCAATGGTGATGGTTCTGGTAACTCTAATGTGCCTGAATATAAACGTTTACCAAATGCACTTTCCCTTAATGCCCTGCCATCACTATTTCTGCCATACTCGCCAACATCTATCGTTAAAAACCTCCCATCAGCATCTGCCACAGCCATCAAAACCACTGAGAAAAAGCCTTTATAATTTATAAATTGGGAACCTGAATTTGGTGGACAAAGAACACGAACATGTTTCCCATCAACACTACCTACACAGTTTGGTAGGTTCCATAGGTCCCAGTACCTTGTCGCTGATTGTAGCCACGTCTCTCTGGTAGGAGCTGGCAGATATTCAGGTTGTAAGACCTTCCAAATTAATTTTGATGTTTCCGTAATTATTCTTCTTATAGTAGTGTGACCTCTCAAGAAGTAACACGACAGTGCCATTATATTGCAACCTGTGGCAAAGTACCTGAAAATAATATACATACATATTTAATTTTAATATTTTTTCTGTATTTTATTACTAAAATAATTGAAATTTGTTATGTAGGTACTAATGTCGTTCTTATGTTTCAGTTACTGTAGCACATTGCAAGGCAAGATGGAAAAATCTTCGTGGTAATTACACGAAGCACTTGAAGCAGTACACTCCCTCAGGCTCGGGAACTACCCCAAAACGCCCCTATTACCTCGCTGAATACATGACATTTATTCCAACCATTCACAAAATCGCGTCAAGCGTTTGGAAATATCAAATCGTCAAAACCTAATATTGAATCACCTACTGGAACATCTACAAACGATGACATGTTTGAAAAGCAAGATGCCAGTGATAGAGAGGAAGAACGTAATTATAGTGATGAAGACATTGTTGAAGTTTTATCACAGGATGATGCACTACCAGAAACACAACAGCTAAATTTTCAAAATAATAAAACTTCTACAAGGTCTACAGTAAACAAATTAAAAAGAAAATTAACTTTAGTTGACGTCAATAAATCGGCAGTGGAATTTTTTGAAAGAAAGAAGGAACAACGCCTTCAACGCAATGAAGATCCAAGCGACATACATAATTCAGATAAATACTTTGTATTAAGCCTGCTGTCCGATATGGGCAAAATGAATGACAGGCAAAAACGACCATTTAAAGTGGGCATACTTGACCTAACATCAAGAATTTTTGATGGTACTGACGTCTCAATAATCCCTTCCGGTCCTGCGACAACATCACCAAGGTTGCCAAATTGTTAGATACCATGGGATGTAAATACAGCCAATGAAGCCAACTAATGTTAGGCCAAAAAATATGCTTTATATTTATTCTTTTGTTTATTTATAGTTTTATATATATATTTATATTTATAGTTTTATATAGTTTTATAAGTTTGCGGAGGTAGTCGTAATATAGTTATTGCACATCTGATTAATGCCCACTCCTACCAACTCTCTGTTTTCATTCTGTTAAGTTACCAAGGGAATTAAGATGAAACTTAACATTTACGTTACATACAAGCATAGTAACGCTGCACCGATTGCAACTATCTTTAATAAATGTATTTTTTATTAATTTCTGCTGTTTTATTTTGTAATATAATGCGCACACCTAAAACTGCAAAATTGATGGCCATATTGGCAATGACGCTAATCCTCGCTAATCATAATCTATTTTTGGACACCACTGTTGGGAGTTCTGACTACTGCGTAGGCTGCCAGATTCAGATTAGTGAGAGCATAAAGAATTTCTATATCCTATATCAATAAATTATAGCAAGAATAAATGTAGAGACTTACAATACTTCATATAAAATAAATAAATAATTTAATAAAATAAAATAATAGTATATTATTTGACGAGCACATAATTAAGGATATAAATCGCGAGCATGAAGTTTACACGCGAGCCGTAGGCGAGCGTGTAATCATGCGAACGATTTATATCGGTTATGTGCAAGTCAAATACGACATTTTATCTAAGACTTATAAATTCCATTTTATACAAAATATTTTAAATGTATTTGTCAATGATGGCGCGGCGAACTGTCAAATAACTGTCATCCACGTAAGTTTTGACATACTTTGACACTAGCGTCATATAATGATGACAGTTTGTTCAAATAATGAGGTCATTATTTGAACGAACTGTCATTATTATGCAACGCTAGTGTCATTATAATCACTGGCGCGTATAATGATGGGGATTAAATAGTCATAGATACGTGCAATGAACTTATTATATGTGAGTCGTAGATAAAAGAATTTATAAACAACGTTTCAAAAATTCAGTCATGATAATTCAACTTTTATCTCGTAATGTAACAGTTACTTACCGTAACGTTATGAGAAGCCGTTCTTCCGGAGGGACGCATTTTCGATATCTTGTATCTTTTTTCTGAATTTCAGGGCAAAGTTTTTCTAATAATTTCCTGTATGTTTTTTTGTTCATACGATAAAGACTTTAAATTTTTTATCGTCGAAACTTAAATGTTTTTTATGGATATTATAGATACCATAGTTTTTATTTTTTGGCCATAGTGGATGAACCCAGTATTTTCTTCGTCGCTGTTGGAAGTTGTTTATGTTGACAAGTTGTAAAATCGCCAATACAGCTTCATCCTCTGACGACGACATTTTAGTTGAGTTTAGTACAGAATGAGAGATTCACGTCACTCACGCAATGAAATGATAAGCTGCGACTCCTGCCACTACGCCAACTCTGCTAGTGCGTCACTTAGGTGGGCGTTAAACCATCGACTCGCCATTTCACGATTTCGTCACACCTATACCACCCCAATATCACTTGCCACTGCCGCAACCACACTTCCGCCACACCAGGTATATGGGCGACCGCCCTAAGAGTAGCTCTTCGGCGCTTTTTGTAGCTCCTTTCTTCTTTTAAGAAGAACTCGAACAGGTTTTCTCATGTATAAGAATTGAAATGTAAATCAGTGAAAATAAGAAATTGTAAAAAAATTGCGCTGTTTTACAAGTATAGAAGAAAACAATGAACAATGTTCTGATTTATTTCAAATTTAACTCACATGCTACAAACAGGTTTCACATGAAAATCACTAAACAAATTGTTATCTATAAATTACATAGTTCTGATGACTGTTATACATTCCATTTCTACGCGGTGGGGCTTCTTTTAGATGGCGAACAGTTGTGGCACTTCGTAAAACATCAGGTTCAATGCTATCGTCTAAAGAAGCTATTTTGACCGGTCGGGTTCGAACGGAATAGCTATTTGACAATTTCCCGAAGTACTGTTATGGTCGATTGTTTCTTATTTTCTTCGTAGAGCGGTTTTGCACCGGTTTTTGCAATTTACTACACCAATATTCCATTTAAAAATTAAATTAACGTTCCTGGTAAATTCTGCCCACATTTTTGCGAATTTCTTTCGCGGCCCGACTTGTGAAATGTATATTTCATACTTTTCTAGAAGTAGTTGCATCTACTCAATACCTCATGCGACGAGAACCAGTTGATGTTCCTTATTTTTGGTGTCTCATTATCTTCTTTGTTTTCATACAATAGCTCTTCACTAAAATGAGTTGTTTCATCATCGTCTAAAAGATTTAAAAAAAGACATTTTATACTCGCGTGTTATCCCTCATTCGTATGAATTCGCGAATTATGTCATCTTCAATTGGGATCTGTTTTATCACGCACCAATGTGCTGATGTACTCAACGGTAAACACGTTGTCTTCTAAAATAATACGTTGTAATTATAGAAACGTTTAATAAAGTACAAATTCAATTATGATATTACCTTTTTGTTATTGAATAACTGCTTCCTCTGTTGCGGGGATCTATAATTCAAATGGTTTCCCATTAATTTTGAAAATCATAATGTTGATCTTGTCGTCATTTTTACGTTTGAACTAGTAGTCCGTGGTTTTAACGCTCCAACAAAAATTTAAGGTTAGATAACTACGTATGCGCCTGTCACAATTGAAATTACACTGAATGCGTGCAATGCCTATTTTATTGGACTCAACTAAGAAGAGCACGCCTATGCGCGGCGGGAAAAATCATTTCACCTTGATAGTTTAATAACCTTAATAACACTTCTCTTCTGTTGGGGATGGTGGTGTGATTTGGCGTTCAAGTACCGATTGGTATGTGTTTTCTTACGGTAGACCGTATATCCAAGCGTACCCGTTGACGTTCTGAATACCAGCACATCCAGAAATGGCAGCTGATTATGCTCTTCTATTTCCATCGTGAATTTGATAGAAGGATTAACATTGTTCAGGTGTTATGTTTTAAGTACATCAATATCCATTATTTAAAATGTTCATATGCTTTGAATATTCGCTTTTATACTGTTTACCTATAATAAATATAGTATATATTTTCAAAAATGTTT
Source organism: Melinopterus prodromus (assembly GCA_964023965.1). Lineage (NCBI taxonomy): Eukaryota > Metazoa > Arthropoda > Insecta > Coleoptera > Scarabaeidae > Melinopterus > Melinopterus prodromus. Next base: position 20,554,285 of record OZ030395.1, on the reverse strand, counting down.
TGCATTATTATTCATTGAAGGTATTTATCTACTGTTTAATGGAATTCTAGGTACCTGACCAGTGGCAGCTCGTGACCTAGGAAAATGGGGGTTGCAACGTTCGCGTGCCTACTACTTTTATATGACATCTGTTTTATAGAAAAATGTCTTTTTCTACTCCTATTGAGGAATGCATTCATTATCATGGCAGTTTATGATAAGTAATACTAACCATTCCCCACACACATGGCAAATATTTCATTCCTGGCTCCTCATACCCCGCGAGTAGTGAGAAATATTTCATTCCTCACGGCTTTAGAACCAATCACAGCTCTGGATTTTTCATTTCCAAGTTGTTGATACACTGCTTAGCGACATAATCAAGGCATTGACAACGTCGCTAAGTGACAAGGCGCACCAAACAATTTTAATCTGTCAAAATCCTGTAAACCGTCACAGTGACGTACAGCTGTCCCTATATGCACAAAAATTAATTTATAAAATTTCGTTGCATAGCAGCACTCGCCTACGGCTCGTGCTGCATACTTCGTTCTCGTGAGAAATTGCTTACATTACTTGCTCATAGAATAATATACTATTATTTGTGCACTAAAAAAATACTCATTCTTATTCTTAAATACTAGAAATATTCGAAAAACTTTTATATTTTTATTGAACTTTGTTTTTCAAGGGTCAAGGGATCTTTGCGAGTTGTCAAAAGTGACAGTCGACTGAGAAGACGTACGCTACATTGTACGCGGCGTAAAAAAACTGCTTCTAGGAAAACCCGCCTTTAGCAATATTATGACTGAAAGAGAAAATCCATACGACGATTTTTAGCAGCAGCGAACTTGTCGATAATCTTTTGATTGAAATCGGGTATGCTTTCAATTAGGTTTTCTTGTGAAAGTATTGCCATAGCAGACAGTCTTTCTTAGGCCATGGTGTTTCTTAAGAAGGTTTTTATCCGTTTCAGTGTTGAAAAGCACCGTTCTGCTTCCGCTGAAGGCATCGGAATAATTATTAAAAATTTTAAAAGTATCAAAGTTTCACTGCAAGTTTCACTTAGGACATTGTTTTGAAAAATAGAATCATACAATGGAAGTATTCCCGAAATTGATCTAAATTCTTCTGTTTCTTAGATTACGGTCAATTCTGTACGAACTTTTTGTCCATTAAAAAATGGATAGACCTGAATAGTTTCTTGAAAAATATTTTCGGGAAAAAATTTATTATATTCACTAAACTTTTCAGAAAGTAATAAAGTTGCTGCAATGAAGTGGCCAGTAAAGCCGAAGCGGTCTTTGACTTGACAAATAATAATGGCGCAGACTTCAGCGTATCCGTCTCTATCAGTCTTACGTCCATCTACAGTCGATTCCTCTTTGCTGCCCTCATTGGCGGCAACAGGATCGATTTCTTTTGTTTGAAATTTTGCAAATAATATATCTACATGGGGCATTATCTTGTAAAATAAATTTAACCAGTAAATAAAGGTCTCCCTACTTAAAATTGTAATATAGCCTGATGCATGGTTGATAGTAGTGCTAGCTACAGTGGCACTGTTTTTCAAAATTTGCTCTGTTTCGATAATGTCTTCCATATGTTCAAATACAGCGCAGACAATTCTTGAATTAAAATTCCGCCTTGTTGGAGCGTCTCTTAACTATTTCGCCCAGTATGGCAGTTCGCTGAGGAGAAATTGAAAAAAAATGCACATATTCCTCGTAAATTGGCGAAAAATATACGGATGGTCGTGTTTGCAGAAGCAACATTTAACATTACCAAATTTAATTGATGAGCATAACAGTGTACATAAGCAGCGTGTTCATAAGTTTGCTTAACAATTGCTTGTACTCCGTTAGATGACCCACTCATGACTGCTGCACCATATTTGAGCAATAAGCTTTCTTTTATTATTTTTGACGTGCTTTGCAAGTTCTTCAAGAATGGCCGACGAGCCGGCTTTTGCATCGTGATCTGAAGGCGTTAGAAAATTCCAAAATCTTTCAACCGGCTTACCTTTTATTATATATATATATATATATATATATATATATATATATATATATATATATATATATATATATATATCTAAAAACGATTGCCATTTGATATATGTTTGAAATGTCATTGGTTTCGTCAGCTATTACAGACAAATAGCCGGCATCTTGTATTTCATTTTTTTTTATTTGTAAAATTTCATTTTCGATGATTTTTGAAGTTCGTTTAAAAACCGTTGCCTTTACTGAAATTAATTAATCCACGAAAAACTCCCGGGTTACAAGAAGACGAGGTCTCATCATGCTCTCTCATAGAGCTCAAAAGCTCCACAAAAACGAACACATTTAACAATAATGTTCAAAATGTACCGATTGTGTTTGACTCGTTGTGCAATTGCATGTTCCGTTTGTATGCACTGTCCAATAATATTTCGTAATATGCCGTAATATTCACCGTTCCAAAGAGAGAATATTTTAATATATTTGTCATATACTTTGCTGACAATGAGTGTTTCTTAATTCGGTCGGTTAAATGGTTTAAATCTGAGATACCTGTTTTTGTCAACCGGTCATCGGCTCCAAACAACAGACAAAGAAAACAAAAAAAAAACATTTATGACTTCACAGCCACAAATTCACTCATTTTTCCAGTAAACATCGGCATTAAATGTCCTTGTGAATGACCGAGATTTGGCCGACACGCATTGTCTTATAAATAAATTAGGGGTAGGCCTGCCAAGCCTTTTTATTTCGCTCTTATCGATGCAACTTAAACTGCTGAATGGTTGAGCTAATAAACTCTGCACGGAGTTCATTGTTTTTAAATTCGCGTAATTACCGCTTCACGGGCAACCAAGCACCACAGCGTACGAGTGTCAAATGTCTACAACATCCTTTTGCAATAATGCACGTCACCAGTCGCGTAAGTATGACGTCGCTTCGCTTCTAGACACCACTGGGGGCGTGGTCCAGTAGTTCGGTTCATTTTCTTCTCAATATGTATTTTTAAGCAATGAGCTTTATTAGATATTTTCCATTTTTTATTTATTTTACTTATATTTCGCTTGAATATTTTGTTTGTTTAGCGATACGTAGATAAAATTTTATGTCGACGGTAAGTGAAAACGGCAGCCACAAAAAATAAGTCTAATATAAAATAGAAATTTTATTAATACAATAAATACAATAAAAATAACATAAAATACGTAAAAAACGATCCACATAAACTAAGGAGAGCTTATTTTACTGCAGGGAGCGCATAATTGCATTCCTTTTTTCAATGGCAGTATTTTCTGCATCTTGTTGTTGACGTGCATTGTCATCTCCCAAACTTATATATTGGCCTTCCTCCTCCACTGGTATATCGTCATCATAGTCTGCTTGCCTCCTCAATGTGTAGTTGTACACATGCTGCTGTGATAACACGTGGAATGTTCTCTATATTCATATCTAAATATTTCAATCACCTCCACGTTCCTTTCAGCTGTCCCAATGCACACTCAATTTTACTTCTGCAAGCGCTATGCACTGTATTGTAATGACGTTGCTCATTCGTTCGGTGCCCATTGTCCCTAAATGGAACCATTACGTTTTGCAGCAAGATGATAACCAATCGGTACGGAACAAAATTAAAATTGCGTCAGACATCAAATAGTAGCAAGATGAGGGTTTCGTTTAGCAAACTCACACAAATATCTCCGTCAGAGAACATAAAATGTCACATGTGCAAAATTCTGTTATTAAAAGTGAGGTTAGTCGGTCTATCCGTACAGCTAAAGATAGGAACACCCAAATATAGACATTCAAACTTTTTATTCAAACTCCAATAGTTTTCATTCAGTTATTTATTCTTGACTACTAGTTTCGTTCTACAATGAATATCTTCTGGTCAAACTGCGGAAGATAATTTACAATTAGCGATTGAAATCAAATAAATGTAGGTTATGTTCGGTGCAAATTAAATAAATACATAATACAAACTCACCGTCAGCGAAAATTAAATTCTTACTAGTCAAACAGTTTAAAATACAAAAATAGACGATACTATGGCAATATGAATCAATATATGCGTCAATATCTTCATTCGTTCATTCCTTCATTTCGTTCTATATCAACAATTAGCTTATTCTTATAAGCTAATTGTTTCTGATTTCATTCGAAACAATAAACAATCCCGAACTTACAGACAATTGTTGAAGATTTGTTCCAGAAATATGAAAAAAATAGGTATAGAATACTGTTATTTTATTCATTTCTGTTATATGCTTTAAATTTTTTTTATTTTTCTAACATGCGTCACATGTCTGAAAATTCATTTCTTACATTTGCACCTGGATTTTTTTCCTGTGAATCTTGGCGACGTTAGTGACGAGCATGGGTGAGAGGTTACAACAGGAGATAAAGACCATTGAGAGGCGGTACCAGTGATTTTGGAATGAAAGAAGTTGGGGGATTTTATCTGGTTCCTTATAATCAGAAACCCACAAGAACAGAAGGCGAAGCAGGAGCTAGAACCACTTCTAATGTCATTATATACTGCAAATATACAATAAAAAATAAACGAAATTAATTAAAATGATAAATAGAGAAAAACGTTGCTTTTTTGGTAGTTTCATAATTGAATCATAATTGCTCATACCTTCGGTATTTTTCCATAGATTTCTATCGTAAAATCATTATTATCTTCGTAAAAGTATACACTCTCCGTACAAAATAACAAACTGACAATATTTCCACGATTTTTACTCTTCAGTGGTGATAGAGTAAATGTTCGATTTTTTGGCCACATGTTTTTCATATTGTGGCCCATTGTGTTGAAACTACTGAAGCTAGAAAAACTACTGAAGATAGAAAAACTGTGTTAGTAACACTTGTTGGTGATACGATTAGCTTGTATTTGATGTACCGAGTGACCACATTGGACTTTCCTCACTCGAGATATCGGTCGTTGCAATGGGTTTATGCTAGCGGTAGGAAAGATAAAATTAATCTGAAAAACTGTAAGTTTTCAAAAGTTTAATCTGCATCTTTTGTCAACAAAAGAATTTCAGCTGTTATCTGCTCTCAATATTTTGAGAGCAAACGTCCACCGAAACTATTTAGGACTTTGCAGTGTGATGCAATTCCAACTTTATGCCTTCCTATTTCTGTTTCTTCAACTTCAACAACTACCAAACGATCTAAAAGAATGGAAGCTAAAAATTATTTAGAAAGTCGAGAACTAATTATACAAGAAGTTTTGTCAGACCGAAATAACAATAGCCACCAGCAAATAGAATCTTGGGCAATGGCTAAACAACTCGCCAATGATTGTTCAATAAATGTTTGTATAATAAATAATACATTCCCACAAAACAACGAAATATAACTGTTATTACATTTATACAATTTTTTTTGTAACTTTTTTACTTGTAATGTTATATAACAAGTAATATAACTGTCAGGGCCGCGTCTAGGGTTTTACGGGCCCTAGGCACACATGACATTCCGTACCCCTCAACCTACCTTAACGTACGTGATATTAGACCATAAATAGGGATATAAGATAATAAAATACGTAGAATATGGAAATCTGAAACTATTTTTCGTGACACCACTTTTTCTGAATATTCTTTTTTCTGCATATTCTACGTCTTTTATTATCTTATTACATCAAAGTGGAAAAGGTGGACTACTTAGTGAATGCCATTAAATAAGGATATTTTTTAACGAAATAAAAATCGCATCTCTTGAGGTGTGTTAATTTTTATTTCTCAAAATATGAAATGAAAATGTTATTTTACAAATCCAAAACTTTTTTTTCTTGTTTTAGTATCAAGAAAAGATTTGATGATATTATCTTAGTTTATGGTTTTTAGAAAATCCTTCTCAATATACAGTATTGCCAGCGCGTTGAGTTTTTGCTCCGAGAGCGTACTGCGTAAATAATTTTTTACTAGCTTTAAAATAGAAAATGAACGTTCACCCTCGACATTGCTGACTGGTAGTGTTAGAAATAATCTTAAAAGTATTTAGTGTAGGAAAATTAGCTTTTTTAGAAGAAAAAAATTACAAAGTTTTGAAATTTTGGTTATAAGCTCTCTGTAGGAACCCAAATACAGATCCGAAGAGTTCCCACCTCTCCGGTGCGAGCTTCATCCCCTTTTGCTCAAAAAACTACCCCCAGTCGTGACCTCGCGGTCTTTTTCGCCGTTTTGCTCGTAAACCGCAATTTTTACGAAAAAATGTTACAGGACTTTTTATATCTCCATTAAATTCTCTATAAATATGTCCTTTAGTATTTTTTGCGTAACTCCCAGCCAACGCTCGTAAATGACCTTGGAATATAGTCGTACTTTTCTGCACGAAGAGACAAATGAGCCAAGCGCCGCTTTTTGCGGTGATTATCTTTAAAAATGTTAGTCTAAGCAAAAACATTTATAGAATCAAAATTAAAGAGCAGTTTTTTCTCTACTAGGTGCTTATAAAATAAGATCCTTATGATCAAGTGTTAGTGTTCATATGATGATTCATTATATTTATGCATTCTGTACTTTGAGCCCGTTTCCAAACCACCTTTGAGGTAGAGCTCTGGGCGCGTTTTTTACGTGGTTTCCCTGTAGGCCAAATCCACTAATAAAATATATCTATTTATTAATTTTCCTCTGCAAAATCGTCCTCCTCGATCGAATTGAAACAACTTTGCCCATGACAACTAGAGCAGATTGTGGAGCAGCGCAAACCAACTTTTACACAGGTACATCGCTTTCCACATCCTTTTTTTACAGCCGCAGGATATAAGCTGAAGAATTGAAGTTGGAACTGGCGCGTCAGTCATAACCACTGGCATTAGAATGTTTTTACTTTTTCTCCAGCCCCGTTTTTCCTCGCCACGTCTGAGTGTTGTGCTAATGCAGCAGATGTAGGTGGTAGTCTAGGCAAAATTACTGCGTGACTGGATTGGCCAACTAATTTATTAACTGAAATGAACCGGTAATGATTCAAAGATGTCTCTTTTCGGGGTGCCTTGTATAAAGCAAGTGTAAATTTCTCACCAGCTCTTGCTTTGTCATCTTTCGCCGATGAAAGATTATTGAATATTTCAACCACTTCTTGTAAATCCTTTCTTGATTTTATTAAGTTTATAGTCTGCGATTTTCCTTTCCCAAAAAGGCAAACGTGGTGTCGCAGCCACTAAACGCATGAGCAAATAAAATGTTATTTTTGCAACCCTTTAACACTTCCGAAATTTGTAAGTCATGGGAACTATACGCCCTTTTCTTAATATTTCCTTGAGCATCTCTCAAAAAGCGAACGTCTTTGTCCGATGGAGAAAGAGCGTTGAGGAGTGTTAGCAAATCAATATCTTGCCCAATAACAAGAGATTTTTCAAAATTGTTGGCTGCGTCGATCGCAGTCTGAATAACTAGCAAGTCGTCGTCATCGGTAGCATCGAAAGTGGAAATACCGGCTGATTCTGTGCTCATCAGTTGACCAATAAAACGCTCTTTATTGGCCAGGTTACTCAGCAAATTCTTTTGCGAATCACAAATTTGCGTGTCTTTATCGAAAATTATTTCTGCAGATATCCGTTTTAGGACCCGTTGCTGACGACGTTCAATACTTTTTGTACTGTCCTCATTCTCGCTATATCCATCAAAAACTACAGTTACGCGCTGACTGTATCACTTTCGAATGAAATTGACGTACGTATTGTATATGTCTGAAATTGTGCCGCATTTAGGCCACACCACACGATGAATTAAATTTCGCCAGGCTTTATTCTTATTTCACAGGCACCTTGTAGAGAAAAAACTGCTCTTTTGTTTCGATTCTACAAATTTTCTTGCTTAGACTATTTTTTATAGATAATCGCCGCAAAAGCGGCGCTGGGCTCATTTTTCACTTCGCGCTGAAAACTATGCCTATATTCCAAGGTCATTTACGAGCGTTGGGTGGGAGATACGCTAAAAATAGTAAGGGACATTTTTATAGAGACTTTAATGGAGAATATAAAAAGTCCTGTAACATTTTTTCGTAAAAATTGCGGTTTAGGAGCACGATACTATCATACAGGGACACCACTGTTGAGATAGTCACTGTATTTTCCTGCAAAGATTTATTTACAGCATTTATTTGATTTAAAATCCTATCGCAAATAACCATTAGTAAAACAAATTCAAACTCATCTAGTTTATTATAAAGCGTACCAGCTTCTACCCGAACAACTGGTTTTTCAGATTCATGTATTTCTTTTATTGCTGATTTAATATTGTGATAATAGTCTCTTAAAGCTCTTGCGGAATCCGCTCGCGCAGACCATCGTGTAGTTGATAACGGTTTGATAGTCAAATGTTTCTTATCCATACATCTTTCTAATTTATTCCATCTATGAGTTGATGCAGAGAACAAAACATACAGTTCTTGAATTATGTTCAAGAAACCTGTCACCTCCAAACAGCTTTCTGCAGCTGCATTTCCCACCAAATAAAGAGAATGGTTCGCGCATGGAACAAACTCCGCAGAAGGGCTGTGTTGCTTAATACGAATTTGCAAACGATTATAGCGGCCTGACATATTTGCCGCATTGTCATAACTCATCCCTCGACAGTTCTGAATGCCGATATTCATTTGCTCGCGATATTCCACCATTACATCCTCTAAACTCTTTGCCGTATGTGATGTAATGGGTATAAAAGTAAGAAATGTTTCTCTTACCTTACCGTTTAAAACATAACGAACGATGACAGTTAATTGGTCTACATGAGCGATGTCTGGTGTAGAATATCAGATTATCAAAAACAAACGATGTTTCTTTCAATTTTTCCACAATTTTGCTCCTTATTTGATGTCCAATCATCGTAATAAATTCATCGCAAATGGTAGATGGTAACTAGTAGACACTGCCTTTTCCTAAATTTCCATAGTTATTTAAATGATTTTTAAAAGGGATAAAATTCAGCTAAATACTCCAATGCGCCAATATAATTTCCACTCTGTTCCTCATTAAATCTTTGGTGCTTACCACGAAAGCTGTTGTGTTTTTACATAAGAACACGCAGGGTTTTCAAACTATAAACTTGTATTTGCTGACAGATAATTACACAATTATATGCTTGTCATTAACTAAACAAAACTACGTTGCCTAACAACATTAATATTTTTTTATTATTAAATTTACTATCACAATATCCCCCTGTAAATTTATAAATCATAATAACTAAAAGACAAAATCAACGACGTCTAAACGCTGGATTTTCGCGTCTTTCTTCGCGAAAACCGCGAAACCGCGGACGCGGCCGCGGTTTTGCCTTCAAAATGCCGTTTCGCTGCTGTGTAGACTCGCGAATTGCGGATTTAGCGCCCATTTCTCTTAATTTTTAGCGAAAAATCGACGTACGGCAATTTCGCCGTTTGAATTACATTGCAAAAATTTTTTGGAGTGGGTACACTCCGTTCGGCACTTGCCCGAAAATTTTACCCTTTGTGTTTTCAAAGGATCCTAGGAGAAGCAACGATGGGCGGTCAACCGCGACATTTATTGCTCAAAACAGAAAGCTCTATCGCGTAGGCCAATCTATTTGTCGATATTTTGCCAAGTTTTCGAATTTATTTCCTTCAATTTGAGTAAATTTATGGTTGTCGTTTTGTGATTGTACTTCTACTCGAGTCTCCATGCCGACGGCTCAATAATATGACAGTTCCGTATTTGATATACTCAAAATGACAACGCTGTTCCCGTCGGTGCTATTATGTTGCTGAAAATGGTTTAAATTTCCGTCAGAATAACCCATAATGTTGTCGTAGGCGTTCTCTGGTAACTATGCGACTATAATTAGGTTTAGTTTGAAGAATTTGCAACGGAAATTAAGCCGGGGAAACGCATGGCTTTCGCAGCGTAAAAATGTACGTGTTCCACCCGGCCTCAATCAGAAGCGCCCTGCAATGGACAACGCCCGACAAAGACGTAACTCGTATACGTATATTTCGTATTTATACGTATATTTCGTATTTTGATATATGTATAACTAAACCGAATGTTTCTGGCGATTTTAGGTACGTTTGGTACGTTAGGGAATTTTCACGCGCCATGTTGGCATATCGGCATCTGTGAAAAGTGGTTATAACCTAAATTAGTTGGGAAATGTCAGCTGGTTCGGTTTTACGTGTTCGTCGAGTCTCGGAGCTAAATTATCTGCAATTCTCTATTTACAATCAACGTAACAGTGCCTGGCTGTTATTAAAGTGCAATTTCATGATGATCGTAGTAAGTACATAATTTAACGTTCCGTATATTATTCTTTAGTTAATTGTTTGTTGTGTGCTTCTAGGCTAGAAATTCAGAAATGTTTCCAGATTGACGAAACTGTCTGTATGGTACGAAATCGAAAGATACGAAAGTGCACTGTGCACATTCAAGCAAATAGAACTAATCGATATTATCCCTTTGCTGTCATGTTGGTTGCATACCCGCACGTTGTTTTCAAGGACTGTCAAAAAAATATACCTTTGGAATTTTGTTTGTTCATTTAAATGGATATGCTAGCACGTCCATGAATAGGAACAATTCCTTTTTTCAGTCGTTTGACTTTAGCAAAGCTTGTGCAAATGATTTACCTATGAATTAGCTCTCGGAAGGATATTGCCCACCAGGTAAACGAGTCTAACCTTAAAAAAACCTTGAGAAGAGTGTGGAAACTACTGTGGTATGTATCTATTTTGATGTGTACATTTTTTGATCAAAGAAAAAACAATAGAATCTGCTTAATTTTCCATATGTATTCATATTTATGGATTTATTTGTTTTTAAAATTATTATTTTTATGGTTTTCTCCTTTTTATGTTGTTTTTGCTTTTGCATAGTTTTTTTCATTTTGTATTTTCCTTTGTTTTGCTAATATTTTAAACTTTTGTAACAAAATAACTTTATATCAAACTTTTTACTCTACTAGAAAAATATTTAAAAAACAAACAAAAATCATGGGGATTTATTTGTTTATTCAATTCATCTTTTAATTTGTTGGTAGTCAGTTCAACAAAAATCCTCAATACCCAATTTATTTACTCTTTATTATTTTGTTAATATTTCAAACGGCTGTAACTTTTAGCAATTGAAAAGATAAAGCAAGCAGGTAATTGTATTCTAATAAATTTCTGGATTTTAGAATCTTTCTAAAGAATTATTAAAAATTGTCTTTGCTAATAGGTTTTTATTATACGCAGGGTCAAAGAAAATTATCAGAATAGAATCATCTTCTTATTTGAGGAATAACTATGTTTGAGGAACACGAAAACAGCAGCATTGGAGGAATATGAAGAAAGAAGCAATTGATCTTCATGAAGCAATATGATCTCTGTGAAGAAAAACTAACAACCGGAATACAAAAATAGATCGGCTCGATGCAAAATATACGCAATCCGTGGAAAACGTGTACGACATTAGAATGGTGACAGAAATATGTAGATTATAAAAGTAAATTATCAAATGGGCTGGAAAATAATTTTCCGAAATATAAAATAAATTTGTGCAGCAAATGTCAGAGTATCCATACATTAACTGAATTACTCACTGCCAGTTAAAGTTTAGTTCAGATATTGTTTTTTATCAATTATATTAAACTTATCCATTATAGTCTTGCGAAGATGAAAAACGTCCAAGTGTTATATATCAATTCATTTAAAGTAGTCTTTCATTTATTAAATTATACAAATTTGGTTGAACTTTAGTAAGAAAGCTCAGTGACATAGGGTGGTAAATAATTAATTGCCTATCCTCTTTACCACATCATGTTCACATCAGGTTTGGCCTACTGAAAACTTCCATAAATTTAGAAAAGAGTGAAAATATAAAATAAACTAAGTTTGATAAAGAACGCCCCTAACATTTTTTTTTTGTTTAGTATGAATAAATTTTTAAAAATATTAAGGTATGTGGAAAATGTGAAGAGAAAACATTGCTTGGAATACTTATGGAGTAATTATTTTGTATTCAGGAACGGTGTGGTATGGTTGAGTATCTTGATTTGAGCATTTTTAAGATTTCTATTATTTCGGTAATATTTTTAATGATAACTTTTTAAGGAATTGAGAAACCAAGCATTTTTGTCTTTATAGTAATCTGATTTTATAAATTAAAACAAACTTACATATTAAGCTTTTATTGCAGTATTTGTTAATATTCACTTTTTGAAAATTGTATTAACATTTTTTCTAATCAAATGCTCACGTTCAAGTTTTTACTCAGTAAAAAGTTTTAGTTGAAAATTTATTTATGGATTTCTTTGTTTATTCTTAATTTTATTTATTTTTTGTTATTTTTATGGCTCTCATGTGTTATTTTATCTTTGTTTTTGTCGTTTGATATGAATTTTCATTTTCTTTGTTTTGCTAATATATCACACTTCTGTAATTTTATGAATAATCATACTTCACACAGAATGACATGTACTCTCTAGAAAAACACTTAAAGTTCAATGGGATTTCTTTGTACTTTCATTGTTTGTTATAAATTTTAATTTGTTACTTTCTTTGTTTTATTAGTAGTTCACATTCCTGTAACTCTATAAAGAATTGAAAAACAAATAACTTCAAAGGAAACTTTTTATTCGGAATAACATTTACTTTACTAAAAAAAAGTAAATGGTAATGTTTCATAAGAACTAATTTGATTTTTTTAAATTTTATTCGGTTATTTTTGCATTTAATTACTGTCCCTTAGTTTATTTACTTTTTATTATTGTAATATACAGGGTCCTGCAACTAAGCTCCCGTCTTCTGTAGCTCACTTACTCATTAAGCTAAGAGTTTGACATTTTGCAAGCTTACCCTGTACTTCAAGGTACAATTCAAGAAATTATTTTTTATTATACAGGGTGTTCCAAAAATGGGCAACGCCATGGTAATATATTTTTTTAAATTGCATGCTATACATTTTTCTGCACATTTGGAAGCCTTTTATGGTTGCCTACATATCACGAAAATTTTATTGAAATCGGTTGAGTGACCGCAGCGGAAAAAAATAAAAATCAAAAAAAAATGATTTTGCATCGTAGGCTTTAAAAATCAATAAAAACCACAAAATGCAGCTCGTTAATAAAATTTTGCGACGTGCTTATTAAGTTAGATGTAATAGTCTCGTTAACCAAGTGACATTGATCCAAATTATACAGGGTGACCAAAATCGACTGTCAAACTTGTCAAACTTCAAAGCGCGCTATTGTTCTTATTTTAAATTGGAACCCATATTTTTTTTTCGGTGAAACGATGCGAAATTAAAGAATAAATATTGTTTCTGAATACAACCCCATCACAATTCCCAATATTTTAAAAGTTATTCGCCAAAAACTCATTTTTCAACGTTTCCAACGGCAATTTTAGGTAATAAATATCGTACGTGGCGTTGAAAAACAATTTATTACATAAAATATAACGCAGAGAGGTATTTTAGATTTTACTGTACTTAATTCAGTAGTTATTCAATTGCTTAATTTACTGAAAAATTTACCTATAGCCACATTTCCGTCCTTACCGCTATAGGTAAATTATGCAGTAAATTTAGCATTTGACTAACTACTTAATTAAGTACACTCAAATCTAAAATACGTCTATTATTTTTTATGAAATAAATTGTTTTTCAAAGCCACGTACGATATTTATTATCTAAAATTGCCGTTGGAAACGTTGAAAAATGAGTTTTTGGCGAATAACTTTTAAAATATTGGGAATTGTTACGGGGTTGTATTTAGAAACAATGTTTATTTTTTAATTCTGCATCATTTCACATAAAAAAATTTATGGGTTCCAATTTAAAATAAGAACAATAACACGCTTTGAAGTTTGACAAGTTTGACACTCGATTTTGGTCACCCTGTATAATTTGGATCAATGTCACTTGGTTAACGAGACTATTACATCTAACTTAATAAGCACGTCGCAAAATTTTATTAACGAGCTACATTTTGTGGTTTTTATTGATTTTTAAAGCCTACGATGCAAAATCAATTTTTTTTGGTTTTAATTTTTTTCCGCTGCGGTCACTTAACCGATTTCAATAAAATTTTGGTGATATGTTGGCAACCATAAAAGGCTTCCAAATGTGCAGAAAAATGTATAGCGTGCAATTTAAAAAAATATATTACCATGGCGTTGCACATTTTTGGAACACCCTGTATAATAAAAAATAATTTCTTGAATTGTACCTTGAAGTACAGGGTAAGCTTGCAAAATGTCAAACTCTTAGCTTAATGAGTAAGTGAGCTACAGAAGACGGGAGCTTAGTTGCAGGACCCTGTATACTGTTTGGTACACATTGCTGGTTATCCCATTGTTTGATATGTGTTTTAAACTTTTACTCAAAATGATATTTAATTGGCAGAAAACTCAAAAGTAACCAGTTTTATTAATCAAATGTTCAAATTTAAATGTTTTTTTTTTAGTTTTAGTTTAAAGTTTATTTACGGATTTGTTTGTTTATTCCTACATTTATTTATTTTGTATTAGTTTTATGGCTTTCTTTATTATTGCTTCTTCGTTTTGGCATTTTTTTATGAATATTAATTTATTTTTGTTTTGTATATGATACTTTTCCCAAAATGGCATGTACTATGTGCGCAAAAAAAAGTCGTGCACTACATATGCAACCAAATACACTACTTTCCTTCAAGGACAATAATTATTGTCATCAAAATCCAATTGGTTGGTAAAGAACATGTTATTTATTTTAATATTGTGTTTCTTTATCAAATGAAACCAACACTTTACTATAATGTTTATTGTATTTGCTTCACTTAGTTACGTTACAACATTCGGTTCCGCATGTCCTATGCTGCATACATACGGTCGGTAACTCAGATAGTACAGTTACCTGTAATATCTGTGTACTTACAATACCAGAGATTAGTAAAGATAGGAAGCGATGCGACCGTGTCGATGTTAGCGCCATCTATCGTCTCAGATGTTAACTAACCGCTCTATGACGTGACTGAAATGTCATGTCTTGTCATGTCAAGTGTTCAAAACGCAATTTGAAATGTCATTTGACTTAAGTTGCATTTAGTGGTAACGCCGGAGTTTCATTATTTACCAAGAGTTACAACATGAGTCGTGGCACTTATTGCATTTGTAATTCAAGTTACAAAAATAAATTCGATAATAGGGATGTGGCATTCTTTGCAATAATGCCAAAGGATCGTTCGCTGTAAGTAAAAATCAATCTTTGAAATTAGTCATCTGCATAGATTTTGGTTTTGCAGAGCCAAGCAATGGATGTTAAATATTGGCCGAATTTACCTTTTGCAAGATGACAGAAAAAACTATCACATATGAAGTAATCATTTTTCTGTCGAGCAATTCAAGAAAACATAGGCGCGATTGCTTTTGAAATCAGGAGCGGTACCTTTACTTTCTGTAGATAATATGGATGTTGCTACGAACAGCAGAGAAGAGCAGCAGGTCATCAGCAGTTATGAAGCTAAGCTTTCTATTGTTGTTGTTGTTATAGCTTAGTGTTGAATTACTTTAGTAACACTGTTCTTATTTGTTATTGATATTTATTATATAATAAATAATGTACAACTAAGTTTTGTATGTTGTGTAGGAATACGAAATAATAAAACATATAAGAAATGCACACAAATAAAAATTTACAGCCACATCCCGCCGAATCGCCCAGAGCGCCACCGTGCTGCCACCTAACGTCTCAGATGTTAACCAGTTAATAAAATGTGGTCGAATTTCACCATAGGTGGCTTATGGACGTTTCCTGTACAATACATAACAGTCGGTAACGCACGTATTACAGGTAACTGCAATACACATAAATGTTATTATTCGGAGAAATCACGGACTATAGGTGGCGCTGCGATTCATCAATATGGTGGTTCTATGATAGATAGGTTATTTGGGTTATTTCTTAACTTATTGTGTTTATTACGAAAACACTACATTCGGTAAGTTTACTTGATTGTTATATCTTTATAACAAAGTTAAGGGTGCTGATCGACGTTGTTTTTGGTTATTATTACCACCATAGTTCTCGTGATAGTTGTAAGCAATAAACACAACATAACCTCATTTATCTATCACAGACAAGTTCAGTTTTCTCCACTGCTGGGCGCCACCGTCGCTGGTTTTATGTCTATGGTTTTGCCGAATGCTTGTTATCTTATTAATAGTAATAATTTTACTAGATTATTATTATTATTTGAACAAAAGGACATTTTTGTCATTTGTGTATTTTAAATTTTAAACTGACATAATCAAATTGTAGACAAAAAAGTGCCTTTATAATATAAAAATGCTTTTTTTGTGAGGATCCCAAATAAATAAGTTACGACCATAATTAAAATATAACGTTTTTTGGGTTTTCAAAATAGCTTGGAAGCCATTGGCAATTCAACTGTTTTCTGAACAGATTATGAAAGAGCATATATCTCTAATAGTAACAAAAGTACGCATACAATCCAACGTCCCGTGGGACATACTGGATATTAAAAATACATTTAGCTGATAGCTACTTTAAAACAAAAAAAAATCTGTTGGAAAATTTAATTGTTTCGGCACAAATTTTGATTAATTGTTTACACCAACGGTTGTTATGTTTACAACAGTGTTTTTAACATGTTTTAAAAGAAATACTTTGTTTGAAGTATTTTGTTTTAAAAAAGAGTTTGTTGTGTTGTGTTTTAAACGTTTTTAAAACTACCGAAATTTGAACAGCTTTTGTTGTTTTTCAGAAAGTATAGCAATACAATATCAGTTGTTTTTAATTTTTTGTAAAATATGGAATGGAAAGACGTCGATTAAAATGCCGACAATAAAATGTTTGCGTGATTTAAAATGTTTCGATCTCTGTTTTGTTTGTGTGTGATTTAAAACATGTTTTACTTCATGTCAGAAGTTAGAACATTTTTTTGCGTAGTGTTTAAAAACATTGTTCCGTTAAAAAACATTTTATAAAAAAAACATTTTTTTGTAGGTAATATTTTTAATAAAATTCGTTATTTTTTAATTATAAGCAAAACCCCAAATTAAGAATGTGTCTCCACATACATATAAATTTATTTTAATTTGGCAGTTTCAACTTTAAATTTAATTCTATTTAATTTAATTTTTTTGTTTATTATTTTTTTAAATTTATAATTCGTTTGGTTAAAATGTAATTTCATGAGTTTTGATTAATTGCTTATAAAAATATGCAATTTTATAAAAAAATGATTACCATAAAAAATTCTTAGAATTGATCTTGGAATTAAAAAATGTAAAAATATACAGCGTGTTGTATTAGAAAAAAATGTTACCAAGTTTTTAATAAAAAAGAACACCGTATATATTATAAATATAATTACCTGATACCCTCTTTAAAACAAAAAAAAAACTATTAGAAATTTTTTTGAAAATTCTTTCCCTTTAATTGTTTCTGCACTTTCTTCTGCACAAATTTTGATTAATTGTTTATACCAACAGTTGTTATGTTTAAAACAGTTTGTTTAAAACGGTGTTTTAACATGTTTTAAAACAAATACTTTGTTTGAACTATTTTGTTTAAACATGTTTAAACAGTTTGATGAAAAGGATGCAGACAAATAAAATTTTTGCGTGATATTTTTATTCTGTTTTTTTGTATGTGATTTAAAACATGTTTTATTTCATGTTTTGAACATGTTTTTTGCGTAGTGTTTAAAAACATCGTTCTGTTAAAGACACCATTTTATAAAAAAAAATGTTTGTTTCCTTCAAAATAACAAAAAATGTTTGTCTAACATCCCTGTTTATAATTCAAAAATAAGGAGTTTATCCCCTGACAAAAGGGGTCACACATTTGTTTTACGCTTTGAATGAAAGCAAAAAAACCGTATGAAACTTTTTACTTGGTTGTTTTAAATTTGTGTTCTTTTATTTTTCAAACATTTTGAAAATCAATTATTCATTGTCAAAATGTTAAATAATTATTGCGAGTACTGTATACGGCAAAGTCGCGCTTGCGCGACTTTGCCCAGTACGACAGATGGTGAGAACCTACAGATTTCGGCGTCGGCGATCTATCCGGATCGGCGATCTACCCGGATCTGGGTTCTACCCGGATCGGAGATCTGCCCAGATCGGCGGTCTACCCGGATCGGCGATCTGCCCGGATCGGCGATCTGCCCGGTTCAGCAATTTACCCGGATCGGAGATCTACCGAGTCGGCAATCTACCCGGATCTGCGCTCTACCCGGTTCGGCGATCTACCCGCATCGGCGATCTACCCGCATCGGCGTTCTACCCGCATCGCCGATCTACCCGAATCGGCGATCTACCCGTCTAGGCGATGCGCAGACCTATTAGGTCTGCCCCGTTTCTAGTCTATAACTATTTGTTTTCTAAATTTTTCAAACTTAACGCGTTCCATTGGTTTTGTAAATATATCACTAATATTATTTTCTGTATTACATTGTAATTTAATTTTTTTGTCTTTAACTATTTCAGTAATAAAATGATAGCGAACGTCAATATGTTTGCTACGCTTATTGATTACCCCATTACCAATTAAACTTAGGGCACTTTTGTTGTCTAAGTTTATCTGTGCGTATATATCTTGACCAGTCAGTTCTTGAATAAATCCTTTCAGATACAGCATTTCCTTGCAGCATTCTGCAGCAGCGATATATTCCGCTTCTGTAGTTGAAAGAGCAATTATGGATTGCTTCCTTGCGCTCCAGCTTATTGGTCCTCCATTTAAAAAAATTAAGTAACCAGTAACACTTTTTCTAGTTTCCGCACAATTCGCATAGTGCGCGTCACTGTATGCAATTACTTAAATAGAGTTTTACTAAGTTCTTAAGTAAAAACACAACAGGTTATGGGCCCAGACACATAGCATCCACATTACGATAGCGAAAAGTAAAAACCAGTAAAAACAGTAAGAAACGGTGAAGAAGTAAAAATGGCGTCGAGGGGCATAAGTTATGAAGAAACATCGCAGATTGAAAAACTAAGGGATGCAGAATCATTTCAATTATGGAATTTTCAAATTGGAATATTATTCAAGGCACACGGACTTTACGTAGTGGTGACAGAAGAAGAAAAACTTGAAGACTTAGAAAAGGATCATGAAAAATTGGATTGGAAGAAAAAGGATGCAAGAGCACAGAGCGTGATTGTTGGTTCAATCGATAAAAAGGTATTGATGCATATAATATCCTGTCAAACCTCCGCAGAAATGTATAACAAGTTATGCAACATTTATCAAAAGGATACGGAACAATAAAAATGTACATTATTGCAGGAATTCTTTAACTTTACCTATGATAGAAGTAGTGACATCTCGCTTCACATAAGCAAATTGGAGAATTTAGCGTTTAAATTAAGAACATTGAAACAAACCATCGACGATGAAATGATTATTTCAAAAATTTTAATGGTAAAATTCATATTTTTTGCATCCCTTAGTTTTTCAATCTGTTTCTTCATAACTTATGCCCCTCGACGCCATTTTCTCTTCTTCACCTTTTCTTACTGTTTTTACTGGTTTTTACTTTTCGCTATCGTAATGTGGATGTTATGTGCCTGGGCCCATAACCTGTTGTGTTTTTACTTAAGAACACGCAGGGTTTTCAAACTATAAACTTGTATTTGCTGACAGATAATTACACCAAATTACACAATTATATGCTTGTCATTAGCTAAACAAAACTACGTTGCCTATCAACATTTATATTTTTTGACTATTAAATTTACTATCACAACAAAGGCTAATCCATGAGATGCCAAATACTTGATAGTGGCAATAATACGTTTTAAAATTTCCCGCCAGTATTGTCGTTCAGATTCATGTGATTTGATTAATGCTGTATCGATACGACCTTGACTTCTACTTCTACAGGTAAATGCACGTATTGATGAAATATGGTCAACAGAATGTTCATGTTCATCTAATATTTTTAAAATATTTTTCCAATCGCTTGTGCCTCTTGAAAGCAAAGCTTTTTTAGTTGAAAATAGTCTGTAAATATAATAATATGCCCATTTATTGGTTTCAGTTTACACTAGCCATTCGCGTGGACATTGTTCTCCGTTCTTATTGACTCTGTTAAAGGCAATTAAATTTAACGTCATGTGTATTATTCGTGATCCTTCTTTAACACATGTTCTTGAAGATTGTAGTAATCCGAATATTGTCACTGGTTTATTTTGCACATAATGGCTTTGCATTTGTGAAGTTATTATACCAGGCCACACAGCAATGTCTCTGGGAAAAACTGAAGTATTATCTGTAAGCTCTGTGGTTTGCTCGTTAAATTCTATTTCTCTACTGGAAATAGAAGTACTTGGAACAGATGCACTAGCATTTTGTTTATCGTCAACACATATATTGTCAATGATTGAATTACTGGTACTTGGTAGAGTGAGGAGAGGTTCATCTGCTGAACTTTTTTCGTATTTTGATAAAAAAAAAGAAGGTAGTGTTGATTTCATTTCCTTTTGTTCAAGTTCCATTTTTTCTTTTTTCTTCCATTTCTCACATCCACTGGGATGTTTGTACGCCATTTTTATAGTATCTATAAATATTATTTAAAATTACAACTACCTACATACAGGATTTCCTCGGATTGAGTTACAAAGAGGAAAAGATATTTATTTATTACTAATGCGTTTTCTAAAATATTACTCCGTAGAAAATGCACCGGATTGGTTCAAGTAATAAATAATTCCACTATTTTATTTTATTTTTTATTTTTTTTGACTTGTTTATTTTACGTCGGTCTAGTTCCGCAACTTAGGCCAATCACCGACGCTGAGGGCAGGCTACACACACCCAGGAATTTTGTCCTACTGAAGGAATTCCAACCTCCAGTAAGAGTTCTTTAACGTGCACGTCGCATAATGACAGCACACGGGGCCACCGGCTTTACTTCCTCATCCGATGGAAGGCGGCATGCAAAGGTATTTGTTCCCTGCCTAAAATACCAGGACAGTCGAATTTAGCCCGAGTCGGGATTCGATCCCGGGCCTCCAGCGTAGATAGCAGCCGCTCTATCCTATACGCCATCGACCCCCCCGCACTATTTTATTGAAATTGTACCTTAAAATTTTCATGTTGAATTAAAGACATCGACATAAGTGGTTTTTAATGAGAATTTAACATGACATTTACATAAGTTGGCAGTTCATCTACGGTAATTTACAGATCTACATATATGTCAGAAGCAATGTCAAAAAGTCAGAAGGTAGTTATTTTCACACACTGTTAAAAATGTATGGAAAACTACATACCTTTTACATAATATATTATAGTAAATTTACATAGAATATTTGTAAGTGGTTATTTTTCATAAATTACCTGTAAATAAAAAACTAAAAAAATACGTGCCAATATGTGAAATCCATATTTTCTGTTATATTTTCAGTAAAAATATGTATTCCTACATAACCGAATGATAGAAAGTACATAATATCACATACATTTCATAAAACGTATAATGATTACACACATACATACGTACATACATACAGACATACAGACCCACATACATTAGGATTAGATCAACGGGGCTAAATATTTTCGGTTTAACCTGTATATATGAATACATATACTGTAAGTATTTATTCCAGTTATAACGTGTAAACTGTTACACATTTGAACGTAAGTTACACATGAATGTGTATACACACATTCACATATTTTGTGTAAAAACACAGTTGTATACTTTTATGGAAAACCCACATTACTTGGTTTATGTATTGTACTTTGAGTTACGTAGATTGTACACAATTCATGTCATTAGTTAATTTTTTTTTAATTTTTACATTCCATTTCTTAGTGGCAACAAATAACCAGTTATATTATGTGTAATTTCTGCTAACAGTGTAGTTACAGAACTTGTAAGTACATAGAAAGAGGAATTATTTATTACTTGAAGCAATTAAGTGTACAAACTACAAAAGATTTGCGGATTTTGATACGTCCGACCAATTTTCTATGCACACGTATTCATTAAAACGCATTAAAAATCCCTCATTGTAAGTCAATCCGGGGACTTGCTGTATATTTAAAGATATCGTCAGCTTAAGGGGGGCGTTTATGTCGAAAAATTGAGCCATCGGCCTTGAGTTTGCACAACGCGGGCGTTGTGGAACCACATCCCGGGGGATGTGGTTCCATCTAACGGTGACAAGTAGATATAAACACTAGCGCATTCAACATTTAGTGGAGGGGGTTACTTTATCAACGAACTCGTGACCGTTCATATCAAAAGCGCTCGCAGCTCTTGTTTGTATGGATATATCGGCCCCCAATTGCTCGATTTTAATGATTTTTGTTAAATTAACTTATCCAATGTGTTACTATTCGCTATTATATTTTAAAGTACCAATTTCATATTAAAATACGAAATAATTCGACCCATGTAACGAAGACTATCGTAACTCAATTGCAATCCCTATGTAGTTACTATTATAGCCTTCGTTGCATGGGTCGATATTATGGGACATAATCCATCGCGGATACACTGCCTCTCGCTTCCACCGAATGTCGTCCTTGTTCTCGTTCTGCTTACGAAATAGTTTTAGATCTAAGGAATAACAGAAGGACATCCCGCTTTTTCACATTTTAACCCGCGCCCCGCGGTGTTTACAAATGACTTTTTAGGAAGATTTAAATTTTTTTGTAGTTACGTTATTATCTTTTGTCTATTAGTACATATTTCTTGATGTATTGATGTAGCTAAAATATTTCTCAAAGAAAATTTTAAATTGCTCGTCCTCGGTACTTACATACAATAATAATTATAAGTTATAATGAATATTAATATTATTAATAATAATAGGTTAATATTAATTAATTTGTCAACATCATTTCTGTCGGCTCAATGAATATAAAGTTCACGTTCCATTTGTACGTGAAGATGATTTCGTCGTAAAGCCAGGCGTAGCAACTTAGTTTTAATTTAAACAAAGCCAAATTAGGAATAACTAAACAAAACTGTAATAATACACATAATACACAATATACCAAGAATACCGTACGGTTCGTACGGTTTACAATTTTTAAATTAACATTATAATTCGTACACCTTAGCAGGTTTTAGTTACTGACGTTAATAATTAATAAAAATAAGAACAATTTTCTCTTTGCAATTTGCGCAATGTTTTTTTCTCTCACAAAAAAATACATAATAATAATAATCATAATTTATTCGTTCTAATACATCCGACTCCGTTGTTTTTCACTGCTTTGCTTTAGTAGTATTTATGAAACAGATAGCGGTCACAGGTACAGTAGAGCGTCGATAATCCGAACGTTCGCTTATCCGAACGCCCAAAAAGAAATAATAATAAAATAAATCCCTGACTAACCAAAGAAAAAGCCATTTTTGTCGGTTCCTGTTTAGAGAAAAATGTTGCTTTTGTTTTATATCTTGTATCCAATATCCGTATTTTCCACTATTTAGCTGCAATATTTGACAATCCTAATCATCTTCGGTCCCAATTAGTTCGGATTACCGACGCTCTACTGTAAAAAAATAGCTACAATATTTTTTCTGTCAATTTTGTTGATGGATTAACTTGAAGAAAATCTACGGTTATAATATTGTACTCATGAACAAACAATTAATTGATTTCTTTATAAGTTTTCCTGTCATAGATCAAATCCCAATTAAAATTGCAGTAATATGTAGAATTTTTAGCTTTTCTTCTAGAAGCTTTGATATTTAATTTTTTTTGTCTCTAACGGAATCTGAAAAACTAATTAGCCGCGATTTTGAAACCGTTCCTCACAACTTAGCATATTTTGTTGTATTATTCAAATCCAGTAAATTAGAATATTTGTTTACCATCTTCTTGAAACCTAAAATATTTATTAGTCTATCGTCATACCCTCCACCACAAATTTAGAAATAAGCTGTTTCCTTAATAGTCAAGCGTACACTGTGGCGGAATATTGTATAATTCAAACAATTAAGTTACTTCATTAGAGACAACAATATATTTATTTCTGGATGAAAGTATATTTACATATTTACTAAATCTATTTGGTAGAAATTATGGTAAGGAAATGAGTTAAAATTGAAAATACACTACAGTATATCAATTTTTTTTGGAAAATTAAAATTTGAAACTGATAAGTTACAATTTTCTTTTTCCAAATCATATGGGTTATCATAGAGTTGATATAAAGTTGCCTATATGGACCTAATATATGACAAAAATACATAAACAATTGAAAAAAATCGGTTTATCGCAAGATGAAAAAAATTTAGATTATTTAAAAAAAAAATCACAAACATTTATCTAATTGAACAAAATATGGTAGAATAATTGTTTTGATCCGCATCACAAAAACTGTAAAATTATATCTGTGTACTCAAAATCATATTGATAATAATAACGCAAGTATTCGGTTCTAATCACGGTCCCGCTTTGCCACAATCAAATTCTGGCCCCTTACCCATACCATACAGCAAGCTAAATTTAGAAAACTGTCCTTCTTCCGATTTGGGCTGGATAAGCCCATGAACTT
This sequence comes from Melinopterus prodromus, assembly GCA_964023965.1. Taxonomy (NCBI): domain Eukaryota; kingdom Metazoa; phylum Arthropoda; class Insecta; order Coleoptera; family Scarabaeidae; genus Melinopterus; species Melinopterus prodromus. Next base: position 20,529,826 of record OZ030395.1, on the reverse strand, counting down.
AGAAATGCAATTAATCATGACAAATTTAAATTAAAAATGGTCCATACCTACACGTAAATGCCTGTCAGTACATCAGCTGATACGTGTTACATTTGAACGTCTCAAATGTATCTCCAAACGTCAATAAATTTCAAATCGACCGGATACTAGCGCCCGGCGTGAACGAAGGCATAGATCCACAGTGAAAAAATACCATACTCGTTTTACTTACTTATTATTACTTACTTATTATCGCACTCACAGGTCGCACTCGTTCCTTTGGGAAACTCCGCACAAACTACTTTTGCGCAAATTGACATCTTATAAAACTCGCATAATTATAATTATATGGTATTAAGCATGTTAAGTACACAGCATTTAGGTATGTAAACCAAACGCACCGCATATATACGCATTTTAACGGCCACCGAAACACGTTACTACAATTGATCATAAAAACTCTCCTCCAGCATTCAGTTTTTAGGCGTGCGAGCGGTCTGAACATATAAGTTATGTGCCACCACATATGAAGACGCGTAATAGAAGAACAAAGGATATGCAAGCGCGGCATTTAGATAAGAAAGTTAATAAATAGCCTTAGCGTCTAAGTAGAGTTAGCCATTTACGTATAAACCTTCACCTGTAACTACCAAACCAATAAAGTCGTTTCTACACCAACAACTGTTTTAAAAACTTAGTTTCGGCCCCAAAGACCTTAACTGGCGCAGTCGTGAGAGGATTTGGTAGACACAACCCAAAAATTGTGGTGATTTTCAAATATTTACTGCCAAAACTAACAAAAGAACCCAAGAAAGACTACAGCGAGCGGAGTACCGAGTGCACGGAGTGCGTATCTGGTTCAAGGTGCCCGCGTATCAAATTTACCAGCGCATCAAGCCCGGACGAAAGGATCTGTTTCCTAAGTGCCAAAAAACCTCGACCGGACGAAAGGATCTGTTTCCTAAGTGCCGAAAAAGAACCCCGACCCGTGGATCACATTTCCCAGCGTCACCAAACCACAGCAGGCAAGCAACGCCGAACCAACCGAACCACAGCAGGCAAGCAAAGGCAAAAACGCCAAACCAAACTAACAAACAATCCAGTTTTTGCGAACATCTGTATCTATTCGACCATCAACAAATTTCCTGGAACACCAAGCGGAATCATTGTGCGTCGCCACCGAGTGATAACAACGTCGCTAATTATTATTAGTAAAAAGCTTCGTTAGCGTTTCTCGAGTGAAAGTGACCAGTGGCGTACCAAAGAAAACAACACATCAAATGAAGACTATTTTAGTTTTTCTGTAAGTACATTTAAATTTGTAATCTGAGATTATCGATCCAACAAAATTGATTCACTAGCTGACCTGTTTCGCTACATAGATATTTCTGATCAAATTATAACTATGCCTTACACGAGAGCTTCAATTACACTTACAGAGGTGAATGCCATACCAAATTTCGACGGAAACCCCGTAGTTTTACCGCTATTTGTGGAAGCGTGCGTAGATCTTATTGTAACATATTTTAATACCGAAAACTTACTTGACCCTATAAATCTGTTGGTAATAAAAATTATTAAAGGAAAATTTATTGGAGAAGCACAAAACTTGATCGCTTCACGAGAATTGTGTACTTGGCATGACATCAAAGCATGTTTGCAACTTAATTATTCGGACCAAAGGTCTGAAGATTGTCTCCTTACTGATTTGATGCAAATAACTCCCGAATTAAATGAAAACCCCTACTCTTTAGGCAATAGAATCAGGGAATTACTAAATTTACTTCTAACCAAAGTAAAACTTACGGTCCAACAAGCAGAACGAATAATGAAAACTAGTTTGTATAAAAAGACAGCTTTACAAACATACCTAAGATGTTTAATGCAATATCCCGACTATGGAAAATCTGTTTATAACAAAACACCAGCAAATTTAGAGACTGCTATGTCTCAAGTGTTAGAGAGACAAAACTGGCTTTACCTGTGTAAGCAAAGCACACAGATTAATACAAATAATTCACCTAGGTATAAACCAATGCCACATGGAAAAAATTTTAATCAAAACAAACATAAGGATCAAAAATTAATTTACAAACCACTTTATCTGCCTGTCCCTAATACTGTACCAACACCAATGCAATATCATAATAGACCTACAACTACAAATTTTAATCCCAATTATTCCTCAAATTATTATCGATATCCGACTCAATCTTCAACAAGAAATTTTTATAATCAACCTCAAGCTAATAAACCTCTTATCAGACCAATAGCAGTTAGAAATCCAACTTATATTCCCAGACCTCAATATTCAATGCAAAGATTTCAAAAACCAATTAACAAAAATTATCCCCAACCTATGGACATTGACCCATCTTTGAGTCAAATGAGATTAGCACCAAAACGTCCAAGGCAAAATATTAATAATTTTGAGTTTAACAATGAAAACAAGGAATATATTATCAATGTATTGATCCAGAATTAAATGAAGAAAGCCCAGAAATTACTGAAATACCAGAAGACGAAAATGAACATGAAATTGACGAAAGCGAAAATTTTCCAGTAACAGCCTCGGAGAACAACTTGAAACAATAGAAATACACACACAAAATTTTAATAGATTACCTTACATTATTTTACCCGAATTAAACAATGCGAAATTTTTAATCGATAGTGGAGCATCAGCCTCCTCAATTTCTTCTAAATTAGTCGAAAAATATTTCCGAGATTACATTTACTACGAACCATATTTGTTGAAAACAATGCATGGAACAACTCAAAATGATTATAAAATAGAAATTCCAAGCCTAGAAACTTTTAACGATCCCTATAATTTGTATAATTTTAGCATAATTGATTTTTCTGATAAATTCGACGGATTATTAGGAAATGATTACTTGGAAAATACCCAATCAAATTTAAATTATAAGAATAAAATTTTAGAAACACCATATGCGAATATACCATTCCATACCAAGAACCCAGTGATAAATTTATCACCTAGAACTAGGCACATTATAAAAATACCTGTACAAAATTATAATGGAGAATTTATTTTACCACATAAAGAATTACTAAAAGAAGTAGAACTACCAAATGCAATTATAGCTGTAAACAATTATGAAACACTTGTGGAAATTACTAATTTTAATGAATATCCTGTAAAATTTACATGTGACCCAATAGAATTAGAACCAATTCAATATCATACTGGAGAAAAATTAACAAATCAAAAATTGTGTCAATACGAAATAAAAAAAATTCAATTGCAAACAATAAAGGAAAAATTACGAACCGATCATCTAAATAAAGAAGAACAAAGCATAATAAAATATTTAATACATCAGTATAGTGATATTATACACAGTGAAAAAATACCACTTACCGTCCATTCTAAAATTGAACATGAAATCCCTTTGAATGATAACATCCCTGTATATCAAAAACAGAAATAAAATCATTTACAGGATTGTTAGGTTATTATCGGAAGTTTATTAAAGATTACGCTAAAATTCTTAAGCCAATGACAAAATGTCTTGCCAAAGATCAGCAAGTCATTATTAATGATGAATATAGGGCATGTTTCGAAAAATGTAAAACTTTATTATGCAATGATCCTATACTAAAGTATCCAAATTTTGAGGAACCGTTTGTCATAACAACCGATGCCAGTAACTTTGCAATTGGCGCAATTTTGAGTCAAGGAAAAATAGGTAACGATAAACCTGTTGCTTATGCATCCCGAACTTTATCAAAATCGGAAATTCGATAATCAACTACAGAAAAAGAGATGTTATCGATTATTTATACCTGTAAACAATTTAGGTCCTATGTTTATGGATTCAAATTCACCCTAGTCACTGACCAAAAACCCTTACTTTGGATACACAATTTGAAAGATAACAATTTGAAATTACAGAGATGGAAACTTTACTTGCAAGAGTACTATTATCAAATAGTTTATAAAAAGGGCAAAAATAACACAAACGCTGATGCTTTGAGCAGAATAGAAATCAATGCGATAGATAACATGTCAGTTAACGCAACAACTGGTTCAGATATCAATGTAATAGATGATGATGATAGACAAGACGATCAAAATAGCGAGGGTAGTTTAAACAGTAACCAAATTTCAGAACATCAGGGATCAATTCCAATCACAAACGATCCAATTGATACAAAACCAAGGCAATTTGTCTTCTACTCTCATAATTTACCAACTTCAATAGACATAACGTTAGGTAACACAAAAATGTATGTCTATCATGTAAATAAATTGAAATTTTTGGAATATTTCGAGATTATGGTAATGATGAAACACTCTATATTTACTGTAATGATGAACTTTATCAATTGATTTGTAAAATTTACTTAGAAAAATTTGTTAACCATGGCATAAAATTAATTAGATGTTTACGAAGAGTAGAAATCATTAAAGATAGAGAAAGACAATTAGAAATTATTTCGCAATGTCATGAAAGAAAAAGCAATCATAGAGGTATTACTGAAACTATTGAACGAATTAAACGAAATTATTCTTGGAAAAATCTCCAACAAATGGTGGCTAAATCAATAAATACATGTGAACATTGCCAACGTACAAAATACGATAGAAACCCTCCTAAAGCAACTTTACAGATAACAGAAACGGCATCAGGACCAATGGAATTATTGCACATTGATTTATTCAGAATTGATAATTCAATATTTTTAACAGTAATTGATACATTTTCAAAATTTGCACAAGCTTACGAAGTTAGTGATAGAAATTCGATTACCATTGCGGAAAATATAACAGACCATTTTAGTAAATACGGATCACCAAAGAAAATAATATGCGATAACGGAACAGAATTTAAAAATAAAGTAATACAGGAAATAATGAAATTATATAAAGTTGAAACCCATTTTACAATTGTTGACCATCATGAGTCCAATTCCCCTGTAGAACGATTACACTCTACGCTTATTGAACATTTTCGTTTACTGAAATTAATGGATAAAGAAATTAGAAACGGAATTGCAATGAAACGCGCAATTTTAGCGTACAATTCGACTATTAATCCTCATACTAAGTTTATACCTTTTGAATTAATGTACAGAAGAACCAAAAGTACAGACCCAATCAATATTGCCTATGAACCAAAATATTACGAAGATTATGTAGAAAAACACAAAGATTTACCAAAAATTCTTTACACTAATGTAAAACAGCAACAACAAAATAATAAGGAAAGAGTAATAGCAAAAAGGAATGAAGGAACAATTGAACCCAAAATTACTGTAGGTCCGGAAGTATTTTGGAAGACCCAACAACAGGGTAATAAATCGAAAGTATTGTATCAAGGCCCATATACTGTCAGTAGGCTACTAGAAAACAATAAAGTAGAATTAACACCAGGGCGCGGTACTAAATTAAGAACAAGAATTTCGCATATAAAGGAATTGAAATTACAAAATCTTGCAGGTGCATCATTACAAGATGCCACAGTGCCATAGAAGAAATACAGAACGCAGCTGGAGTTTTACCAGTACGATTGGGAATCGCTTATAACAGCCGACTATATTTTGAGCTGATTACGCAAATAGATTTAGGTGATGTATTAACCTTATATTATAACCATAAAAATAACTATAATCATTATAATCATAAGTTACAAGAAACTGTAGGAACTGACTTATTACAACAATTACAAGAGGACATTGAATATAAAATGCAAGCATTAAACTTAAATTTAAAAACTAAACGAGGGTTAATAAATATATTGGGAAGTATAATCAAACTTGTTACCGGAAATCTAGATCAAACTAATGCCGAACATTATGACCAAGTAATACATGAATTGCAACAATCACAATCCCAAATGTCAGAGGTTTATTTGAAAACAATAAAATATTTGAATGATACTAATGACAAAATTAATGATAATTTTCAATCTGTAAGTCAAGCAATTAATGACATAAATGATGAATATAACAAGATAGAACAACACGAAATTACTAATATGCAAATTGGATGTTTGGAAGAATATAATAATAAATTACAAGACATAATCGGTATCATTGACTTAGCTAAAAGAAATATTTTACATTCTTTGTTAATATCCCCAGAAAAATTAAAAATGAGATTGAACAAGTTCATTTGGCTAAGGACCATAAATTCCCCTTTAAAGTTTTAAAAGGGAACTATTACTTAATTGAATCCCTAATCACAATTAAAGCCTATCAGAAAAGAAATATCTTTGTCTTCATACTTCAGATACCAATGATCGATAATCAGGAATATCAATACTTTGAATTATATCCTTTGCCAACCCCAGTCAACAATACGTATGCACAAGTTGAACCATCTTCAAGAATTATAGCAGCCAATGATGATACATATTGATGACTGAAAAATGCATTATCATACGTCAACATGTATATCTCTGTTTGAATCAGATTAATCATTATAACAAGGAAAGTTGCGAATTAAATATTATAACTCACAGCGATTTAAAATATTGTAATTTATATGAAGTAATTGTCAAATCATGTGAAATAATTGAATATCCCGATATAACTATTGTAATTGCTAGAGAACCCACAGAGATAAAAGAAATTTGTGAAAAATTAACACGTGTTCGAACAATCCAAGGATTGTACCAAATAATTAATAAAGATAACTGTAAATATGACATTAAAGGTTCAATTATACAGAATTATTTTAAAATTAATAATTTACCTAGAAACTTTGCATTACAGTTAAAAGTTAATAATATAACAATTGAAAAACAACCTAAAATTGTATTGTATAACTTAACTGAATTTGTGAATGATAATACTTCTAAATTTGAACATTTCAATACGATAACTACTAGAACGTCAACATTGACTTATGTAATATTTGTACTTGTTGTATTGCTGATATTGTATGTAGTTTGTAAGCGCGTTATTATAATCATCAAGAGAAGAAGAACTACAAAGGGCAAAGAAGACGTCCAGGAGAACGTCCCTTCTAGTGCGGGAGGAGTTATGTGCCACCACATATGAAGACGCGTAATAGAAGAACAAAGGATATGCACGCGCGGCATTTAGATAAGAAAGTTAATAAAATAATAACCAAAAGTTTTGTCGATGAAAATCGGCCGTGTAAAACCACTATTTTATAACGAAAATAATAGCGAAACGTTTTGTGAGAAAAATACCACACTTGCTCTATTCACCGCGAGATTGTGCGCGATAATTTGCGCACTTCGTACAATTTATGATTATATTGGTCTGCCCGCGCAGTGAACCTCAAAACGCTCAAAACAGTGACAGCCGGGCGGCGGGGGGCGTAAGCCGGACGACGGGGGCGGTGAAGGCCTGGCGGCGGGGGCGGCGTAAGCCGGGCGGCGGAGGCGGCATAGGCCGGGCGGCGTAAGCCGGACGGCGGGGGAGGCGTAAGCCGGACGGCGGAGGCGGCATAGGCCGGGCGGCGGGGGAGGCGTAAGCCGCGAGGCGGGGGCGGCGTAAGCCGGACGGCGGAGGCGGCATAGGCCGGGCGGCGTAAGCCGGGCGGCGGGTGCGGCGTAAGCCGGGCCGCGGGGGCGGGCGGGGCGGCACGCTCGTATTGTGCATATTGCGAAAGAATCGTTCTGTGAGGATTTATTACAGCTGCATTATGACGGCGTGGACCCGTGACGAAGTGGTGGTTTTAATTGTAGAATACAGAAAGTGGCCTAATCTATACAATTCGAAGTCCGTAAACAATAAAAATCGCCACCTCAGAAAAACGGCATTGGATGCGATTATGATTATGTAAACACCTGAAAAATGCAAATACATAACCTTATTATCTTCTATCATGCTTTTCTTCCCTTTCCTTATTAGAAATACAACCAACGATTGTATAGGTTATGTTTATTTTATCCAAGTTTTGTTTACAACCGCGTATATCTAAATATCTACTATAGTACGCTTGCGCATGACTACATTAATAGCGAAATCAATTGCCGTGTGTCAAACAACTTTTAACTATCGTTCGAAATTAATTTGCCAATATTTCTCACCAAAATTATAGCGATAATTTTGGCTATTATTTTCGTGATAATTCTCGGTCGTGTAAAACAGCTCTTAGCGTCTAAGTAGAGTTAGCCATTTACGTATAAACCTTCACCCGTAACTACCAAACCAATAAAGTGGTTTCTACACCAACAACTGTTTTAAAAACTTAGTTTCGGCCCCAAAGACCTTAACTTATATGATAAAATTCCTTATATCATATAAATATACCAAAACAGAGATCCGAAGGAATACCACACTATGTACACACTCACTATAGGGCAAGTTTTTGCGCCATCTGTCAAATAATTGCTACACTATTATTCTGTTCTCGGCTGTGTACTTCATGGACTGTACTTCGTGGACTGTATTACAGAAACCTTCTTTACACCGTTGACTGATTGCTATCATGCAGAATTGCCTAAAAAAACAGAGCAACTTGACAACGGATGGGTCAAATTTAAAGAGCTATGTCACCCATAAATTAAGTCCTGTTCTGGGATTAATGTCATTGGCTTAATCACCATGAAAGCATATTAAATCAACCAGTATATTGTGTAAAAAATAAGCTTCTTTTCTCCAGCTAAGTTCATTATGAAAGCAAGCGCGGTTGGACTTTATATTTATCCCAGAACAATGCCCTATGCTTACACATTCCAACAGTACCTTACTTTTACACACCAGTGCAATAGTTTCGACTCCGATTTGCTTTTTATGCACCCGTGTTTTGCATGTAACTGGTGTATGGCTAAACGCCCCCCTTAAAGGTAAAAGTCACTAACTAAAATCTAATAATTACGAAAAGCTGACTTTAAGAAGGAATAATAGCAATAAATATAATGCTATTTTGTAGAGTTTTTATGGACTTTAAACAATTTAGAACACTTATTGATCGCCGAAACGTCAAGTTTAAAAAAGTTATCAAATTCTGATAGATTTAAGGTGGGTTCCGCTTGGTGGTAATGTGGTGGTAGCAGACGAAATTATAGTACTTCGTACCAGACGTGATAGTGACACATATTAGTTTGCATGTACATAAACATGAGTCATAAAGTCATGAACATGTCGCTTTCCCAAAAAATATTGTCTCGTTGAATTTCTTCAACGTGAAGTGGATTGTTATCATCGATGTAGACAACAAAATAGCAAATACTTCTTTTGGTAATATTGAGTTATCCCTGAATCTATAAGAATAAATAAATAATTATTGGCAACAGTAGTAGGAATATGAGAACACAAAAGCCATACTTGGTAGTAGTAATGGTGTGTTCTTTTCAACTTTACAGTCCCATCAACCATCTGTAAGCAAATCTGATTTTTTTTTGTATGGCTTATCTAATTGTTAGCTCACGTTTGTGTAGTGTCCCCAACAAGTCCTACAAATGCAATATTCGTTATATGCAAAGAATGTGTAAGTGTATAAGTTTTACCATCTGGTGAAGCTCCCAAATAGCCGTGTACATCATCCATAAATAGCCCGGAATCCTCTACTTTAACCCCAAACTATTCCTCAAACTACTGTCTTGCCACAGTATCGTTTTTTTCCCATAATCAATACTTGGGTTTGAAAGAATCTTTGTTGATAGTAGCGACTTTATTAATTTGTCTGGTGATGTTGCTGCCCGCCGTTAGTCTCATGTCCTTCAATTTTCTATAGACATTACTTTCGTATTGGCCCACACTTGCTCTTTCAAGGTTTTTCTGCTCATCCTTTGTTACCTACATAGTTTAAAATATATTAGGCCTATAATAACATATATTTGACAAGCACACCATAAAGCAATAAACATATTCTGTATGAACAATTTATAACCGTTATGTGCGAGTCAAATATGATGTTTTATATACGACTCAGTTAAAAAAATAAAATAATTACAATATATGTTTGCCAATGATGGCGATCTTGACGGTAGCATTGTAAAAAATTGCAGATGCTTTTAATAATGAAGTCATTATTCAGAAGAACTGTCATTATTATACAACGCTAGTATCATCATAATCAGAAATGTGTAGTATGCTAGGAATTATATCGTTACAGAAACATATATAATAAACTTCTTATGTGAGTCGTAGATAAAGTTAAAAGGGTTATTTACACTGCTGTTAGTGGTAGGCTAATATGACTAATTATATTTATAAAATATATCAGCTTGTGTGTACTATTACGAAATGTTTAGGATAAAAAAGCCTATGATACCTTAAATGTTACCACTATCCTATTACCACTGGTATCAGACTGTAGAAAAATATTCTAAATTAATACAACATGCTTACAAATACGCATCTCAGTAGGTATAAGGTCGGTTCTGCGGCGCATGCGCGAACTTTTGGCGCCAAATTTGAATCTGCGCATGGCGGGAAATTTGAAATTTCAAGATGGCCGACTTCCGGAAGACGGCCATTTTGAAAACGTCAAACCGGAAGTCGGCCATTTTGGCGGGAAATTTTGAAATTTCAAGATGGCCGACTTCCTTGGCGGGAAATTTTGAATTTTCAACATGGCCACCGGAAGTCAGCCATTTTGGCGGGAAATTTGAAAATTTCAAGATGGCCACCGGAAGCCATTTTTTGGCGTGGACCTTGAAATGACCTTGCCACCAGAACCCCGCCTGAGCCTCTCTGACGTCACACTGACCTTGATAGCCTTATCTGACCTGTGATCTCTTATCTTGTTGACGTGTGTGTGTGTGTGGTTGTTGTTCGACCTTTGAGCTTGTTGACATGTGTGCTGTTGCTATGCGCACCTTATCTTATCTGACGTATGTGTGTACTGGCTGTAATCGAACAAGTCTGGACTTGCAACCTTGGTGCCGACTTGCTGGCGCCCAGTTTAGCGGGAGATTTGAAATAATGTTAAAAACAGGCGTGCGGTTGGATTCGAACCGGAGACCGCGCTAGACCTATAGTTTACAATGCAATCGACTGACACCACTCGACCACTCGCCCATTTACGGTGAAGAAGCGCTCGTTGGTGATTAGTAGTATGGTTAGAGCGCTCTTCAAGGTCAAATAAAGAAAAAAAAGTACGAGAAATATCCACAAGCCTAGACTAGCCTAAACCTGTAATGTCTAACTCTCCCCCCTCACCCCCTGATCGGCCATTTCGAACCGGAAGTCGGCCATTTTGAACCGGAAGTCGGCCATTTTGAACCGGAAGTCGGCCATTTGGGGAGGGGGCGAGGCGTTAATGTGAGGGGGAGAGGCGCTAATGGGACGGGGAAGGATGATATTGGGAGGGGGAAGGCACGATACAGGGTCTGTATAATTTATACAGGGTCTGTATACAGGGTCTGTATAATTTATACAGGGTCTGTATACAGGTTCTGTTGTGATTATACAGGGTCTGTATACAGGTTCTGTTGTGATTATACAGGGTCTGTATACAGGGTCTGTTGTGATTATACAGGGTCTGTATAATTTATACAGGGTCTGTACAGGGACAAGTCCAAGTCCAAGTCCAAGTCCAAGTGCAAGTCCAAGTCCAAGTCCAAGTCCAAGTGTTGACAGCTACTATAAATTGGTAATCATATGCGCTACTTCTTCAGTATTATTTATGATGAAGGTCGTTAATCATCCATCATTATCTCTTCCATTAAATAATCTAGACGGTCTTTGCTCAAATGAGTCAAAACATCAACGGCATGGTGAGCTCCTACCAAACACTATAAGAGCAATTATTTGCGGGCCATCTGGATGCGGAAAGACAAATCTTCTACTTAGTTTGCTATTTGAGGAAAACGGGTTACGCTTCGAGAATATTTACATCTTTTCCAAGACGTTATATCAACCAAAATATGAATTTTTAAATAACATAATCAAGGAAATACCAGAAATTGAAATCTTCAACTATAGTAACAATGATGAAATTGTGGATCCTGAAGATGCTAAAAACAACTCTGTATTTATTTTCGATGACATAACATGTGATAAACAGGATAAAATACGGTCATATTTTTGCATGGGGCGACATAAACTTGTTGATGCGTTCTACTTAACACAGACTTACACACGAATTCCTAAACATTTGGTGCGTGATAATGCGAACGTAATAGTTTTATTCCCACAAGATGTTCTGAATTTACGTCATATATATGATGAGCATGCTTCCACGGATATGAATTTTGAAAAGTTTCGAGAAATGTGTTCAGAGTGTTGGAAAGGAGGAAAACATAATGCATTAGTAATAATGAAAGATTGTGAAATTAAAGATGGTCGATACAGAATGGGGTTTGATCAGTATATATTAGGGGTATCATAGAAAATATCATCAGTATCAATAAACCATTGTGTAGAAGAACAATGATGATGAAGAAGAAGAACCAGTTGAGATATGGCAATCTCAAAAAGCGATCACTACTTCAGCGAGATGGAAAACACATTAAGCGACGAATTAGTGAAATTGCAAACGTTGTAAGAAAAAAATATCTAGCATTGAGATTGGGGCGTGAACATGATGCAGAAACAATTGAGCGTGTTGTAAAACCCATAACTAACTCTTTAAAAGACATTTCATCCAACACCTTAAATTTACTGAAGAAAAACATTAAAAACGAGGAAGATATTAAACAAGAAAATATTAAACACGAAGAATACGAAGAAGACGTTAAGACAGAAGATTCAAAGGTGGAAAAGTATGAAACAATGGACTTATCAACAATTCCAGCCGAAATTAGAGAATTATATGAAACCGGTGTAAAAGGGCGACTAGATACGAGCTATGGAGTACAATACAATGACGGTACCAATACTTGGACCTTAGGCTCTAAACCCATAGAATTTTCGGGAGATAAAATCATTATCGATAATCGAAATACTTTTCGCGGAAGTAAAGGGTTATATGAATTAATATTTCTAAAGAAACCTATCGGGTATACGTCAAAAGATTTTAATACGTACGGCGAAATCATAAATTTAACGAGTGTGCATAAACGTAAATTTGAGGAGGATGCTCAAAATAGAGGGAGTAGATCATTCAAATACATTAAAATAATAAAGCCCTTGCTTGAAAAGGCAACTAATCCGGATAGTCCTATAACAAAAACGAAAAAGAGTGGTGATGGACTTCAAATGGACTTCAATAATAAGAAGGTGGAGTATATATACTTTGACGACATCAACGAATTGATAGAACGATTAAAGCTATTGACCGCTTCACAAGCTGCCGGAAATAATTCTCATACTAACGAAATTGCCTCTATTATCGAAGAACTGAGAGAAGTTGAAGTAATTTTCTAACATGGGTGTAGATAAATTTGGAAGATCGCCTAGATCTACAACTAGCCGACAAGGTCAGCGAGCAACAATGTTGCCACTAACTAAAGATGGGGGTTATGATATTCAAAGTCGTAAGTTGAGCAATATCGGGGCTCCCATAAATGATCACGATAGCGTTCACAAACAATACGCTGACACCGGAATTCTAGAATCCATCAATTTTACAAAGAAGGAATTGAAGACGTTGATGCAAAAGACAATCCCCGATAAGTTAACGAAACTGGATAGCGATATTCGAAGTTATATTAATAATGAAATTACCTCTATTAATGATAATATTACTACAACACAATCTCACATCGATTCTTTTAAAAGTATCGCTACCAACGACATCAAATCGGGGTCATCTAAAACCGACGAATTAGAAGAAAAACAGAAAGAAATATGGGAAGAATTGCGAAAACAACGCGAAAAAATAGTGTTTCTTAATCAAGCTAGTACAGAAGTAAATAAGGATTTGCGATCGTTTGCCCAACTCACTAGAAGTGAGGTCTCAGATATAGAAAAACGCGTATCATCTCTCGAACACAAGTTAAAGTTCAGTTCAACCTCTACCGTCACACCGTAAACTTTATAAAATGATCAAATTTAGCAAGGCAAAGGAGACTGTTGTAAACGAGCTACATAAGCCGGCTCGCAATAAGTTTCCTAGACGAAGAACTATTCTACACGGTATAGATGATCTTTGGCAGGCCGATCTAATTGAGCTCATCAAATATTCCCGCTTCAATAGAGGATTTAAATATATACTAATTGTAATTGATTGTTTTTCAAAATTCGTATGGATGGAGCCGATTAAGAATAAGTCATCGAGTGAAGTGTCACGTGCCATGGGATTAATATTGAAGAATTCACAACAACGTATTCCAAAGAATCTGCAAACCGATAACGGTACCGAATTCTATAACGGTCAGTTTAGTTCGTTAATGAAAAAGTATTCAATCAATCATTACTCAACCTTTAGTGTAATGAAGGCGGCCATAGTTGAACGCGCGATTAGAACCATAAAACAAAACTTATTCAAATTATTTAGCCTATACGGAAATTACAAATGGTATCATCTACTACCAACCGTCACAACAAAGTATAATAATTCAAAACATAGTGTAGTAATTTGGGGTTATTCGTACTTATTTAGATAGACACAAGTAAAAGTCAAGCTGGTTCAAATATAACTGATTTATTCTGGAACTGAAATTTCACTCGCACCAATACTTACAAAAACTATACAAACTGGTTTCTCTATGGCGCACATATAAAATATCTATATCTTAACTATATATACATAAACATTACACCCTCACACTTATTTTTTTCTTTTTTTTTTTTTTTTTAAATTTATTTATTTTTTTTTATTCTTTTTTTTATATATTTTATTATACACATACCCTAAACCAAAATATCATATACCACAAGTATTTATATTTAAACAAACTAACCTATACTTAAACCTGATATTACTTTCTCGGTCTTAATTCATATCGTTTAACGTGTATGTCGGTTAAATTTTTTTCACTTTCCGGGTTTACATTCGTTTCCATAGCGTACTCACTTGCGTTTATATCTGTCTCCGGCACTTTAAATTTATCCGGCACTACGTCATTCTCATTTTCCTTATTATCTAATGCAAGGTCGGTATCGGTGACAGAAAATGGTAAGCTTGCTCGTGATATTACTGATTTAATTTGATTTGAATGTCTTCGCACTTGTTTACCAGTTTCTGTCTCCACATCAAAAATAACATCACTAACTCTATTTACAATTTGCCCCGTTGTCCAGGTTGTTTGGTTTGGAGTTAAATAATCTTTAAAAACTACACTCTCTCCAACGTTCAAGGAAGTGGGTTTGCCTTTAAAATACTCTACTTGTTTTTGAATATTATTTTCAATAACCTTGTTTTCATTGGGCATTATTAAATTTAACCTTCCTCTCAGTTGTCTACCGAACATACGCTCGGCTGGGCTTTGATTGGTCGTACTGTGTGTGGTATTTCGATAGTCAAAAAGAAATCTGCACAAAGTTACGTCAATGTTTTGTTTTTCAAAATGAGCTTTTTTAATTGTATTTTTAATGATCTTTACGGCATTTTCAGCCGCCCCATTGCTCTGTGGGTGGTAGGGTGGAGAGAATAGTTGTCTAATGCCATTCTTTCTTAAATAACTTTGATACTCGTTTGATGTGAATGGTGGACCATTGTCTGATACTATGGTATCTGGTAATCCGAAGTGTGCAAATAATAACCTGAGTTTGCTAATTACTTTTTCCGCTGTGGTCGAATTTAATTTCAGAACTTCGATCCATTTCGTATACGTATCTACAATTACAAAATATTTCTCTCCAAAAAGTGGCCCCAGAAAGTCTACATGCAATCTGGACCAAGGACGTGAAGTTAATGGCCACGGTCTTAATTCCGTTTTTTCCGGATTATTTTGGACAGAAGAACAAGCTCTACACTTTTGGCACATCAACTCTATGTCTTTGTCCATATTTGGCCACCAGCAATAACTTCTGGCTAATGACTTGCATTTATTTATTCCTAAATGACTGAGATGTAATTCCTTAAGTATGTCAGATCGTAATTTGTTTGGAATTGCAACTCTATACCCCCACAAAACGCAACCTTGCTCGATATGCAGTTGATTTAATTTATTAAAGTATGGTAAAATATCTGACTCAATCAAATCTCTATTGGGCCAACCATGTAAACAAAAACCCAAAACTTTATTCAAAATTGGATCTAGCCTAGTTTCACTTTTGATTTTTTTATGATCTATTGCCATATTTTCCTCTAAGTATAAAATATGTGAGAAATCGAGTTTTTCACCTTTAATAATGTAATTTATTGGTAAGCGAGATAAACCATCTGCATTGCCATTTTTCTCTGATTTAACAAATTTTATTTTAAATTGATACGCTGACAAAATTGCACTCCACCTTTGAAGTCGGCTTGCTGCAAACATCGGAATACCTTTTTTTTCTCCAAAAATACTAATCAATGGTTTATGATCCGTAATTAACGTAAATTGTCTAGCAAACAAATATTGATTAAATTTTTTTACAGCAAAAATAATCGCAAGAGCTTCCTTATCAATCTGTGAATACGATTTTTCGGCTGGTGACAAAGTTCTAGATGCATACGCGATGGGTCGCGTTTCTCCATTAGGCAACTCATGAGATATTACAGCTCCAACACCGTATGAGCTTGCATCACATGCTAACACTACGGATAAATCAGGATTATAATGCATGAGAACCTTGGAAGAAATTAGATCTTTTTTTATCAAATCAAATGATTTTTGCTGTACCTTACCCCATTTAAAGTCTGTATTCTTCTTTAATAATTCATATAAAGGATTCAATTTAGTCGAAATATTTGCAATAAATTTAGCATAATAATTTACAAGGCCTAGAAATGCTTTGAGCTCTGTTACACATGTGGGTACTTTACATTTAGTTATTGCCTCAATCTTGTCGGGCGATGTCTGTATTCCATTTTTATTCAAAACAAAGCCTAAATATTCTATTTCATTCTGGCCAAAACTGCACTTTGATATTTGTAATTTTAATCCATAATTGTTTAATTTATCAAAAACTTTGCAGAGTAACCTAAAATGAGAGTCTTTACTTTCTGAACACACAAGTATATCGTCCAAAAAAACTGATACACCTTCCAGATCCGAAAAAATTTGCTCAACAAGCCTCTGAAAAATGCCAGGACTTGATGCTACGCCGTAAGGCAATCTGTTGTATCTAAATAGCCCCTTGTGTGTATTTATTACAACTAATTTTTTAGATTCCTCATCTAACTCAATTTGTGCATAAGCTTGAGATAAGTCTATCTTTGAAAAATATTTACTCGTTTTTACTGTTGCCAACAATTCTTCGATTTTTGGGATCGGGTATTTATTTATGTGTAGTTGTGGGTTTAAAGTGACTTTAAAATCTCCACAAATTCTAATTTGACCGTTTTTCTTTAAGACGGGTACTATTGGTGTAGCCCATTCACTAAAATTGACAGGTGTTAAAATATTTTCTGCTACCAACTTATTTATTTCAATTTCTATCTTATCTTTCATTGCGAAAGGTACACTTCTAGCTTTACAAAAAACCGGCGTTGCATTCTCCTTTAAATATAATTTGAATTTCCCTACTCTAAAATGTCCTAATTCGTTTTTAAATACATCGGGGAATTTATCTTTTAACTCCTTAGCTATCGAAATATCACTATGCACTTCACCACTGACAAAAAATAAACTATCAACTGAAACATTTAATTTTTTTAACCAATCTCTGCCCATTAAGGGGGGTCCACCCCGATTAATTACATATAATTTTAAATTGTTGGTGTCAATATCATTAAATTTAACACTTACTTCTAGATAACCCAAAACCTGAATGATTTGGCCGTTGTATGCTTTCAGTTTGATACGCGATTCTTTTAATTTAAAATCTTTGAAGTTATTATCAAATAAATCTTTTGAGATTGCTGATATGGCAGATCCCGTATCCACTTCCATCATACACGGCATTTGATTTATACTTAATTTAATTTTTATTGGTTTATTATTATTTTCGCAAGTCTGCATAATACCTTGATCATAGATATTAAAGAGATTAGCGTCCTCATCGCTATCGGTTTCATCGCTTTGCATTTGCACGTACTTATTATATCTATTATCTTTGGTATGTACAGCCTTACTTTTAAAATTTAATTTAACATTTTGATTTTTAAGATTACATACGCCGCTTATATGACCAACCTTGTGACACGTATGGCATTCCGCTTTCCGGAAAAAACATCTTGCCTCCTCGTGGTTGTCTTTGCCGCAGTGACCGCAGTACTTCCGCCTTGCCGCAACATGACAACCGGAACCGGAGGGTTTGCTGAAACATTTCTTGGTCGTGTCCATCTTGTTTATGGATGCTGCTGCTCCGACGACCAAACCGGCGTTTATTTCCGCAGCCTCCATGTTGACTGCCGTGGTGTACGCCGTGGTATACGATAACGACTCCTTTGCAAACAAACTCTGCCGAATGGATTCCTTCTTGAGACCAAAAACCAATTGGTCCCGCAAATTTTCCTCCAGGGTCGTTCCAAAATTACAGTTTTTAGCCATTTTTTTCAAACTGGCCACATATGATGCAATAGATTCTTCACTACCTTGCATCCTATGGCGGAATTTATAGCGTTCCGCTATCTCTGACGGCTTGGGCTCCAGATGTTTTTGCATCAATTCGACTAGCATGCCGAATTCTTGATCCTCAGGTTTGCCTGGACTGCACAAGTCCGTCATTAAGTCGAAAGTCTCACTTCCTACGATGGTGATTAACATCGCCGTTTGCACGTCCGCTTTTACTCCATTTGCCTTGAAAAATTGTTTAACACGTGCGATGTATGATGTCCAACCTTTTTCTCGTACATTGAACTCTTCAATCTTTCCGATGGTCGCCATGCTCTAATTTATTTAATTCACCGATTATTCTCGTCGCCACTGTAGTAATTTGGGGTTATTCGTACTTATTTAGATAGACACAAGTAAAAGTCAAGCTGGTTCAAATATAACTGATTTATTCTGGAACTGAAATTTCACTCGCACCAATACTTACAAAAACTATACAAACTGGTTTCTCTATGGCGCACATATAAAATATCTATATCTTAACTATATATACATAAACATTACACATAGAACCATAGGAAACAAACCCGTAGACGTAAATTCAAAACAAGTGGAAGCTGTACTACTCGGAACCGTTTACAATCACATCAAAATCACTGGTAAGGGTAAATTTAAAATTGGTGATATAGTCCGCATAAGCAAGTTCAAACATGTTTTCACCAAAGGGTATTTACCGAACTGGACAACGGAATTGTTTAAAATTACGTCAGTTAGAATAACAAATCCTGTGACGTATATGCTGAATGATATGGAAGGTCGACCAATAAAGGGGGCATTCTACGAATCAGAATTGTTAAAAGCGAACTTACCCGATGTGTATCTTGTGGAGAAAGTTTTAAGAAAAAGAGGGGGTAAAGTATTTGTAAAATGGCTTGGTTTTGATAACACCCACAACAGCTGGATCCCAAAGTCGAACATAATGTAGTGGGGTAATCATAAATTCAGGCAGCCACCGTCTCATAGATCAGTTGAGTGAAAGGTGATAATGATGAATAGTCCGTGCAACTACTGGTCGACAATCGATAGGTTGTATACCAAATATGAAGAGGCTATAAAAAATGAAACGCGATTCATCAACGAGTCGTGCTATGATGTAGAAAATGTGAAAATAATAACTGGATTAAGTGCTGCTCGAGGTTTTATCCCCATGATACGAATTACATCGTCTGCCGATACCCACAACAATCATATTCCTATAATTCATTGTGATTGGCCAATACTGGTTCGAACGTTGAAGGGCTTCTTGGAAAATGACAACGACCTCCGATACAAGAATATTACAACTGGTGAGGGAGAATTAAAGGTTGAAGAAATTGAGCCTGAACGACACTCATTAGGAGTCAGTGTTGTGCTAACCTTCAGAAATATATCAATTCATCTTTGTGAAATAGACATATCCGGTATTTTGTATCTTGATGATGTAATACAATGTAAGTTAGCAATGTTAAAAACATTAAACTTTGCATATTATTTTAATAAGTTAATGATAACTTTTGTTAGGAATAATGTGCAAAATCCATATTCTAAGATAAAAGAGTTATGTATAAAAAATCCAAATGAATTTAATTATACGGTGTTAGATTATCTTAGTCTTTCTAACACACTCTAAAACCATAACATACTCATATTTAGTCTTCAGTTTGTCATCGTCATTCAGCCGACATGTATCATAAGTCCTCAATTGTATTATTAGTATTAGTGTATTTGTTCATACGAATAGTTTGTATAAAACTTAGAATAAGATATCAATCAGTCGCCCAGGGCTCTAACGTATGCGATAACGTTATTTCACATATTACACGTGAAAGGACTTTGAGTGATTTTACCGATGAGGAGTTAAGATTATTCCCTATCAAATATCTACGAACACATGTATCTGCACAACAACTGCAAAATGTATGGCATAAACTGCCAAAGGTGTATTTGGAAGATGATGAGTTAAAATCGAAATTACCCTGCTACAAGCATTACAATACTCCGGACCAGATGACGCACTACGAAGGACCACCACCTTCACGAAAAGACTGTCAATTTTGTAAAATATTGAATATGTAGATACAAATTGATGATTTATCTAAATAAATGTATTAAACGAATTATGCTGTATTATTTATTTTTAATGATGTAAGAAAGGGGTGTCTAAAATATGCCATAAAAGGGAGCTACTTTTGAAAATCTCATTAGTATCAATGAATACGTATAAGGGAGAGGGTCTCTTAAACAAAGTTATTAATAATCTACCGTTTGAACTACATTTACCGGGGTATCAGTTTTGCGGGCCTGGAACTAAATTACAAAAGAGGCTACAACGCGGTGACGGGGGAGTGAACAAACTGGACACAGCCTGTAGAAAGCACGATATCGCGTATTCCAAACATAAAACTTTAGAGGATCGACATCAGGCAGATAAAGAACTCGAGTATAGTGCTTGGGATAGAGTAAAATCATCAGACTCTAAATTGGGTGAAAAAGTATCCGCTTGGTTTGTTACTAACGGTATGAAGTTAAAACGAAAACTTGGTATGGGAATGCCAACATCTAAACGTTCCAAAGTTGTAAAGAAGAAGAAGAGAAGGATGAAGAACCAGAAACCAAAAGTTGCATTCCGCAAAGCAATTGTAGACAAAGTTGCCAAGACTATTACCAAATCTGATAATTTGAGAGACGCATCACGCTTAGCTGTGCAAAGTGCTCGTTTAGCTGTTAAAGATGCTGGGGGAAAGTCAAGAGTACGAGTCCCCCGTATAATCCCAATTCCGAAGACTGGTGGCATCCTTCCTCTACTACCAGCAATTTTTGCCGGACTATCAGCTTTAGGAGGATTGGGCGGTGGAGCAGCTGGTGTATACAGAGCCATAAAGGGTGGACAAGAGGCTCGAGATAAGTTAAAGGAATCGGAACGTCATAATAAAACGATGGAAGCGATAGCTATTGGTAAAAAAGGATCTGGATTATTCTTGAAGAAACATAAGTCCGGTTTAGGGTTATACTTGAAGAAAAATTTTTGAAAGAGCTACCCAAGAGACCCCTAACCAACATCGATTTAGTGAGATACGCTAAAATATTAAAAATCCCCAATTTTCGGGGAATCTTTATGTGCGACACATTACCGAAAACACCTCACACCCCAAACGAGGCTGGCATTGTTAATTTGGATAATGACAGTGGAGCGGGGACTCATTGGGTAGCATATCGGAAGACAGGACATCAAGTCAGCTACTTTGATAGTTTTGGAAACCTGCGACCGCCAAAGGAGTTGATAAAATATTTCAAACATTGTAAAATAACATATAATCATGAAAATGTACAAAAGAAAAATACTTACAATTGTGGACACTTGTGTTTAGAATTTTTAATAAAGTATAAATAGTAGTACGCACAACAAATTGTTTAATTATGTCTCAAACGTTCACCCTAACAGGTACCAAGAGTACGCTCTCAATTGATTTCTACCCTCTAATAGAATTGGAACATAGATCACAGTATTCCCTAGCTCTACTTGCTCTGCATACGTACAACAGTATTCCTAATATTGAGGAAGGTGTAAACAATAAATTTTATTTCGGAGATCCAAAGTTAGATAAGCAAAAACAACAACACGAAGACGTAATCGAGATTCCTACAGGATCATACGAGCTCAGCGATATTACGTCACACATTCAGGAGGAGTTATCCGCGCGCGGACATATACCGGCATCATCAGATAAATCTACATACGATAATTATCTATCGATCAGGGGAAATAATAATACTTTGAGGTGTGAAGTGAAAAGTGAACTACGAATCAACTTTACTAGTGAGAATTCCATTGGACGAGTGTTGGGGTTTTCATCGAAAGTACTTATACCGAAAACTAAATATCAATCCGACTTACCGGTAAATATAAGTAAGGTTGTTACGATACGTGTTGAGTGCAATATTATCCACGGCTCGTATTATAACGATAAAACCTCGCATACGTTGTATGAGTTTGCTCCAACTGTAGATCCAGGCTATAGTATCGATATAGAACCAAGTAATTTAGTATACCTACCCGTAATAAATCAGCATTCCATATCCAATATCACGATAAATTTACTCGATCAGAGTGAGGAATTGGTCAACTTTCGGGGTGAGAAGATTGTCATTAGATTGGAATTGAGAAAACTCAACTAACATGGGATTGGTTTTCAATACCCGACCACCTGGAAGGTATATAAACAAGCAACATTTTAAAGCAGGATCAGTTAGTGTTCGACCGACAGTAGTAGTACAACCATCATCGATTAATCGCTCTTCCACATTATCCGCAGAAAATATTCAGTTTTTACGTTCTCTAGGATATCATGTCAGAAAAACTATCGTTATTCGGAAACCCCGAATTTGATACTTCCATAGCGCGAGAAGAGATCCATACTTACCATCCCACAACTAAATCTTTCCAGCCGAATGATGAAATTGAGATCACAATCAATCAGAAAGATGTTCTGGTCTCGATGTATGAGAGCGCTCTGTACATTGAGGGAAATATTGAGCATTCAGCTACGGGGAAGGGTACTGTTAGGATTAGAAACAATCTGGGTGCGTTTCTCTTCGGAAGTATCAGCTATGAACTCAACGGTATTGAGATTGATAGAGTTGAAAATCCAGGAATTACGACACTCCTAAAAGCCTACTTGTGCTTAAGTGAAAATGAGTGTAAAGCTCTTCAAATTGCTGGACTCACATACCCGCTTGATAAAAACATGTATACGCTGCACGAGGATAACAAATTCTCTCTTCGTGTCCCTCTAAGTTTTCTGCTGGGTGTTTTTCATAACTATAGACGTGTTATTTGCGGACGTCATAAGCTGCGTTTAGTACGTGCTAAATCTGATAATGATTGCTATCAAATTGTTCTCCCAGAAGCCGATAAGGATGCAACCGATTTGAAAACTTTGAAAATAAATCTCACCAGCGTTCAATTAAAAGCAAAACATATAATCCCCTCAGATATCGTAAAATTAGAAATTTATGAGGAACTTAAGCGTGCTTAAGGCGAACTTAAGCCATACTAATACCCTTCCATAAGTGGGAATTACATGAGCTACCGAGTCTTAGGAATACCAACAACGATATCTGGGCAGTAAAGACAACCGTCGCCCTCGAGAGACCGCGATTCGTTATTGTTGCATTCCAAACAAATAGGAGAGATAACATTAAGAGTGACATATCATACTTTGATCATCTGAACATCACGGATCTGAGGGTGTACTTAAATTCCGACTGCTATCCGTATGAGTCTATACGTCTGAACTTTGATGAAAAGAGATACACCGAAGCATTCCAGATGTATTTAAACTTTCAGACTAGTTTCTTGGGTCGTAGTCACCCCGAACCTCTGCTAAATTATAAAGACTTTAACGAAAGAGCCGTATTCGTGGTGGACACATCTAAACATAGTTCAGAAGTTGTGCTCCCATCAACCTGCGACATCAAACTTGAATTCCAAAGTTCCAAGCAATTCCCCGATAATACTAAAGCTTATTGTATTATCGTTCACGATAGCATTGTTGAATACATTCCTGTGCATGAGCTCACCCGTCAAATTAGATAGTAGCAGTGGGAGATTTTGTTGATGGAGAATTTTGCTCAGTTTAATTCCTACTCCCATCAACGATGCCGGCTAAAACAGTATCTAAGAAACTAAGCGCTCTTAAACGGAAGCAGCAAGTGTTACGCGACCAATTAAAGTTATTCGTGTCAGAACTGGAGGAATTAAATAGAACTATTGCAATGTACAGTTTTGTGAAGAAGTTTGAAACAATCGACATTACGTCATAGGTGGGGATAAAAGTAGTATATATTAGTAGGTTATAATTAATTCATTTAGTTTCCAGTTTACCACCAAATAGAAACATTCAAAATGAAAATCGTTGTGGTCGACATCCAAGGTTTCCAACTCAGGTCTGGCGATTTTATAGTAAAAGAATTATGCATTTACGATGGTAAATATCCCGTTAACCATTTATTCATACCATCCACCAAATATGAAGAGCTGAGCGAGCTGGAAAAGAAAACTATCCGCCATCTCTCAACACATCATCATGGTCTCGACTACTGCGGAGGTTTCATAGAGCTGAGCAAACTATCCAACGTCTTGGAATTACATCTCAGTGATGTGGATCGCATCTATGTAAAAGGTGCCGAAAAATATCGAGTACTATTACAACATTTGACCAATATGAAGTTTCAACCACACATTATCAATTTGGAAGGGATTGAATCCTGGTGTCCACCACCACCTCTCATGGAGAAGTTTACACCATGCAAGTTTCATACAAAAAATAATATTAGCGCAGTTTGTGCCATGAATAATTGTAAGCTACTATATAATTATATTATGTCAACTTTACCATTATAACAAAATAAATACATTAAACGAATTTATTGTGCATTTTATTACATAGGTTAAGAAGTGATATAAGATTAATGTCAATACGGTAAATAAATTAGAAGACGATTATTACGTCATCATGGTAAACATGTTCAATCACGATTTTACGCTCAATATATTTCATGATTAGAACATTGATTATGGCGTCATCATTTAGACATGTTCAAACCTGATTTTTACTCAAAACAGATATTTCATGATTAGAACATTGATTATGGCGTCATCATGTAGACATGCTCAAACATGATTTTTACTCAAAACAGATATTTTGATGATTAGAACATTGATTATGGCGTCATCATGTAGACATGTTCAAACATGATTTTTACTCAAAACAGGTATTTCATGATTAGAACATTGATTATGGCGTCATCATGTAGACATGTTCATACATGATTTTTACTCAATAAAAATAAAAATGCAGATCAATTCAATTAAGTAATTTTATTTAGCATATACAATTTATAAATTTACAAAAGTTATTAGTTGAGCATTAGTAGGCATTCCAACGTTTTTTTCGCCCTTGTATACCATGGCCATTGATGACAGACTCTGGAGTTGGTCTTCAGTGGTGATGGCTTCGGCTAATCTCTTCGGAAGGAATGTTACGAAATTTTCAAACTCCACAAGAACCGACGGCCATTGACACTTTGTAATTATTTTCGCTGATTTAATTGGATACGGTGTATCGATGTCTAGCTCTGATATCTTCTTCTTTGGCTTCATCTCGCAAAGACCCAACTCGGATAGTCTAGATGACATATTGTTTGCTGCTGTAGTTGATGTTACTCTTGAAATCTAGTTGTGAACTACTGACTAATGTTAAATAATAACCCTATTTATAGGAAAGGATGTTGTGGAGAGGGGAAATTGTTTAACCAATTACGACATTAGTTGCGTTGCTTTTTGTAGCCGTAAGGTACAGAGTCGAAATCTTCACCAAACCGTCTTTTTGTTGAATTGGGTCTATACTTTTTCTTTTCCTCAACAGTCACAATCTCATGACATTTAGTTCTTCGAAAACTTGTAGATGTTACTTCGAGGGGAGGAAGTTCTTGAATTATCATGTCTTTTATAGAGTGAAAATTGATTAATTTAGAGATTCCGTAATTGATTCTGATACCCTTCACTTTTACCACTGTTTTTAGAGTGTTCTTCTTGGTAGCGTAAACCTCGTATGCGTAGTTCTTTGGTCCACCGGATACGAAACGTGTTATGTAACTACTCTTGCCGTATTCTTCCAACTCGTCTGTCATATCGCCGAGGAAACTACCTGTTGGTATATCTGCCTCGTCATCTCTGGAGATATAGATGACTGAGTCCGTATCATAGTAAAGAACTCTGTTGCCCAATCTTTCAAGATAGCTGTACAGTTTCAGCCGGGCTTGCGCAGTTGTGTAAGCCGCAAGCGCAACGTTAACGGTGGTTAAGGAATCGTATGTTTCTTCTCTAAATTCGTAGTTTACTACTACTACATCTTCGTTAATAGGAACAATCCCGTTAACGTATAGAGAGGGGTTTGTTAAAAGAGAAAATAAGTCCTCCGGTTGATTGAGAATAACCGTTTTCGGTTGATTTTCTCTTTGACCAAGTTTTCCCCAAAACGAGTTCAGGATTAACTTAGCCAAAGATCTATGTCCGGGGTTACTTACAATTTGATCAAAATTGAGCTTAATTCCTTCTCTTTTGAAAAATTCTTCGATGTAGTCGTTCTTTTCCTTATCCGATACACAATTTCCGGGCCACCCCGACGCCTGCTGTTTAATGCAAATGAATTCATTCATCATTTCGGTAAACAGACCGCCTGACTTCCGTTCAGGATCATACCGCGAAATTTGATTATACTTCCAAATTTCATGTATTTTCAAAATTTGGTATCCCATCTCCAATGCTTTTCGGACTTCGTCGATCACCCAGGTCCCCGATAAAGCACGCTCCTCCTCATTGTGGTTACATTCGTCGGAACTCATAACCTCACCACAAGTCTTACACAGAACAAACATAAGCTTATTGTTCATTTTAACCGGTAACACTGGGTGATACAAATCCTGTGGCGGTAGTATTGTGCATTTGATCAATCCTTCTGTATTGGGTATTTGCAGCTTTAAACAATCGTCTCCTACATGAACCTTAGGATGACCAACGGGAAATTTCCCATACTTGCATACCCAGGGGTACAAGGAGCATATATCGATATACTTGATTTTTTCCCCTGGTTGACATTCGTAATAGGTAACACAATTTCCAGTTCTTCCTCCGTAGAAGGCGTCGCGGGGATTAAGCGGTGATGTTTGAACCATTGGATGATTAAATGTGTACGCTTGTATTTCGGGGTTGGAAACCAAACAACGTCGAAATTCACACTCCCACATCTCATGCACTTCATATCCTAGTTGTCTTAATCGTTCTGTCTTTGCTATGGTTGACTCTTGCCTTAAATTGAGCGTACCTTCATCGTGTAAAAGGTTATCACGATTAAATTTAAAACATTTTTCACAACCATGATAGAAGCACCCATGGAATTCAAAGACCTTATTGGATTCAGCACAAAATCCATCAACTTTTAATCCTCCAATTATTCTCTCCCGTCCTTTTGCAGCATGAGCTATATCAATGCCTCGTTGATGTTCCTCCCACACAAGCCATTGAATTGCTATTTGTGACTGGTTATCACGATATCGGTAGCCCCCTTTAGGTATTATTCCAATGGTAAATCTTCGTAGAAAGTTTCTGCGGAACACTTTGTTGCAGGTTGATGCAATAGTGCAGGCTTCAGTGAACGGACATACCTTCGAAGTTGTAAGCATTTCCCTCCTAAACTTCAGACATGCTTCCGTTAGAATTTCCACATCACTAACGCAGTAGTCCACCAATTCTTTCTTGAAATCAAAAACATCCTCCCTATGTTCTTCATACCACTTTAGAAACTGCTTTCTCTCATCCATGTTGTCGTCGTCATCCGTACCCATCATGGTGTCGGGGGAGTAATTTTCCAAAGCAGGAAGGGGTCCTACATATTCACTGTTGGCAGCAGTATTAAACATATGAGGGAAGTATCCCTTTTTAAAAATGTCCGGTAACCCGAATGCTTTCGGTAATTTTGATAACGCCATTGGGAAATAGTTTAGGGAATCTATCAACTTCACATTCCCTATGGTCATCTGAACTAATTTCGTTCCTCGCATTATTAATTCAGGAGTTAAATCGGTTTTGGTTATAATATAATTTAGTATAAATTGGTGGTCAAAACTTTGACCATTGTGGGCAATTACGACAACTGTTTTATACTGTTGTCGGCTAGTTAATATGAAGTCTACCAACCAGTCGACAGGATCCATTTCCGAACTGTTATATTCGTTGTCGGAGGAAATTCGTACTCTGCTAGAGTCAGACCAGTGTCCACAATTACCACAGTTTTTATGCCCTGAGTCAATACATTCTTCGCAGCAGGTTTTATAAACGCACAAATTCGGCCTGTGTAAGCGCGATCCTTTATCGTTTATTATCTCCTCCTGTGTGGTCTCCAGATCGTAAAAGACAAACACAAAGTCTTTCAATTGTGGTTTGCCTTTGTCTGGTAGCATATGGCATTGATGTGTTTGCGGTAGATGTTTTTTGCAAATCTTGCAATATATTTCTCCGCAAATGTGCTCTCTTTCGGTTCTCACCGTCTTTAAGCACTTTTCGCATTGCAGTATTGTTTGGCATACACTCAGCCCATCGTTGATGCCCTTTCTCTTATGGTTATCGAGACAGGTTTGACTGTTGAAGGTTCGATGGCAATCGGGACACTTTACTCTGACTTCTCGGGGACATGCGGGTGACTGATGGCATCCACAACAAATCCCTCCACACCTATGGCCGTTTTTATCGTTGTATGGGATGTGGCAGTCCTCGCAGAAGTATACGCATGTAAAGGCAGCAGTCAGCGATGTAATTACGTTGTAATGTCCCTTATGATAGAGGAGGTTAATCTTTTTATCTTTCTTTAACCCTTGAAACATAACGTCACGACCTTTGTTGCCATACAGATAGACGCAGATGGTGTAGTCTTTCAGGAATTCTTGGAACCTTTGAAGCTCCGGAATTCCGCAGCCGTCTTCAGGTATGGTGACATCAGCATCGCGTATCAGGGCTTGTGCCTTCATGGTCTGCATCTTTCTGGTGTCCTGCCTAATAGCTGTATAATCGGGGTTCTTGTCAACGTTAGCCATGGCGACAACCAGAGCGCGGGGCAGACAAAGGTTATCAGTATTCTTAACGGTTACTATACCTGTACGTTTGCTACACTCTTCGGTGAAAGAGTTGTAGGTAACGACCCGCGTTCCTCCTCCTCTCCCTACAGGCATACGTACGGATGTCACTCCAAGACAAAAGGTGTCTGTACTGAACCCCATTGAATTTGACTGGAACAGCGAGACAAGTACGTTCCAAACATCGTCGGTGTTCAATGCAGAGGCCTCCCGAAATCGTACCCATCCTTCTCCTTTGGCAAATCCTTTACTGCAGATACTCATGCCCACCTGGTCATTTGGGCTGAGATGCTGCGTTGCCGATTGTATGGCCTTGTTGATGGCATCTCGAACCCAGCTTACGGGTTCAGCGTTATCTAAGAAAAAACATATTTAGCACACACAATTAAAATAGAAAAAAATTACTTACCAGGTATTGAGTTTATTTTAAACTCCATTGTGCGTCCCTGCATATTGAACCGTTTAATGGTCGTTGTTACATCCTTTGTAATAGTAAACATTGTTGATGTAGTTAGTTGATTACGCAGACTGGTTTTCTCCACTGGCTATCACCGGTTATATAGCAGTTGTTATCGCGAACAAATTCTTATCTCTGACGTCAGCAACTGATAAGATACCAACATATATCGTTTCCCCACAATTCAAATAAAAGCAACGTGAAAAATGCGTTGCCGTTGCAAAATTACTTTACATTATTTATACATTGTAAGAAAAATATGGAATTTCTTTTGTTTTATGTACTATCTACACATGCACTTACTACATTTTTAAGGACTGATAAGAATGATATTCGTTAGCAATGTGAAAAAAATTCGTTAGCGTTATCGCGTTTAGCAATGTCGCCGTTGCAAAATTGCTTTTCATCTATGTAATTATTTACATTGTAAGAAAATATGGAATTTCTTTTGTTTTACGTAATAAATTCATGTTATAACTATTCTTATCTCTGACGTCAGCAACTGATAAGAAACCAACATATTTTTGTGTTTTGTTAACAATGATATTTTTGTCGGTTGATATATATTGTTTATTTTTATGATGGCAGAAATGGAAGAACGGCTTTGGCCGAATTTCAGCCATCAGGTTGAAAGGTTAATGTTTATATGTTGTATAATGTGCCTCCAATGAGTTTTTTCATTATTATTATTATTATTATTTCTTTCTTCGAAACATTTAAATTTTCCCTCCCAAAATGACCGACGATTTCTCGCTAAAAACAACAACTTATGACGTCATTGGTCCATAAAATTACCGTATTTCCTAAACTAAGCCCCCGTATCGAGAAACTAATTGCAAAAATATCCCCCTGACAAATCCCTGTCCGCTTTGACAACTACGAACAAGATGATGGCCGACAATAAATACGAATATATTCTAGACTTTTATTGGCCGACTTCCGGTTCAAAATGGCCGACTTCCGGTTCAAAATAGCCGACTTCCGGGTCGAAATGGCCGACTTCCGGTTCGAAATGGCCGACTTCCGGTTCAAAATGACCGACTTCCGGTTCGAAATGACCAACTTCCGGTTCATAATGGCCGACTTCCGGTTCAAAATGGCCGACTTCCGGTTCAAAATGGCCGACTTCCGGTTCGAAATGACCAACTTCCGGTTCATAATAGCCGACTTCCGGTTCAAAATGGCCGACTTCCGGTTCAAAATGGCCGACTTCCGGTTCAAAATGGCCGACTTCCGGTTCGAAATGGCCGATCAGGGGGTGAGGGGGGAGAGTTAGACATTACAGGTTTAGGCTAGTCTAGGCTTGTGGATATTTCTCGTACTTTTTTTCTTTATTTGACCTTGAAGAGCGCTCTAACCATACTACTAATCACCAACGAGCGCTTCTTCACCGTAAATGGGCGAGTGGTCGAGTGGTGTCAGTCGATTGCATTGTAAACTATAGGTCTAGCGCGGTCTCCGGTTCGAATCCAACCGCACGCCTGTTTTTAACATTATTTCAAATCTCCCGCTAAACTGGGCGCCAGCAAGTCGGCACCAAGGTTGCAAGTCCAGACTTGTTCGATTACAGCCAGTACACACATACGTCAGATAAGATAAGGTGCGCATAGCAACAGCACACATGTCAACAAGCTCAAAGGTCGAACAACAACCACACACACACACACGTCAACAAGATAAGAGATCACAGGTCAGATAAGGCTATCAAGGTCAGTGTGACGTCAGAGAGGCTCAGGCGGGGTTCTGGTGGCAAGGTCATTTCAAGGTCCACGCCAAAAAATGGCTTCCGGTGGCCATCTTGAAATTTTCAAATTTCCCGCCAAAATGGCTGACTTCCGGTGGCCATGTTGAAAATTCAAAATTTCCCGCCAAGGAAGTCGGCCATCTTGAAATTTCAAAATTTCCCGCCAAAATGGCCGACTTCCGGTTTGACGTTTTCAAAATGGCCGTCTTCCGGAAGTCGGCCATCTTGAAATTTCAAATTTCCCGCCATGCGCAAATGTAAATTATTTACCAATTTTTCCACGCTAAGTTTGCAAAGTTAAAAACACTGTGATAGGTCCGAGTCAAACAACATCTAGATGGGAACTCAGCAGGTTTTATTTAAAATAAAATTCAATAGCAAATTATGGTTGGCAGGCAACCAAACATACACGTGATACAAGCATGTGATATAAGTTACTATACGACATCTCCCTTTTTAAGTAAAATCATCAATCAATAATCAAACAACCTAAAACACTTTTAACTTAAATCGTAATAAACATAACAGACCATTCCAACATAAATTATAAATAATTATAATAATTATAATTTCTAACCAATTAAAAATGCTCATGAAACTGAAAACAATTTAACTATAGTAAAGTATGAGGTGTGAGCTATTTTAAAGTAATCCAAAATAAATTCAAAACAACTTATTTATTTTACAATAACCAAAAACCCAATTTATTACATACATCGAAATCACTGTAATACCCACATTACATACATTATTTATTCATTAATTAGTTTTTATTTTTATTATTTTTTTAACAATATTCATACATTCTCCTTAATATTAATTACACTTTAATTATACACTAAAATTTGATTTACTATATTGCAACCGGTCTGGTAATCGAATCGGTCTTCCGTATTTAGATATCTTTTATTGATTACGTTGATAATTAATGTCAATTCTCTCAGCATTATAATTATCTTCTTCGGTATCTGGGCTATAAACAAATGTACTCTTTGGTTTTACAATAACGTTTTCGGGATTGTTGACTATTTTTAGATGTATTTTATTCCGTATTAAAAATCTACCATCTTCTTTTTTAATTTGATAATATCTAGAGTTGAATTTCTTTACAACTTTGCGTATGTGTCATATTTCATCGTCTGGTTTTAATTTATATCTTATAAGAATGCCTGGCTTCAAATCCTTTCTATAGCGTGATCCTTCTGCATCATAGCATTTTTTATTTAAGTTTTGTTTTTCTGTAATTTTTGACTGAAACACTTTTTTGTTGATTAACTTAGGTTGTACGATTCTTTTTTGATTTGGTAAATCGTCTCTAAGATAGCGTGACACTAAAATTTGTGATGGTGCGTATGTTCTGTATTGTTCTTTCAGCAAGACCATTGGTCTGTTGGTGGTGAGGTGATGCAACTCTGTGCGCAAAATTCAATTTTTTACTAAACTCTGCAAATAATTCCCTAGTAAATTGTCGCCCAGCATCGGTTATTACGATAGCAGGGATACCGTGCCTTGCAAATATTTACTTTATCTGTATTATTACATTGTAAGCCGTTAAATTATTATCCAAATTTATAATTTCTGGGTACTATCTGGGTTCTGAATAATAATCAACAATTAGCATGTAACATTTTCCATTTAATTCATAAATATCTATGCCTACTTTATACCACGGTATATTTTCTATAATGTGAAATTAGATTTAAATTAGATTAAATTAGATTTAGTATATTTCTGGCAACTAGCAACATAATCAACATAATTTATTATGTCTTTAACCATCGCAGAATTTTTTTTGCCTTTTGAATATTCTTCGTAATTCCTAAATGACCAGAATGAATCAGAGCTAACATTTTATTTCTCCATGATTGTGGAATAAGCGTCTATTATTCATATATATATCAAATTATTGTCTTCAACAAAAAATGACCTTATTTTGTGGTAATCTTTAATATTATTTGGGATATTTTTTTAGTTTATTTGGCCAACCCTGTCTTATAAATTTCTTTAAGATCTTTACTTCATCATGTTTACGCATTCATTTATTAGAAGTTCAATTTTTCAGGGGTTATATCGACTTTCTTTGATACGATACAAATTTGTGATTCAAGATCCAAATTATTATGAAACTCCTCACTTAATGGAGCTCTAGATAAACTGTCAGCAATAACTAAATCTTTTCCGGGTTTGTAAACTAAATTGATGTCATAATTTTGGAGAGATAATAGCATTCGATGTAAGCGAGCCGGACTTGCTTTTAAGATTTCTTAAAAATTGCAATTAATGGTTTGTGGTCAGTTTCGACGGTGAATTTTCTTGCACAAACATACTGGTGAAATTTTGTATTGTCAATAATTCTTTTTCTATTGAGCATAATGTCTTTGTGTTTCGGTCATAGATTTGGAAACTTGCTTTGTTTTCTTAATTGTTTGTAGATCAAACTTTAACTGTTTCAAACTACCTAGAGAAATTATATTAGCATTGGCGCCTGTATCAATTTTAAACTTAAGTTTTTACTTTACTCTAATAAATATTTATGACACGATTTTAAATTGGTTTTGCCATCAACTGAATCAATTATTAATTTATCGATGTCTTCGCTAGAATTATTTTGACATTCATCAATATTATTAATTTTCTATTTATACCATAAATTGTTTTTACATACATTTCCAAAATTATTCTGTTTATAACAAATATTGCATTTCTTACCGAATGCGGGACGAATGTTTATTTCGTGTGAACGGCCACATCTGGTGCTGTTTGGGCGGCAGGTGTCCATTTTGAATTTCGATTTTCTGGCTTCTTTCTTCTTATTGCGTCGATCTCCGTCTTCATAAATTTTGGACCCATTGATGAACTCATCTCTTCTAATTGATTTCGGGCGGCTTCGGTTAAAACGCAACATTCGACCGCGTCTTCTAATGTATTCTGGGTGTCACGTTGCAACAGCTTTTCTCGTACAGCGTCATCCTTCATTCCAGCAATTTTTGCTTTCTTCACCTCGTCATCTTTGAAATCGCAGTTGTTCGCTTGATTTTTTAGGGACGTCACGAATTGCTCTGTGGATGCTGAACCTTGTCTCATTGTGAAAAGGTACCACTCAAATGTTAAATTTTTCTTTGGTACAAAGTACGCTTCAAATTTCTTCTTTAGTGGACTGATTTTTCTTTTTCTTCTTCTGTAATTGTGAAGGTGTTGTAGATGCTAACTGCATCATCCCCCATCAAATAAAGCAATTGACCTCATTGTACCTTTTTGTCCTTTTTATGAAGCTCGGTCGCTGTGGCGTAAGTTTCAAACTTCTGTTTGAATCTCCTCGAATTTTCGGCTAAATTACCATTCAGCGATATCGGGCCGATGGATTTGTGATCCATTTTTAATTATTCCATCTTGATTGATTTTAATTTAACTCCTAATTTTTACTTGTTTGCAGCGCCATGTGATAGCTCTGAGTCAAACAACATCTAGATGGAAACTCAGCAGGTTTTATTTCAAATAAAATTCAATACCAAATTATGGTTGACAGGCAACTAAACATACTTGTGATGCAAACATGTGATATAAGTAACTATACGACAAACACTAATTCATAGTACATAATTTATAAGATACTCTTATCTTTTTCAAAACATCAGGAAAATTTATAAAAATTTTTGTTCAATAATTATTGATTAATAATAATTGCGTGCCCTAAAAAACAAATAACCTGCAATGACGTTAAAATTCGACTACACTCAGATTCCAGTTCGTGGCCTACAAGTGGTGCTTGGGTGGCATGGATGGCATAATCTTTATCTCTGGCAGAAGGAAGTGTTTACTTTTGCCTATTTTTAATTAATGGTTTACGATTCCTTTCCATTCTGTGAAGATGAATATTAAATATTTGCCACTTCTACCCCTGTGTATCTTAAGCCAACTATCCAATCTAACCAGTCTAACCCCTTATAAAGCAAAAAAACATGCATATATAGATATATGATTATTGATCCATCACTCAAATAACATATTTTTATACCATCAAAATGAAACTATTTTGTCGACATTGTATCTCAAGCATGTTAAGAATGCCCTCATCTGAAAAAATCCTCGGTTTGTCAAATTTAACCTTATCCCACAATTCATTTTGCACAAAATAGACATAAACGTCTCCGTTGCATTGTTCGTAGTTTTGTGCTTTATTCTGTTTTTTTTTTAACAAATTTTTTAAGCATCCTAAAATAACTGGGCTTTGTATCTTAAAGGATGTACCAATAATAGAGTATAATTTACCATTAATATGATAGATAAGTCCTGTTTTCCGTACTGTTGCCATTTTACTGTTTGTTGTGTCAACCACATTGCAAACATAGCTCGCTCAACGAAGACCAAAAACTGTCAAATAGGGGAAATAAATCGTGTAAAAGCGATTTTTGGCATAGTTGAAGGGAATGGTGTCTAAAACCACATACTAAAAGTACCGATGGATGGGGGTGAAGCTAAAGGGTAGGGGCAGTGTAAAGGTCCCCTTTTCAGTTTTTCTTAAATAACTTGTAAACGGTGGAATATAGCAAAAAAAAAATCTTTTACTCAAGTAATCTACATAGAATTCTCTACAAAAAGGTAATACTCTTTTTCGTTGGGATCAAAATTTAACGAGATATTAAAGGGGAAAAGTTAATTATGATTAATTCTCGCGTTTTAACGTCTTGGCTCAAACTGCAGGCGCGCACGTCGTGATCCAGTAAAACGCGCGCTGACAGTGAAGTGGTTGTGTGCGAGAGGGTTAGGACAGATTACGGGAGAACCACCAACTGTGAATACCATCAAAGCCAGATAGAAGGAAAAATATGGGGACCAAATTGTTTTTAGTACAATCGCACCAAACAAACAGTCGTCTGCTTTCGTACAACTGGTGAACAAATTTTTAACGACGCTTGGTACACGTTAAAATGTACTGATGAACACGCAGAATATAAAAAAATTGTACGAAAAGCCGCTGAGATTATCTTGAAAGATATTGAATCCATGGCTTAGGACAACAGTGCCTGTCCTCCTTTAACTAACAGTTTTCATAGACTGCCTTGCAAAGAAAAAAATGTCAAGAGAGACCGTGTAAAAAGAAATGACAACTATAGCTCATACACGCTGCGTTCGCCCTAGATATTTCAGATCCCCTGTTTGTCCAGCATCGCTCTGCTCATATACCGAAAATATGGATCCAAGTAATTGGTGGACCTTCTGTCGAAGTTGGGATTGAGTGCCTCTTATTACGAGGCTCAGTGGCTAGAGCTCTCCACCATACGGAATAGCCTACTCCAATTGGAACGTTTATTCAGTTCGTCTTTGACAATGCTGACTTCAATGTATACACTCTCGATGGCCAGAATACCTTCCACAGCATTGGAGGTTTCAAATGTATTAACCCGTCCACACTCTCCATGCATGCACAAATGTTAAAAAGTTTAATTCTGCTCTGCCACAGAAAGAAGTGGGCCAGCTGGGAGTTCTGGAGGTGCAAACATTTGAGAGTAGGGGAACCAACGCATTGCAGCAAATTATCATAGAAGACTTGAGCGTGCTGACGCTCGTCCCGTCTGACTATTCACACCCACTATTCTATATCTCTTGAACACCGTTGATGATGATGTTCATGATGATAATTTGGATTTAGAAGATAATTCGAATTTTTTAAATACGGGGCATTCTTTCTGAAGTATCCCAATCCAAAAATGTAAAGTTTTTGGATATAGTTGAAACTTTGAAGAATTATTGTACTTAATAACAGTAACAAATACCTTAAATATTGGCTCATGAAAAAAATATTGAGTAAATTACTAGGGGTTGAAGTTTGGACGTTTTGGGTGACACGGTCATTTTTAGATTAGTGTAACTCCAATAAATCTTTATATATTTTATTTTTTATTTAGTGCATTTTAAAGCATTTTTCATGAACTTTTTAATGTTCACAAAAAAAAAAAAAACAAAAATCTAACACGTTTTTTAACAAGTAATTTTGTATTTTGATTTATGTCCTATTTGGGTATTTTTAATATTTTTTAAAATAGTTTCATTCGAAAGCTGATACTTTTTCCTATACAATGAGTAAAGATGAAAGTGGGACAAAAGTGGGTTTGGGAGAAAATTAATAATTAAGCAAACAGAGCACCCGCGTTACATACGCCAGCGCGCGTCCAGGCAGTGGCGCGTAGGTCACCCATTTGTATCCCTACTTCAGTAACATATTATAACATGTACTTCGAGGTAGGTGTGTTTCCAGACGAATTTCTTTTTCTGCCTCAGCTACTAACCTCCTCAGTTCCTTACTACATAGAATCCTCGCATGGTCCCGCAAGTGGAGAATAAAAATCAACCCACTCAAAACCCAATACCTCATTCCATTTCACCGCATCCTAGACACCTCTCCTTCAATGCAGGTCCATAATGCCACCATCACTCCATCCCCCTCCTGTAAATACCTTGGTATATCCATCGATTCCAAGCTAAGATTCACCGGGCATACAAAGCAGTGTAAAATCAGAGCAAAAACCAGAGCAACGCACTTTAGATCACTCACCTATAGAAACCGAGGAATTAGCACCAAGGGCGCAGTGCATATTTATAAAACCGTTTGCCGTCCAATTCTGGAATACGGGTGCCTCTTATTTAAAAATCTTCCAAGAATAGCAGTAAATAATATAAATGTGGGCGAAAGAAGCTCTCTCCGCACAATAACACGAATTCGACACCCAAACAACCCCCTCCACAATCCGTCCAACGCACTCCTTTATGAAACCACCAATATAACCCCCATCACCACTAGAATTGAAGCCCTCTCAGTAAAACTATCCAAAAAATTCCCCCCAACCTTAATCCATATGTTCCTAAAAAGAATCCCAAACCAACGACAAAATACCCAAATCCATTCCAATCCCACAGTATTGGAAACCATTGAAGAAATGCGACGACTCCCATAGAAGACCAGTCAAGGCTGAAAGACTCCGGTCCATGGCCATTTCCGAAGAAACAAGGAAAAAAAATATACATATACAATATAAAATTAATAATGCTATGTAATTTAATTTTTTTTCTGGAAATAAACTGTTCTATATATATATATATGTTTTTTGTATTTTTATCTCGTATTTGTGTTGCTTTTGTTTATTCTTGTTTCTTTTTCAGCTGAAATGGAGCAAGTAAAAGGGGACTTCGATTGTTATATTTGGAGGAATAAATGCATAAATCCTTTTAGAAAACTTGGCCACACATCATCAGATTTACGTGGTATATCACTTAAATGACAAGAACAGTTTCCGTTTCGCCCTAAATCTTCGAAAATTAATAACTAAGTAAACGCAGCACCCGCGCTAAAAACGCCATCGTCAATAATTGCTTCTAGAACTTCGACTCCCGACCTATGATTCCCGTCAACGCAAGCTGTTTTTAGAGGAAACATATTCGATGCAAAATCTTTATCTCTATTATGATCAGATTCTTCGATTTCCGACTCATTGTCACAAATGTCCATTTCAGAAGGAATGATATAATTAAACAGAGCTGTATAAAGAACAGAAGAATTTGACTCTGCATTCAAATTATCTGTCTTTAATGTATAAAGTTCTTTTCTACATTTAGAAGAAATTTTCGAAGACTTTGATGTAGATGGAAACTGTTCTTGTAGTTTAAGTGATTAACCACGTAAATCAAATGATGTGTGACCAAGTTTTCTAAAACTATTTATCCATTTATTCCAACAAATATGAAAATCGAATTCCCCTTTTACTTGCTCCATCCATTTAAGACAGAAAAAGAAACAAGAAGAATCAAAAACAACACAAATACTATATAAAAAAAAATCCAGAAAAAGAAATTCGACTTGAAACAGACCTACCTCGCCCTGCTTTCAGACTGAAGGTTTTTCTGTGGTTTTACTCCTCGGCGAATGCTGAAAGCCAAACAACTTAAGACGTGCTACAGACGCGGGCCATAATAATGATAATTCGGGCCTGCCGATGCCCAGTAGTGGCGAAAGCTGTTGGGGGATGTTGAGCCGTGGATTATTATTATTATTAAATGTTACTGAAGTAGACAAACGGGTGACCTACGCGCCACGGACTGGACGCTGGCGCTGGCCTATGAAGCGCGGGTGCTCCGTTTACTTAGTTATTAATTTTCTCCCAAACCCACTTTCATCTTTACTCATTGTATAGAAAAAAGACTCAGCTTTCGAATGAAACTATTTTAAAAAATATTAAAAATACCCAAATGGGACAAAAAGCGAAATACAAGATTACTTGTTAAAAAACGTGTTAGATTTTAGTTTTTTTAATTTTTTATTGTGAACATTAAAAAGTTCATGAAAAATGCTTTAAAATGCACTAAATAAAAAATAATAGTATATTATTTGACGAGCACATAATTAAGGATATAAATCGCGAGCATGAAGTTTACACGCGAGACGTAGGCGAGCGTGTAATCATGCGAGCGATTTCTATCCATTATGTGCGAGTCAAATACGACGTTTTATCTACGACTCATAAATTCCATTTTATGCAAAATATTTTAAATGTATTTGTCAATGATGGCGAGGCGAACTGTCAAATATATGTCATCCACATAGGTTATGACAGACTTTGACACTAGCGTTATATAATGATGACAGTTCGTTCAAATAATGAGGTCATTATTTGAACGAACTGTCATTATTATACAGCGCTAGCGTCATTATAATCTTTGGTGCGTATAATGATGGGGATTATATAGTCATAGATACGTGTGAAATGAACTTATTATATGTGAGTCGTAGATAAAATATATAAAGATTTATTGGAGTTACACTAAAAATGACCGTGTCACTCAAAACGACCAAACTTCAACCCGTAGTAATTTCCTCAATATTTTTTATGAGCTAATATTTTAGGTATTTGTTACTGTTACTAAGTACAATAATTCTCAAAGTTTCAACTATATCCGAAAGCTTTACATTTTTGGATTGGGACACTTCAGAAAGAATGCCCCATACATACGATACCTAAATGTAAGTATATTTTATTATTGTCCATATTCTTTCCTTAATATCTCATTAAATATTGATCCCAGCGAAAAAGTATATTATATATAAGATTACTTGAGTAAAAGAAATATTTTTGCTCTAAGCCACAGTTTACGAGTTATTTAAGAAAAACTTAAAAAAGGGACCTTTACACCCTCCCCTACCCGTTAGCTTCACCGCCATCCATCAGTACTTTGAGTATGTTGCTTCAGGCACCATTCCCTAAAACTATGCCAAACCCGCTTTTACACGAGTTATTTCCCCTATTCTTCCTTCGTTGAGTGCGCTAACATTGCGATTGCCGTTTTGGTGATCATCATATTATGTGATTCGGAATATTTGGAATTGCCTTGTGCAGCACTTCAATATCACCGTTACTGGTGTCAATACATCGCAAAATACTGTTTTGTATTTTTTTATAGTGTTTGTTGTCAAAAGTTATCTGCCTTCCAGTTCAACACTTGAGTCCTTCTTAGTTTTGTATAAACATTTTCCTACATTTTTACCAAGTGGTTAATACATGCTTAACTGCTTTTCTTCAGCACCAGCAACGGTCATAGAACGTAAAGCATCAGTTTGCCAATAATTACCTAACTCGTCTTGAATGTTACAAAACATTTTCTTCTGCATCACTGGGATATCAATTGTTGATAATGTCACGTTAACCTCGTGATTTCCTACTTTAGGGGCTACTCGCTTGGTTACTAATCTGGGGCTGAGGTACCAACTGATATTTTCTATAATAATAATTAACGTCACTTACCTTATATTAACTTCTCTAACACCTTTCAATCACTTGGTAGTCGGGGGATAATATATATGCTTCGAGTCCCTTTCACAAGTCCCTTTATTCTTCCTATATTTACAGTTAACACTTACGCTACCTATATTCGATTAAATCTATATCTGTGCTGTTCGTCGTTCACCGCCCGATCCCCCATCCGGCGACATCATCCTATTTCATTTATTCAATGTTCACCGGATGTATAGTGACCTATCAGCAAAATATCTGAATCGGTCAGCGAACGACACAGCAAATATCGCCAACGAGAACTTTTCGTGGCATTACCCTCCCCTGGAAAAAATATGCTCCGGCATATTATCATCATGTTATCATTATTATTCCAACAATTAGTATAATTAATACTAAAATCCGGCTCCGCCACCAAAGTTCTCGTTATTGTCCTATCCTACCTAACTACGCTATCTTTATTTTAGTACTTCCGGGTTACTATGTAACCCGGAGAATAGTAACCCGGAGACATAACAAAACTTAAAAACAAAACAAAACAAACAATAGTGGTGACTGCTGGGGTTGTCTTTTAAGGTTTTCAGGACGTAGTAGTTCAGCGGTAACTGCAAGTACTGGTGTTGGAGGATTTGGGGCATTCTTTCAGCCCTACTCAGTCCAGGCTATTGTACTCCATGTCTCCTCCTTGACAAACATCGCTGTACGGATACCATAGGTAGTCCATATTGTGCCTACTTCGCAATGTCCATCTTGCAGCTTCAGGTCCGACAGTTTACGAGCCCTACTTAGTTCAGAGTCCCTGCTTTGGAACGAAGCGTTGTCTGCGCCAGTGATCTTGAAACCTTACTATAACTTCCACGCTGATCCATCGAGACCCCCCGCAATCATTGAACATGAAAACAAACAAAAAACATAACGGCAGTATACATAAAGCAACTTAAAGCAACTTATTTATCACAAAATCATACAGGATTATAAGGAATTTAAATGTACGGTGCCCAGAAGTACTACATCTTATTACTAATTTTTCAAGAACTACGTCAAGTTGGACAACTCAAAAACATCATATACTCCTCTTCTCAAAGTTAGCCCTATTACATCTTGTCGAGTATAACAAGTTTATAGATAATTTTTAAAATTTATAACAATCTAAGGTTTCCACGGATCGTGATAAGGAGCGAGGCGTGATACATGAACTACATCCCGTTTACATCTACTTCCCGACCCCGACTCCACTACATAATTTAAATTGTTTCTTTTTTCAATTATTTTGTACGGACCGAAGTATTTTGGCTGCAGCTTATCACTCTTTCCCACCTGTCTTAAGGGTGTTCTAAGCCTTACTTTGTCTCCCACATTAAACGTTACGTCCCGGTGTCGGTTGTCGTATCGTTCTTTGTCTTTGTCTTGGTGCTTATTAATATTATTTCTGGCTTGCTCTCTGACTTCTAAGATGGCATCTTGGTTCTGTATCCCGTACTCTGAGGATAGGTTGACCATTAACTGTGCATCACCTGGCAGCACAGGTTCTCTTCCATATACTAGCCGAAATGGGCTGAACTCCGTGGATTCCTGTCTGGTGGAATTGTATGCAAATACACAATGGGGGAGAAATACGTCCCAGTCCTTTTGAGATGTCGACGTAAAGAGACTTATCATTTCTATGATTGTCTTGTTGGCTCTTTCCGTCAGCCCGTTAGTTGAGGGTTTATATGCCGTGGTATAAGTACTCTCTGTCCCCATTAACTTTAATACTTCGGTAACGATGTTGGACATAAACACTGTACCTCTATCACTCAGTAACAACTTTGGCGATCCATGTCGACAGATAATCTGTTCTACCAGAAACTTGGCCACTGGGCCGGCTTTTCCGCTTGGAAGTGCCTTAGCTTCTACCCAACGAGTCGCGTAGTCGGTGGCTACTACAATAAATACTTTTCCGCTTGATGTTCTTTTTATAGGACCAACCAAATCGATTCCTACTTTTTCAACTGGCTGTCCTACTTCTATTGGGTGCAGTAATCCTGCTGGTTTTTGGTTAGTCGGACCCTTCCTTGTTTGACAGTCAGGACACCCTCGTATGTACTGCCGCGTGTCCTTCAGCATTCCATCCCAATAGTACCGTTTTCTTAGCTTGTCGTAGGTTCTGGTATATCCCAAATGCCCGCTCATTGGTTCGTTATGGTTAGCGAATAAAATTTCTTGCCGGAGTTCGAAGAGAACCACCAAAAGCAAAGTTTCGCCGTACGTTGTAAATGCCACAAAGTTCGTGGCACAAAATGCCACGAAAAGTTCTCGTTGGCGATATTTGCTGTGTCGTTCGCTGGCCGATTCAGATATTTTGCTGATAGGTCACTATACATCCGGTGAACATTGAATAAATGAAATAGGAGGATGTCGCCGGATGGGGGGATCGGGCGGTGAACGACGAACAGCACAGATATAGATTTAATCGAATATAGGTAGCGTAAGAGTTAACTGTAAATATAGGAAGAATAAAGAGACTTGTGAAAGGGACTCGAAGCATATATATTATCCCCCGACTACCAAGTGATTGAAAGGTGTTAGAGAAGTTAATATAAGGTAAGTGACGTTAATTATTATTATAGAAAATATTAGTTGGTACCTCAGCCCCAGATTAGTAACCAAGCGAGTAGTCCCTA
Source organism: Melinopterus prodromus (assembly GCA_964023965.1). Lineage (NCBI taxonomy): Eukaryota > Metazoa > Arthropoda > Insecta > Coleoptera > Scarabaeidae > Melinopterus > Melinopterus prodromus. Next base: position 20,486,057 of record OZ030395.1, on the reverse strand, counting down.
AAGTAGGAAATCACGAGGTTAACGTGACAATAATAACAAATAGGGCGGCCGTCGATAGTTCTAGAATTTTGATTATACGCGTACCGTCGATATCCATCACCTGCCCTTTGATTGTGTGGTTTGCTATTATTAAGATGTTCTGCTCTAAAATTTTTTAACTCATCTTTTACTTCCGCTAGTACTACTCTTGAAATTTCTTTTGTAATTTCCCCTATCCTTAAACTAAAGTCTACCTCTTTAGGTTTTTTATTATCGATCATACTAGTAGTATAATTTTGATATACACTTCCACCGCGTTCCGTTTCTGAAATCGAATCTATCAGCTGCTCCATTTCAGATAAAGACTTCGGTCTGCTGATATTAAACATATGTCGGTAATAAGGTAACAACCCTACTAAAATTCTGTGCATTCTTTGCGACTCCTGCATTCCGGGATCTATTTCCTCACACAAGTCTATCACAGTATAATAGTAATCTAATAATGGCTCGTCTGCATTTTGACACTTACTTAACAATCTAAAATGCAAGTCATCTTCATAATTTGGCGCTATAAATTTACATTTAAATCCCCGCAGTGTTTGTGCCCAATCTGCAGACGGATTTTGTTTTGCAAAATTTCTGAACCATATAGCTGCGGTATCATGCAAAAAATTTGCAAAGTAACAAAGCTGTAGCGTGTCGTCCCACGCATTAGTTTGGGCGGCCATTCTATACTCTTTTAAAAATTGGATAGGATCGTCATGATTCGGTCTAAATGAGGGCGGTTGCATGAATTTTGGAGTGATAGGATTGCGATGTTGATGGATGTCTGAAATGGTGTTGTTTCTGAGACCTGTATCGTTAGAAGCTTGGGGATTTGGGAATGAACTTTGGTTGGGAGGTGATATTAGGGTGACCTTCTTTTGACTTGAACGGGATTGTACTTGAGCAGCTGATCTTGGGGCGTTATCTGCACTTGTAAAGATATGTCTTAATGACCCTAGAGGTGTTTGAGGTGGCAAAAACGGGGTGTTTAGTGCCCATCTCGCTTGGGGCGAGTGTGTAATGGGAACCTGCTCATAGGCCTTTGACGAATCGGCATCATCAAAAGGAATATCTGTCGGAAGAATACTTTTGGCTGGTGGCGGGGGTGGTGGAAATCGTGGAGCTTTAGGAATTGCACCGGTAGCAGAACTAACTATTATCGGGAGTGGTTCTGTGGATGTAAGCGGAAATTGTGTACTCATGTTTATTGGGGATCTTGGAGTAACTAAACTTCTCCCAAATGCGTTATCCTCTAAAACAAGATCTAAATCAATATTCTGATTCCCTAACACTGCTTGCCTTTTAGCCTCCTGCAACCTAGTCTTAGACATTACTAGATTTTATCGTTTATTGTATCGTTATACGTACTTACTAAAAAAAAGAAACAACTAAATCTAAAAATTGGGAATTTTAGCGCCTCCACCAATTGTCACGTTAACCTCGTGATTGCCTACTTTAGGGGCTACTCGCTTGGTTACTAATCTGGGGCTGAGGTACCAACTGATATTTTCTATAATAATAATTAACGTCACTTACCTTATATTAACTTCTCTAACACCTTTCAATCACTTGGTAGTCGGGGGATAATATATATGCTTCGAGTCCCTTTCACAAGTCCCTTTATTCTTCCTATATTTACACTTAACTCTTACGCTACCTATATTCGATTAAATCTATATCTGTGCTGTTCGTCGTTCACCGCCCGATCCCCCCATCCGGCGACATCCTCCTATTTCATTTATTCAATGTTCACCGGATGTATAGTGACCTATCAGTAAAATATCTGAATCGGCCAGCGAACGACACAGCAAATATCGCCAACGAGAACTTTTCGTGGCATTAACATCTGTGCACACTGTCCGTAAGTGGTACCACTTATAATAGTTCCCCACACAAAGCCTGTGTTAATTAAAGATTTGTCTCTTGGGGGTTCGTAGTATATTTGTACTTCCTAGTACACATAGTGCACCCAAATATAATTGTGCTAAAAGACCCGACCAACTTCTCAGCAAGGGTTATTATTTGGCTGGTAGTACACACTTTTAAATGGCTATGTTGCAGTGGAAGTGTCCATTTTAAAACATGGTGTATGTCAATAATACGGTGTCCATACAGACCACGAGTCATCTTCTGCTGCAATTGATTCTAACTGTTCATTCATAATACTAAACAAATATATTTTTGGTGTAAGTGCAATTTTGAACAAATATATCAGATAATTTTTTTATTTTAAATTTTATTATCTATAATAAGAACCAAACCTTTCAAAATCGTCATCTGTGCCCCATGCAGTTACGAGAGTTAAGATGGGGTTCGAAATGAGTAGGCAACCAAATATACTTCATAATATTCATTTGTGTTTTTCAGCGAAATGATTAGGTATTTCCATTCAAATTATACGTCAAACAGAACTTGAAACCTTTGCCGATAATACAAAAAATATCCGGTTCAATTCTGTCCTGTATAGGTGACGAACTCTGAATATCGGCGTTTTTTTGTTGAACGTAAGAAAACTACGACATAGCCATCAACAATCGTAAAATTCGTCACCTATACAGGACAGAATTGAACCGGATATTTTTTTGTATTATCGGCAAAGGTTTCAAGTTCTGTTCGACGTATAACTTGAATGGAAATACCTAATCATTTCGCTGAAAAACTCGAAATAATATTATGAAGTATGTTTGGTTGCCTACTCATTTCGAACCCCATCTTAACTGACTTTTACTATCTAAGGGAGCAGTACTTTTCGGTATGTCCGGCGCCTGGATATAGTAATTGTGATCATTCGCTATACTATAAAATAAATGCCAATTATACGCAAACACCATACTCCATTACCATACACCATTCTAGATTTTTGATATACGTATTTGGAAGATTAATTGCAGTCAATGTAACTGATACCAAGCTTATGCTTTCGGTAGTAACATATTAAAATGTTTAGTGTCGTAGTTAATAGGAAAATATGTTATTATAGGTAATATCACGAGAGCTGCAAAAGAGATAAAATCGTAGTAAAGCACGCTGTTTCTGACCAAAGCACGAGAATGGTCTGTAACGTATCACCGTTGTTATGGTGATGAAATCGATGACTGATTTGCAGCTCTCGTGATATGTCCTATCCCTTAAAACAATTGAAAAATTTTGCGTGTCAGATTGTAATCCTTTATTACACTCACCTAATCGCAGAACTAAAAATGCCAAAGCCACATTGTAGCGCATAAAATTTACTATCAAAATAATTCTGGGACCTATACGACATATAATCAATTGATTCAACTAATTTTTGGCAATTGCACTTCAACCGATCGTTTGACATTAGAACAGATATTTCTAATGTCAACCGACAATCATCAAGCAATCGTTTGACCGGTTGACGTGAAATCGCTAAAAACAAAACTAATGTCTAACAGGCACAAATTTTCAATTGTTTTTCGTTAATTAAAAAATTTCCTATTAACTATGATTCTAAACAGTTTAATATTATGTTACTACTTGAATCATAAGCTATCGATCGATTGGTGTCAGTTTCATCGACTGTAGTTGAATTTCCGAATCAAAATCTAGAATGACTACAAGTTAAAATACAGAGTATCAAAATAAAATACAAACCAATCAGAATGTTCAATAGTCATCTCCAATGCCACAATTGCCTCATCAGGTTGTTCAATGATTGGCTGGACATCTCTAACACTAAAACAATAATAACGTCTTAGTCTATAACATAACTATTATATAACATTTAAGGTACCACTCCTTGTGTCGTGCCCATGTGTGGTGGTGGTGTGTGCCAGAATCAATCATGGCTATGATCGGGAGCATAGAGCCGTTATCTATGGAAAGCAACTATGAAAGCTACATAGCGCGGATAGACTATTTATTTGATTGCAATGAGGTGGAGCCTAGACGTCGTGTGGCGCTTTTTTGTACGTTGATATGTAGTGAGGCGTATGAAAACTTAAAAACCTTACTGCTCCAGAAAAACCATCCAGTAAGACTTACGAGCAGTTGAAAAATGTTTTGCGAAAATGTATGGCTCTGAAGAAAATCATAATTGCCGAGACTACGAAATTACAGTTAAAGTATTCATCGTAATTGAATATACATTTTTCAACCAAGAATTGTTTCATTACTGCCTTAAATCTGTTATTGGAGTAACACTTAATTGCTGGCGGCAGAACATTAAAAAATTTTAGAGCCCAGTAATTTGATGCGTTGCGCGACTTCTGCAATCTCAGAAAAGGTCGGCGATACTGCTGATTCTCACGAGTGTTGTACGAGTGAATTGCATTCGATGTCACAAACGTACTGGCATTGACCTTAGCGTACATTAAACATTCCAATATGTAGGCGGATGGAAGTGTCAGAACATTGAGATTTCGGAAGTGTTCACGGCAATCTTCCCTCCAACCGACTCCGAGTACTACTCTTATGCATCGGCGTTGTAGAGAAAACAATTTATTGCTGTGACCTGAATGGCCCCAGTTAAATATTGCATATGTCATCAAGGAGTGAAAAAAGGCAAAGTATGCAACCCTAAGACATTTTATAGCGATTGATTCTCTCAGTATTCTCAAATAATGAATCACCCTCGCAAGCTTTCCTGAAACATGTCCGACATGACTTTCCCACTTTAATTTGGAGTCAAGAATAACACCCAAGAATTTTACACTCTCATTATCGTCCGTACTGGAACGCGCTTCATGTCGCAATGTAAACAATACCGATAAGCACTTATCCTCATTGATGCAAAGCGCATTTGAAGAAAACCATTCTTTAATATCTCTGTCACATAGGTCAACTGTATTAAGAAGCTGTTCATAATCATCACCTCCCTTAATTACCGTTGTGTCATCCGCAAATAGAATAAGATCAGTTGCTTCAGTAGCACAATTAACGTCGTTGATATAAATTAAAAAGAGAATGGGGCCCAAAACTGATCCTTGGGGTACCCCGTAACTGCAAAGTCTGTTCGATGAAATTGAATTGTTCACTTTTACGTGTTGGTAACGATTACTCAGATATGACTCCATTAACCCAATGCTCGATTTCGAAAAGTTATATTTCTTAAGTTTTTCTATTAGAACATGATGTGTGACACAATCGAAAGCTTTCGAGAGGTCATAAAACGTGGCAACTGAATGGTATCCGCGCTCAAAGTTGTTTAAGATTTTATTTATAAGTGCATTGATAGCTAGACTGGTAGATTTGCCATGCCTAAATCCAAACTGAGATTCACTAAACAAGTTGTTCCCTTCAAAATGTATGTATATTTGTTTTTTTAGTATTTTTTCGAATATTTTTGATACGATCGGTGTTAATGATATGGGTCTGTAGTTGTTACAGTTGCCCGTGTCATTTTTCTTATGTATCGGTATCACTGTCGCAATTTTTAAACATTTCGGGAAACAACCTTGTTCAATGCAGTCATTGAAAAGGTGTGCAAGTGGATATATAATGATATTTCTTAATGTTTTGATTATTCTTACACTGATACCATAGCAGTCCGCACTTGCTGAGTTCTTCAATGAGTTTATTGTGTCTCTCATGTCATTAAATGAAACATGGTTAAAATTAAAGGTGTCAGATGTTATATTTTTTATGTATTGCAGTGGATTCATATCAGGTTTGCTTAGTTTTTTAACAATATCATGGGGTATGTTTATAAAAAAGTCGTTAAAATTTTCAGCCGAGCGTACATTGTCCAAACTAGTTTTCTTTCGGTTAGTGTTATGCTTTATTATTTTCCATAATGATGACGATTTGTTGTTTATAGGATAAATCAAGGTGAGAAAACCATATCTGAATATATCCTTGCCTTAAAAAGTCAGGCAACCCATTGCCACTTTGAAGGCTGCTTGGAAAGAGCACTTCGTGACAAGTTTGTGTGTGGCTTGTCGGATGAAGTTTACAGAAGAAATTATTATCCGAAGATACCTACACTGACTTTTGACGATGCCTGTAGTAAGGCCCTAACCATGGAAAGTGTGACCAGTGAGGCTCGTTCGTTTAAGTCAGTCAAAAAAAAGAAAGAACAGTAAAAAGAAAAATGAACTGACGAAATCCAACTGCGAAAGGTGTGGAAATACTCACGAAGGCGAGTGCCCGGCCCTGCGATGGAAATATTACAAATGTCGAAAGCATGGTCATGTGGCTAGGTGCTGCAAGTTTAAGAAGATGATGAAAGCAGTGGATGATGAATCCTAATCCGAAGAATCTGAAGACGATGACACAAGCGTACCAGGAAACTTAGTGGTAGTCGGTAACGTGCTAGTAAATAAAGTAGACGAACCTTTGCAAGTATCTTTAAATATACAGAATTTCACAATGTTATTTGAAGTAGACACTGGGAGTGCCGTTACGTTAATTTCGAGAGAGTTATTTGCGAAGTTAAACTGTAAAAAATGTTGCAAGAGTATAATATCAAAGTAGCAAATGTTTCGGGCAAACGGTAAGATTTGGTAGGAGTTGCTAATGTTAAAGTAAAATGCAAAGAAAAGATTCATGAATTACCATTGTATGTAGTAGATGTAAGAAATATAAAGTTAGCTCTACTGGGTAGGAAGTGGTTAAATGTATTGGTACCTGGCTGGAAAGGAAATTTTACTGTTAGTCAAGTTTCATCATGTATAACTATTAACTTGTGTACTTTACAGACGATATATCCATCCGTCTGTTCCAAGGAACAAAATAAACCTATTGTAGGATTTCAGTTGCGCCTACGTCTCAAAACGACAGCGTTCCTGTGTTCCAACGTCCCTATACCCTACCATACGCACAACGACCAAAGGTGGAAGCGGAACTGGAGGAACTCATTCGAATAGCATCGAGAAGGTTTCAGTCAGCGAATGGGCAAGTCCTATCGTGGTGGTATCCAAGAAAAATGGGAAAATAAGAATCTGTGCCGATTTCAAGACAACTGTAAACCCATGTCTCCAGGTCGAGCAATATCCCCTACCACGGATAGATGTGATTCAGAAGGTGTCCGGTGGAGAGTATTTTACAGTTGAGGAAGGTACACACAACGTGCATGCTGTCCTTAAGAGATTAAAGACCCATAATATCAAGGTAAATATAGACAAATGTGTTTTTAGCAAACCCACCATTGAATTCTTGGGATTTGAATTATTTAAGTCAGGAATTAGACCCTTAAAAACAAAAGTCAGAGCGATAGAGCAAGCTCCTAGACCTGAAAATATCACAACTAAGATCATATTTAGGACTCATAAACTATTATAACAAGTTTATTCCGATGGCCTCAGATATTTTGCAACCATTATATCAACTAGAGAAAAAGGGAGTAGACTTTGAACGGTCGATAAAATGCGAAAATACATTCCAAAAAAGTAAGAAAAGCTTAGCTGAAAGAACATTACTAGTGCATTATTCTCCCGCAGAGGAACTAATCATTAGTGCTGATGCGTCACAATATGCATGTGGGGCATCTGAGTCATACTTTTAATGGTAAAGAAGTGCCTATTATGTTTGTCTCATCAACATTCAATCCCGCAGAGAAAAACTATGCACAGATCGAACGGGAGGCTTAAGCCATTGTATTCGCCTTAAAAAGATTCCATAAATTTATCTACGGACGGAAATTTACGATCTTCACAGACCATAAACCCCTTGAATATATTTTTAGTCAAGATAGGAAGATACCAACAATAGCAGCTTCAAGTTTACAGCGATGGGCGATAATTCTTTCAGCGCACGAATATAAAATTAAATATAAGATGGGAGAAACTTTGTCGAATGCACTATCTCGTTTACCTTTACCCGAAGGAACAACAATAGAGACCCCGATAAATGCAATTTTTACAGCGGAGGAGATTCCCATAACAGCAGAAGAGTTACTGGAGAATACAAAAAAGGACAATCTGTTGGGGAAGGTACGAGAATTCACTAAAAAACGATGGCCTACTAAAGTGAGTAACGAAGCATTAAAGGGATATTTTATTAAGAGACAGGATTGATCAATTGAAAGGGGGTGTTTGCCGTTCCGAAATAGAATTGTCATTCTGTACCAATTACGCCACAGTGTCCTTGAAATGTTGCATGACCAACATGTGGGAATAGTCAGTATGAAGGAAGATGTTGGCCAGAAACTACTTTTGGAGGCCTGGAATTCACCCTTTCATTGAAAGTTATGGGGCAAACTGTGAAATATGTCAAAAATTTGCCAATCGACAGAAGAAGGTTGTAAGTACATGGCCAAAAGCAACTAAGAGCTGGTCGAGGTTGCATATAGGCTATTTTGAAAAATGTGGCTTCTATTTCTTACTGATGGTTGATACATTCAGCAAGTGGTTGGAAGTTAAACTCGTTAGTTCGACAAATGAAGAATGTGGGTCATTCTTTTACAAATCGTACACCTTTTATGATGTCACATTTTAGATTTGGCTTAAACTTTTTTTATAAGTTGTATGCACTAAATGAAGTAATACCTGTATCAGGATTTAGTCGAAAAAAATTATTTTCAAAGATATGAAAGTTTTAAGTTTGGATTATTTACGATTATTTGCCAAACCTTGTCATATTCAAAATTCAATATCTTTGGTTCTAGTAATCGTATCGGACCCATTTTTTTTTATTTTAAAGATGGAAATATTTGCTAGTTAACTGCGTACAACAATTATTTTAATTTATATATGTAAAAATAAATAAAAACAATTGAATTTTTTGAATAATTATTTCATAGTCGCCTCCACAATGGATATAATCGAAAAAATATATATAATATCCGCTACACTTTTACGTACAAAACCCATCTTTTTCTAAGATGGAGTCTCTTATAGTTCAAAAGATATTAAATTTTATCTGATGTGAGACGCGCGCGGCATGTTAAATTCAATGAAAACCGCAGCAAGCGACTACTTCAGGCGTGTGCGCGACGTTCTTGCACATCTCGTAGACTGCAGGCTGGTTCAACATGCTAGTGCAGTTTCGTTTTTAAGAACGGAGTAAGTGGAAGTGCTTATTTATTATTAGTATTAGGCTTATTTGTTATGAGGTGCTAAAAATAGTTATTTAACAAAAAAGTATGTTAAAAAGAGTGATTAATGGTCGAGACTGTTTAACGCGCGAGCGCAGCAAGCGCGTTAATTGTCGAGGTCATTAATCGCCGTTTAATATTCGAGTTGGTTACAAAATTTTTCCGTCGAGCTTACTCTTCTAGCATCGTCTACATAGATTTTTCTTCGCCGATCTCTTTTTAGGTCATATGAAAATTTATGTACTGACAATTCTAGTGGGCGGTATGTTTCGATTGGAAGGTTTTATTTCACATCTTTGATTGGCGAATGAAACAACGTCATTATGTCGTGTGATTGGCTTTAAGAAATCATGCATTAATAGAAATCGTGCATTAATGGAGTTGTTTAATAAACAATTTCCTATTCACTAAACTGATTCAATAAACGATCGACAGAAATATTTATTTATTAAACGCGTTTAAAAATGCCGTCTTCTAACTGTATCAAACGTTCTAACTTTCGAACCGATAGATGTTTTAATCCATTCAGTTTGTCTCCGCATCCAAATATGAAGAATAATGAGCTCTCAGAAAAGGAATAAAATACCAATTATTGGCTTTAAATATACCTATAACATCTAGCTAAATATAACACGACTGTATAAAACGTATGATTTTTGTTCAAGCATCAACAAATTGTTATTTTGGAAAATGTTCTGAATATCCTGGTGTAACACATTTGATCGACAAATCACTTATAGACAATGGATGAACGTCGACAGAACCACTTTGCAACTAATGATATACCCAGTTGATGAATAATTAAAAAAAATGAAGACCGGTTTAGAAAAACTACTATTGCATTCATACTTAGTGAAAAGCCAAAATGATTTTATGAACAGCAAAAAAAGCAATCCATTTCAAAAAGATGAGTGCATTGTTATCTGTGATTTTTCTGAGAACTATGCTTTATTTGCTTTATTTATATTTGGATGCGGGGGCAAATTGAATGGATTGAAACATCTTTCGGTTCGAAATTTCGAACGTTTGATACGGTTAGAAGACTGGCATTTTTTAAAGGCGTTTAATAAATAAATATTTTTAGCACCTAATAAATAATGGGAAAGATAGTGAAGGTGGTTACCGCTTATACTTATATCGTAAATGTTCATGGAGAGGAGCGATTTGTTCATATCGAGGACATTAAGATGGCAATTACTCATGTGGGAATAGAACTAAGGAAAAACCCCGACCCAGTGCCCATTTCAAATGAACAAGTTCTTGAGCCAGAACAAGAAGTTTTGGTTCAAAACGATGAACATTCAACTTTATCAGAAGACTACCCCCCACTAAATACAAAACCGCAATCTCCTGACAAAACCCAACCAGACATTCCCAAATCCTCTTTACCAACGCTGAGACGCAGTACCAGAACTGGGTTGCAAAGATCGATCATCAATTCGTACGCCTCATCTCCGACTACGGTTATTAGTATTTGTACCTTCTTCCCTTCTTCAATACCATTTGCAATAAAATATTGCTCTAGTCGCGCAATGTACGACGACCAATTTTTCTTCGACGCGTCGAACTCTTGAATTCGTCCAACGGACATTATATCACACTGATTTACTTTTTATTCTCGTCGCCAACTGGAGTAATTTAGGTTATTTAAACACTGGTTGAGATTTATAATACAATATTTAATACGAACACAAGCAGTCTTGTATACCCATTGAATACATACAAAAAGTGATTTCCCAAAACGAGCACCTTGGCTGAACGCAGCGCGGCGGTGGACACAAGTTAAACTATAAATAACATAACCAATATATCTCAAGATGAAATTAATAGTGTAACTTACAAATTAAAGTAACCCAATACGTTATCAAAATAGGATAAACATTCTACAACAAATATAAATGGCCCTGTAACGAAACACAACACAACACTTTTAAAACAGGGTAAAAAATTGTTATACATAATTTGTGGTCATATGGCTACCGATTTCAAGCAACTACGTGTTCGTCATCAGGCCAAGCTGCATATTAAACAATGAAAAATTATCAATTAATGAACCTTCCATATTCAAAAAACAATTCACAAAAAAACATGCGCCGAGATGTGAGGTTAATGCGGTATTTGAATTACAAGTTTTGAGGTAAATTATAATGCCAAAATTTACCGTCAAACTATGCAGAAAACGTCGGATCTGTGTCACTGTAGGAGTTGAACATGGTCACGATCATATTAATTAACAAAACAAACATATTGTAAACGCACGAACTCTATCATATACCAGGCACGTGACAAAAATAGTATCCGCTACTACAGTTTCTTTAGGGTGGGGCCACGGACCGAACGACAGCGGAGGAGCGGTGTCGTCGGCGCTGCTTGTGTGTATACCTATATACATACTGTTAACAGTAAACAGCTATTTTCTAATTATTTTTATTCGTACTTGTCAGACTATACACAATCTTGTTTTTTTATTTTTCTGTCAACAACCCTATAGTCATGGATATTGTTCCCATTTGCTAGGGTCCGTCGCTATAGCGGCCGCCATTATACTGGATGGCGCCGTAAAAGTTCACCTATTCTAACATTCGGCCTTCCTGACGAAGAAGCGTCCTCGCTGACACCACTCGACCGTCCAAACTTCCTAGAGCTGTTCGCCTGTTCTGGCTGGATCTAGAGTGGTACTTCATGCCACTGGACCGACGATAGGCGCGACATGCAGAGACTTTGATTGAGCAGATAGATTGCTAGACTACTCGTTGGCACACAGGACCACTGTTGGGAATGTTACGGATGGATGACTACTACCTGAAAAAACGACAAGAGAGTCATATTGGGAAACAAAGGAACTTCCCTTTGTTGGCGAGTGTCGATCGTCCATTTGGTACACTCGACCTATCGTTCGACATGCTAAGTCGCTGGCTTGGCAGTACACAAGACTGTCCTTTGGTACAGAAGACCAGAAATCGATTTGGTGTCATACGATATAATAGATCGCTGACAGAGCAATACACGAGACTGCTCTTTCAGTACACTAGACCACAATTCGATTTGATGGGCAAACGATGTAGTTAATCGATGCCCCAGCAGTGCACTAGACTGCTCGTTTGGTACACTAGACCACATATCGATTTGTTGTGCCACACCATGTACTTAATCGTTAGCACCGCAGTACACTAGACTGCGCGTTTGGTACACTAGACGAGAATTCGATTTGATTGGCCAAACGATAAAGTCAATCGATGGCCCAGCAGTGCACTAGACTGCTCGTTTGGTACACTAGACCATGAGTCGATGTGGATAACGTGTGACTGTCAATAACTTTATAGTCATCAACTAGTCATACGTCACGAATGTAATAACCAACTTTTATTAGAAGAGCGTTTCTCCATACCAACCATAAAGTTATCAACAATTCGTCATCACGTCAAATTAAACTTCTTAACAAACGCACGTCTATAGTTTTTGTGGACGAAACAATTTTAAGCAGTCACTGGCCACCACACCTTTGAATTGCCGACGATCCTTCGCGAACGACGTTACTAAATAGCGGTCGTTCCCTAGTGCTGCTGTTACCAGTACAGGTCCGATTTACTTCGGCACTAATTTGCCACTGGTGAGCCCTCTGATGAGAAGCGTTCTTTCTTTATCATCACAACGAATTTTTGCTATATTTCGTAAGCTTTGAATGTCTTTCCCGGTAGTAGAAATCCACCAAGTTGACGTGTATGCCTCTATCAGTTTTTTTTTTTCTCAGCCTCTTTTAGTATTCACTAGGTCCTTCATCTTTCCAAAAACGCCTTGTTGAGATGGAAATGCGTCGAGTAATCTTAGTTTCCAGGCCAGGTACTCCACGAACATCTTAACTCCTCCTGATTATCATACCACAACTTCGCATTTCCCTTCAACTTGTTAAGTCATGCAAAAGATCCTTGCAGTCTCGTCCCAGTCAAATACATCCCCGGTAGCGTCTATTGTACGCAACCATTGCTCCACGCTTAGGTATTCAATGCGTCCATTCAACACTGGCACACTATCAATCCTACCTTGGTAGCAATTGGACTTGGACTCCAGTTTTCTCTCTAAGTTCTTCACCTTCCGATTCAGTTGTCGGGTTTTTCGGCTTCCATCGGAACTCGAACTGGTGTCGCTGCTGCTAGACTCAGAACTAGACTCAGTGCTCGGGCGTCATCTTTTTTTTGTAGTTTTCGGTGTTTTCGGCATTACAGGTATGGTCCTCTCTTGGCACGTAAAGTTCTCTACACACTTCTGATTTGTTAACAGTAAACAGCTGTTTTTTAATTATTTTTATTCGTACTTGTCAGACTATACACAATGTTGTTTTTTATTTTTCTGTCAACAACCCTAGAGTCATGGATATTGTTCCCATTGCTAGGGTACGTCGCTATAGCGGCCGTCATTATACTGGATGGCGCCGTAAAAGTTCACCTATTCTAACAATACGTATATTTAATGAGGACCCATATAGCTAAAATATTTAATTTAAAAAAAATTCTCCATTTCCCACACGATGAAGAACAATATAATATCCGCGGTAGCTTTTGCATCATCCCTATGTTTTATTAAATGTCCATATGCCGAAAATTATGTTGTAAATTTAATGAAACTTCATCTACTTAAAATATTTATTTCAATAATTTTTTGATTGTGGAATATTCGTGATAGCTTTTGCAATATTACTATTGTTTGGTAAATATCGCTCTGTCGAAAAATATTTTGTAAATTTAATTTAATCTTCAAAATTTTATAATTGTTGAATGTTACTAATTCAATTCTACGTTTACATAGTTTTATAAAACTGCAAATGGTTGTTACATGTATAAAGTCCGTTAATAGATTCACAATTTTATAATTAATTCTCTTTTTTGTGGTCTTATGGCTACCGGTTTCAAACAACTACGTGTCCGTCATCAGGCCAACCGACATATAAAACAATGAAAAAAATATCATATAATCAACCCTCCAAATTGCAATGACAATTCACAAAACGACAAATGTTCATGTTTGGTGGGGTGTTTGCCACCTAGAGCGGCCCCACCTTTTTTTATATAGTTATATTTTTTGTTATTGCTTGGTTGTGGCTTGGCTAACATTTATTTTGCTATACCTATGGTTTGACTAAGTTTACCTGGTTCTTTAATGATTCCCTTCCAATGGAGATCGCCTTGTTGTGGTGGTTGGGCTCTAGTAAGCCTGTCTGCTCGGCCAGGTCAACGGGGCCTCCCCGGTGGCAGGGTCGAGCTGGCTGCACGAAGCTAAATGATCTCTTCCCTAGGGACCTCACACTTTGTGAGTTGTGTTTATGAGGTGGCGCGCACAGGGTTCCCGAGCTGAGACTGCCATTTTTTCTTAATCCTATGGCGGCCTCCTTCTCTCCAAATTCTGTACTATCGGTCTAATCTTGACCAAAGCTTCTTCTGACCCCGACGCTATTAGGTATCGAGGGCTAGGGGTCAACACTCCCAACCCCCACCCCCATCCGTAAAAAATTCTCCAAAAAAAAAAAAAAACCTGGACTGCCACACCGATGACGACCCTTCGAACCTTGGAATGATTGACCGGCGACCATCTGGAGGAGTGGGGAGTGCTCGTCGCTGGTGACGGGCTGATGTGCGCTGGCGCTGCCGAAACCGATCCATTTGGAAGTCAGGGACCAGCCGCTTCGGACCCTGGTCAGGGAGTGCGGGGTGGGCTAAGGGTGTCGGAACCCTTAGCTGCGCCGAGCCGGCCCAATTCGTCCGCGTTTTCCGGAATTGGCAAACAGCCTAAGCACGGGCCTCAGGGAACTGGGGTAGGGGAGCATCGCGCCGAGGGTACACCCGTTCCTGTGCTGCTGGTCTGCTCCTCCCCGCACGATGCGCTGGCGACACAACGTATGGCTACCACAAACCAGAAAACAAACCAGAAAACAGACCAAAAACCATCGACCGAAAGCCACCAATGTGGCGATATAGAGGAGGAGAGAAGAAAGTCCCCGAAACCGTCTGAAGAGGCCGCAGGTTTCAGCAGAAACAATAAGGTGAAACATTCTCCTATTGCAATAAAGACCAACGATGTCTTAGAAGGACACTCATTGAACCCCCCCCCCCCCCCCCAACAAAAAGAGACAGAGCTCAGAATGGACCGATGATTGGTCACTGCCAATACCAGGAATCAACATCTTCACGCCGCCACAAAGAAAGGGTGACACACCTAGGGGAACCCTTATAGAATCCCCACAAACAAATTAAGATGAAATATTTGACAGAACAATGATAGGCAACAACAACACAGACGAAGACTCGGAAAGCGAAACGAGCGAAGATTCAGTGAGGAAGAGGAGCACTATAGGGGGAAAAAGCCTGGAAGATCTGAAAGAAGCAGGACCACTTCAAAGCTCCATCTATGATCTTACTAGTGACACAGAAGAAATAACACCCATAGAAGAAAGTGGAAACAGGAAAAGACCCAGAGGCGACACAACACCAGAGAGCATCTCTACCCATAAGAAAGAGCGCAAAGAAAAGGCCAGCGAAGATCAACATCTTTGGGGACTAATGAAAGCCAGTGTCAACCGACTGTACGAATTATCCACAAAGTACCCTAACACAAAAGTTGAAATGAAGCAAGAAATAAGTGATCTCAGGTGGAGACTCAAGGAAATGGAAAGGGTCAGGGATAACAGACGAGATATAGAAGAGGCCCTGGAACTGGAAAAACAAGCTGAGAAAAAGAGAGAGAAGAGTTACAGAGAAACACTAGAAGCCGAACTACGAGCCACTAAAGAAAGACTATCGGAATACCTAAGAACAAAAGAGGAGAATCAAACGACAAACAAGCAATGGAGTGACAGTAGCACCCAAACAATAGACCAGCACGCGAGCATGGCAACAATCCTGAAGTGTTTGCAAAAAGAAGAGAAAAGTAGAGAAAGTTTCAACAAGATCGAACAACTACAATGGGAAGACCACCTCTTCCAGAACACAGAATTGCATAACAAAAACCCAGTCAGGAATAAAGAAGAACTACTTATTGCTGTGCCGTGTGAAAGGGAAGCGCTAAACAGTAACCCTATTATAAAAGCGTACATAGACGAAAATCCCCAGATAGAAAAGATACTAGCGGAAAAAACCATTGAAGAAGGACAGCACATAAGAGCTACCAACTCAATAAACGTCACACAGGAAGATGAAAGTGACATACGAAGAACACTTCTCATGGTCGGAACGGACACAAGGAACACAAACAACACGAATCACATAATAGAAAAAGTATACGAAAACTTAAATACCATAATCGAACTGAGTAATAGAATACGTCCAGACAGAAACACTATCGCGCTGGTGGCGCATGAAAAGATTGACCTGCAAACACTACGAAAGATCGCAGAATATTTAACGCATGAATCCCAAACAAAAATCAAAATATTTTACAAGAAAGCAACAAACACCTACGCGGAAGCGATGGGGAAGAACAAACCTCTACATGGCACTAAGTCTCCGGGCACGAACAAAAAAACAATCGAAGTTAAGACGAACAGCGATACTAAAGAATGTGAAGAGTTATTGAGAATAATTAAAAAAGATCTCAACCCAGAGGATGTTGGAGTTAAAATAATAAACATAAAAAAGACAACAAACAAAACGCTGATGTTTATACTACAGGAAAAAAAGACCGGCGGGACAACCAATTTTAAACAAAAAATAGAAACGCTACTAGGGGCAGGCCATGAGATAAACGAAAAGAAACCACCAGGAGCAAGCATTATTATCAGAAACCTCAATGGTCTCACCGATAAAAATGACCTAAAACAAGCTATTGAAAAGAAGCTCCAGAAAGCACTTACAGCGGAAGAACTCCGAATAAACCTCACTCCGGATCGAATCAAAAAAGGACTGTTCACAGCTATAGTCACACTGCCGACGGACATGGCTAACGAAGTGGTTTCGGACGGTGGCATAATGAAAATAGGTCTCATCGACAGAAAAGCCACACTGATGATCAACCCCCCTCGGTGCTTTACCTGCCATAAACTGGGGCACACTCATTATAACTGCGAGAACAAAGAGGAAGCGAAAAGGCACGAGCACGAAAGCTTCTGTCCAAAATGTGGGCAGTATGGACACCGACCAAGCGAGTGTAAAAATACAAAACAATGCCTTGACTGCGACACTGAAGGACACTCCATGAGTACAATGGCTTGCCCATTATACAGAGACGCAGTACGGAAAGTACAACAAGAATCAAGGGAAAACACAAGAGACAGCAGAATAAAAAATAACCCCACAAAGCTAATAACTACTGGCACAGCTATTGAAAGCGAAAAAGAGGAAGAAACAAACCTCGAAGAGACAAGATTGAACAAGGACAAAGACGAAGAAGGGTTCGAGAAGGTCAGGAGGAGAAAACAAAGAAAAAATGAAGAGCAAACCCCAGAAGAACAAACACGAAAACAATTACCCTCCAATGGATACCACAAACAGAAACAATAACGCAACAACAGAAAACAGAAAGACAGAAATCAGACTTCTACAGACAAACATGAATGGATGCTACGCTGCTATGACCTTGCTCAACAAAACGCTTAACCAACACAACATGGATGTAGCAATAATAACGGAGCCACATAAAAGAAGCATTGATGAAGAGAAATGGTACTTCAGCGAAAATCGCGACACAGTGATACGAATCTTACACCGGGAAAGGCCAACAAACACTGGAAAGGGCCCCAATTACGTCTACATACAGTGGAGACAACTACTAATAATTGGCTGCTACTGCTCCCCAAACAGAGAAATTGAACATCTACAGGAAACGCTAAACCAGATCACCACAAAGCTCCACGAACATAGAGATAAAAGGGTCATACTTGCTGGGGACTTCAATGCGAAATCCCCTGTTTGGGGAGAGCAGACGGAAAATAGAAGAGGCACGGTCATGGCTGACTTCATAAGCGCAAAGATCTTATACTGCTTAACGAACCTGGAACACCAACATGGCAGAGGGGACAACAGTCATCCATTCTGGACCTGGCAATGATAAACAAAAACTTCGGAAGGAAAAAATTTAAATGGCAACTAACATCAGAGGAGAATTTGAGCGACCACAAAGACATTGTGATAACATTGGAGACAAGACCACAACAACAAACCCAGGAAACCGAAAAAAGGTGGAATATAACAGATGATAAACTACGAAGAGCTCCGGAGATCATAGCAAGAAATTTGCAGAATATAAAGGAACTAACGCCCTACAAACTTGACAACGTTACAAGAGACATTTGCAACAAGATCTTCGGAAATAAAAGAAGTGCAAAAACAAAAAAAAAAACGAACATCTACTGGTGGAATGAAAAGGTCGCAGAAATGAGGCGGGAGTGTAATAGAAGAAGAAGACAATTTACCAGAAGAAACTTGCAACAAATGGATAACATCGAAGAAAGAAGCTAGAAAGAAGATAGAAAGCTAGAAAGAAGATAGCTACAGAGAAAGCAGAAAAACACTGAGCAACGCTATTAAGAAGGCAAAGAAAGACGCCTGGAGAAAACTCCTCGACGACCTCAACAACAACATCTGGGGAGACGCCTATCAGCTCACTATCAAACGCTTGAAAACATTTCCGACTACCAAGATAACGAGACAAAAAGCGGACACAATAATTACCGACCTTTTTCCGCCGGCTCCGGAAACAGTCTGGGGAAAACCTGACAGCCAGAAAAAGAGAAGGGACCACCGGCCAGTCACGCGGGAGGAGATCGAGAAAGTGAAAAAAGATCTGAGAACGGGAAAAGCGCCAGGTCCGGACGGAGTACCAGCTGACGTGGTCAAACTCATGCTGCGGTCAAAACCTGACCTATTCCGCAAGCTATTTAACAATCTGATCAAAGAGGGGAAGTATCCTCATCACTGGAACCATGCCCGACTCACCCTTATCGAGAAGCCGAAATCTGGTACCGATGCGAACGAGGAAACCAAATACCGACCAATTTGCCTCATTAACACATGGGCAAAAGCCTACGAGATGACTATCAGAAATCGATTGGTTGCCGAATTAGAAGATGGAAAACTCTCAGCCCAGCAATACGGCTTCCGTAAGGGGAGATCGACGGTTGATGCGATCGACCAGGTTATGAAGCACAATAAAGACTGCAACAAAATAAATAGGGGAAGGAGGCGATTTTGTATACTCGTTACCATAGACGTGAAAAATGCCTTTAACTCTATAAGGTGGGATAAAATAATAGCATCGATGAAGAAGAAGAACATCTCAGACTACATTATCCAATGCACTAGAAACTTCCTTACGAAGAGAACAATCATATACGGAGAGAAGACTTACAATATGAGCAGAGGTGTACCACAGGGTTCGGTAATGGGAGCTACCCTTTGGAATGTCGCCTACGACGATCTCCTAGACCTCCCGCGAAGAGACAACGTACATATGGTGGCATATGCAGACGATTTGGCTGTCATAGTACAAGGCTGGACAGAACAGCAAATAGTGGAAGACACCGAGGTAGCATTGAGCAGCATAGAGGGATGGTTTCGCGAAAAGGAACTTCAGATCGCATTCCAGAAGACCGAGGCAACAATTATCACAGGACGAAACACAATATACCAATTAGAGTTTGATTTCGGAAAGCATAGAGTGGTTACCCAGCCATCCCTCAAGTATCTGGGGGTGATCATTGACAGGAACACTAGATTCACCTCACACATACAGCACATCATAAGAAAGACCGAAAAAAGTGTAAACGCCCTAAAAAGAATAATGCCGAGGATAGCAGGACCGACCAGCAAAAAGAGAAGGATCATCGCGACGGCTGCCGAGAGTATCATACTGTACGCCTGCACCACCTGGGCAGAAGCACTTAAGTACAAGAAGTACAGAGATCTACTAGAGATCTAGAGATCTATCGGCTCCCAGAGAAGGCTCAACATCCTTATCACGAGTGCGTACAGGACGGTATCATCGGCAGCGCTGTCGGTGATAGCAGGAGTTATCCCCATAGACCTTCAGATCGAGGAGAGGGTGAGGATGCGAAACGACAGAGCAACATCGAGGAAAGACGCCAGAGAGAAAACAGTAAACGATTGGCAGCAAAGGTGGGAAAATGAACAGGAGAAGGCCCAATGGACGAAGAAGCTGATACCTGACGTGCGAACCTGGTACAAAAGAAAGCACGGTGAGACAAATTTTTGGTTTACACAGTTGTTGACGGGGCACGGTTCTTTTGGAACTTATTTGGCCCGAATCAAAAAAAGACCGGAGAACACGTGCCGTGCGTGCGGAATGGTGGATGACCCCGGTCACGCAGTTTTCGAGTGCGGAGAGTCTGAAGCAATCAGGCGCAAGCTGGAAGAAGAAACCGGCAACAGAATAACAGAGACGAACCTTGTTGAACTGATGCTGGAGGGCGAATAGACATGGATAGCCATCCAAGCGGGTATTACGGGTCTCATGATGACCAGGATGGCGGAAGAGTGAGCGATGTGAGCAGCGGGTGGCATGGAGTGAGTGTTCATGCATAGTATAAATAAAAAAAATAAATAAAAAAAAAATAAATAAAAAAAAAATATATTATAACATATCAACGCAGACCACCAACAGAAATATTAAAAAAAAAAAAATGGGACAGAGGTAGGAAGAAGA
Source organism: Melinopterus prodromus (assembly GCA_964023965.1). Lineage (NCBI taxonomy): Eukaryota > Metazoa > Arthropoda > Insecta > Coleoptera > Scarabaeidae > Melinopterus > Melinopterus prodromus. Next base: position 20,465,392 of record OZ030395.1, on the reverse strand, counting down.
CGAACAGGTTGGGACATGAAGGGAGGAGACAAAAAGGGATAAGACCGAATCAGACAGACAGGGAGACCTCAGACAGGAGTTGAATAGGAGCAGTTCATAATCTTCCGGACAATCCGGACAGATGATGATAGAACCTGAAAAGGCAGTCCCGTTTGATCCACCAAGGAAGAAGAGGGAGGGGGAGTTTTAGTCGGTAAGAGTCCGACAGTACCAGCCGCAAGAACTTTAGCTCGAAGCTAGAAGACCTTAGGTGCCAACGAAGCGGCTGGTCTGCATGAGCATTTCTCCTCCTCCGCACCAAAAAAAAAAAAAAAATGGTTCTTTAATGATTGTTTGTTGTTGGCAATGCTTTATTAATTTATTATTAGTTGTTGATTACATTTGACCTTTGAATATTGTTGTTTCGTTCATATACAATAACGAAGACATTAGAGGTGGGAAAAGCTGTTATATTGAAATAACAGTTACGACTGTTAACGTTATTTAAAAATAACAGTTTAAAATAACAGGTTGTAGTTATTTCTGTTATTTTTTACGATACTGCTATATTGACTATGCGACTGTTAACGTTATTTAAAAATAACAGTTTAAAATACATTTTTCTAGTTATTTCTGTTACTTTTACGATGCTGCTGTATTGATTATTGTATATTTGTACAAGTAACAGATATGATGAGATGATGGTACATCATAGTGTATATCAGTTGATTGTACAACTACAATCAGTAGAGCAGTAGAGCGTCGATAATCCGAAGGTGGTTCGGATTATCAAATTGTTCGGATTATCAAATATTGCAGCTAAATAGTAGAAAATACGAGTATTGGATACAAGATAGATACAAAAGCAATATGTTTCTGTAAACAGGTATCGACAAAAATGGTCAGTTACTCAGTGATTTATTTCATTATTATTTCTTTTTGTGCGTTCGGATTAGCGAGCGGATTAGCGAGATGATGTACCATCATAATCATAGTAAACAACAACACTCCTTACTAGTGTAAGGATTCTTCGTGTTCTTCGATGTTTAATTAATATCATTTTTAAATGAGAGATGATGGTACATCTATGTCCGATGTACATCTTATAAACCAATAATGGTACATTGTGGACTAATAATTCTTTGAATAAAAAGTCATATCTGATAAATTTTCTTTACCTATATCTTACATTATGTAGATATTTTCTAAAAGCTTTTTCGGAAGTATATACATATGATACAAATAACTATTGTAACGCGCCCCTAGTTCCGATGCGCCCCGTAGTACCGCTCTCGAGGTCGCCACCACCACGCACTGGCCGAGCAAGCGCGCATGTACCTACCACTACAGGACGACATCTGACCTCGACCGAAGGGTATATAAGAAGCGATCCTAGCCAGGAAGAGCCAGTTCGCATCCCGGATTGGAAAGAACTAAGCCCTAGGCGTACTTTGGAGGACCCTAGACCTAGTAGACATCCAGACGGCGACGCAAGGCATCGTTAACGTACTACACGTTGTCTAACGCGACTTAAATTTTTCGAGCATTTCGTTTATTTTACAGTATTACGTTTATTTGTGTATTATTGGTGAAAATATATTGTTTTAACCTTCTTCGACGCTGTTATTATTCGAGCAACAATCCCTACGACCCACGCCCGTCACACTATAAAGTAAATATTCAGAGCGGCGAATTGAATAACAACGGCGGCAAAGCCGTTTTAAACAGACTGTCTGCCTTTGACAACCGACGCCGACGGTGTGATTCGCCGACATGGCGACATTGAGTAAAAACACCGCGGCGCCAAAAACCGTACTTTATAAACACGAGAATTTTGTTTTTTTTTTTTGAGGCATTAGCCGCTAATGATTTAAAATATATTTCTGAACTTTTTGTACATTTCATACATAGACTAGGGTACACAGGCGGCAATCGGCGTATTTGACTAGCACTAGAAAATTAGCATTGGCGGCGGTACCTAATGCTTTTTTTATGATTAGCAGCAAAACACTTTTGTAAATTTTTTTAACGAAACAGCTTTTCCCCATGGGTATAAAAGAACGTCGGGTGTTAATACATGCCAGTAGTCGTCTGTCTTTCGTCGATATTAAAGTTCTGCATCTTTACAAGTACATATAGTGAATCCTTGCAAGTTATAAACCCTACCATGGAAAAATATTTGAAAGGGAAAAAATCAGTGCTGTGGAATTTTTTTACGCCGCAGGATGAAATTAGAGCGAAATGTAATTTTTGCAAACAGACTCTATCATACAAATCGTCAATAACGAACCTAAGACAACATATTCTAAGGAAACACCCGTCAATTAGACTTGTAAATGAGACATCTACAGAAAACGAAGAAACCACCATACCAACACCAGCCACAGACAATGCTCCATCCACTTCCAGTGCTGTTCCTGCTGTTCCACCAGTGCCAGATAGGAACATTTCGGATGAAAATGCTACTCTACTCTTACCGTGTACCAGTTCTTTACCGTGTCCGAAAAATCTACAACAAACTAAATTGAAATTGGTACCTAGAAAAATTGGATTTTCACAGAAGAAGCTCATAGACCAAAAAGTGCTAGAATTGGTAACCATAGATTTTGAACCATTCTCGGTCATAGAAGACGTTGGTTTTAGAAGCTATTCTCATGCGTTAAACCCGACATATATATTGCCAAGCAGGAAGACATTATCAAACACCTTACTACCGGCAAAATTTGAAGAGGTACAGAGAAAAACAAGAAAACTGTTAACAGGGGTTAAGTCAGTAACTATCACCACGGACTGTTGGACCTCCTGCAACAATGAAGGATATATTGCTGTGACGGCTCATTATATTAATAAGACTTTTGAAACCAAATCGCTTTTATTATACGTTTGTTCGTGTACCGTAAACCACACCAGTGCAAATTTAGCGAGAGAGTTGGAGAGAATTGCTTCGGATTGGGGTGTTCAGAACAAAATATTATTAGCTGTATCTGATAATGCAGCTAATATTAAAAAAGCGGTAACCGAAGAATTGCGATGGAGGCAATTAGGTTGTTTAGCCCACACAATTAATTTAATTGTGAAAGACGCATTGGTGCTGGGCCGAACCTATCGTAACAAAAGTGTCTCAAACTGTGTCACATTTCAAAAAAAGCACTGTTGCGAAGAACAAACTTGATTTTTATCAAAAACAAAACGACAAACAACCGAAAAAACTGGTGCAGTCCGTTGCTACTAGGTGGAATTCCATATATTATATGTTGGGACGAATTAGAGAATTAAAGGAAGAAGTTCGAGCGTCAATAGCTGCTCTTGGAAAGGAAGAATGGCCAATGCTTTCCAACCAGGAATTGAACCATATTGAAGAGCTAATTGAAATACTTGCCCCAATGGAATCGACAACGAAACTTGTCAGTAGCGAAAAACAAGTGACACTATCATCCGTAACAATACTCACTAACGGTATCAGAAACAGTTTTCATTAGACGGGCAAGCTATTTTAAATAACATGGTAGAAGGAGCAGATAAACCTTTCCAACATATGGAATCTAGTGCAACACTACTGTTGAATACATTTTTGGACCCAAGGTTCAAGCACGTAGGATTTACAACAGAAGCAATAGCCGATATAGCTAAAACTTTAGTGACGAGTGCGTTGACTTCCCTTATTGAGCAACAAGCCCTAGACATTACTGGCTCCCAATTGCCCATTGCACAGCAATCCGAAACAGCAGATACTGGGAAAAAACAATTTGGAGTGCATTTGACAAAAAGGCGTCCACTTTTGATCCTCCTGGAACAAAAAGATCTCGCGCAATCCTCGAAGTACAACGGTATTTGGCGCAGCCACTTTTGCCACGGACACAAAACCCGCTAGAATGGCGGAAACTCCACGCCTACAATTTTCCACATCTAAGCGAACTTGTTCAATTAAAGTTTGGGACAGTAGCCACCTCTGTACCATGTGAGCGGCTTTTTTCAAAAAGTGGGCAATTAATTTCAGAACGTCACAGTCGATTATCCAGTACTAAAGTAAGGCAGTATTGTAGACATATGAGAATGACATTTTTGTTTAAAATAAATGTTTATTTTATATACCTATATACCGTTTTTTTTTCATTTCTGTAGATATTCTGCTTTTTTTACAGTAAAAGTTTATAGTGGATAGGTAAGTATGTATTCAAAACTAATAATTACAACAAAATCAAATACCACACACCTTCAAATTAAATTATACTTTTTAGTTTTTAACCAACAATACATAATGACCATACTCATATGATTAGATCGACAATCGCCAGTGCTGTGCTAACTGTTACTGTTAAAAACGTCAACTTTTACAGATATGATCATGTTTTAATTATTACTAAAGTATATATTGCTTAAAGCAAAAGTAAAAGACCCGGTATCAACGTCAATTTAAATTAACACGTTGAAGTGCACGATGTGATTAGATCAGCTATCTATGTGACTGTCTTCGTGGCGCTGCGCTGCTCCGCTCGCGTAACTTGCCTGTTATTCTTACGCCAGTAGTTATTTTTGTTACTCTGTTACGCACGGTTATCCTGCTGCTGCTTGGTAACAACTAGCAACAGTGAACACCACAGTCGCTGCGACCTGCGACTGCGAACGTTCACTGTTGCAACCGCCGCGGTCGCAACGTACAGCTATATACGGCGTATCTGTTATTTCTGAAGCAAAATAACTGTTGCGAACTGTTATGAGCAAATAACTGTTATAAAGTAACAGATGGTTAAATAACGACCCACCTCTAGAAGACATCAAATGAGAAAAGTTGTAGGGCGAAAGAAGCGCAAAACGTAAAGCCCCTAAAAGCTATAACCAGCGGGCTGTCACCGTTACTACCTCTGCCACGTTTTTCATTTATAAGTTTCGTTATTACTGTCTTATCAACTCATTTATACACTCACGTTTGAAGGTCGAACATATTTAGTTTGTGTTGTCGTGCAGTTTTATTTTTCAAGCTACATCTCAACCCATAAATATAAAATATGATAACAAACATGAATGACAAATAAAGACAACTAAACTACAAAAACAAATACCAGCTTTTACAACTATGAAAATTCCAAATTAACAAACTACTATTATCTAGAACGGAAATTACAAATACATATATTAAGAAGATATTGAAGGGAGTAATCAACTAGTTGAACTAAAAATAAATTCTTCAATGTTTGGCAACCATAACCATGTAATACCCACTTTCAACGATTAATAATTAAATACTACAACTAAAGAAGCAGAAATAATAATAAATGAAATATAACTTTAAATTAATGTTTTCTTTGACTTTTTTAGTATTTTATTGTGTGTGAATTTTGCCCAAAACGTAAGTGAGTAAATCTCTTTTGACTTTCATCGGCTGGATCCTGAACGTTCTGTATAATTCTATACAATTCTCTTTATTCTTTTAGATCACGTGCCATAACGCAATATTCCGGTTGTGTTTAGGGGAATTTATTTTATTAGCACACAGGAAATTGGGTTTACTACGTGAATGTCTCTCTGGAGAAGGGGGAGAAGGGGTGATTCCCTCAGAACGCGCTCTTTGTTAAGGGGGTGTTATGACAAAAAAATCTTTCTTTAGTAGGTAGTGCATTTTGGCTGAGTTTTACACCGCCATCGTGTTCGTAGTTGTCAAAGCAGACCTATAGGTCGCGACGGCGAAATTGGAAATTAGTTTTTCAATTTGGGCCTGAAGAAAATCTTTCTTTAGTAGTACCTTTTTGGTCATTTTTACAACGCCATCGTGTTCATAATTAATTATCAAAGCGGACTTGTCGGTCGCAAGGGCGAAATTTTAAATTAGTGTTTCGATTTGGGCTTTAGTTTAGGAGATATGACCAATTTTTAAAATTTAATTAAGTTCTTTCTTTAGTAGTTCATTTTTGGTCAGATTTGCAACGCCATCGTGTTCGTAGTTGTCAAAGCGGACCCATGGATCGCGAGGGCGAAATTTGAACTGAGTTTTGCGATTTGGCCCTTAGTTTATATGCGCCATTTTTAAATTAAATATATATTTTTTAGTAGTGCATTTTTGGTCAGTTTTGCAACGCCATCGTGTTCATAATTGTCAAACCTGACCTGCGGGCCACGAGGGCGAACTTTGAAATTAGTGTTTGGTTTGGGGTTTAGTTTCGGAGATGCGCCAATTTAAAAATTTAATTAAATTCTTTCTTTAGTAGTTCATTTTTTGTCAGTTTTGCAACGCCATTGTGTTCTTCGTTGTCAAAGCGGACCTACGGATCGCGAAGGCGAAATTTGAAATTAATTTTTCGATTTGGGCCTTAGTTTAGACCAGCTCAGCGGTTCTCAAACCTTTTTAAATTTCCTGTCACGGTCCCTTTAAAAATTTTGCGATAGCTTGCGGACCCCAATAATAAAAAAACGAAAATTGTAGTAAATAAAACATTTCGTTACAAAGATTATGTATTTAGAAAATATTACAGGTTATGTAATCGCCGTAAATAACAATGTTAATGGGATGGATGCAGTTGTTGTGTCTGAAGTAATTCTTCAATGTTTGGCTTTGTCTTGGCCAGTGCAACTCGTATGGTTTATGTCAAACTCAATTAATTTTCAATCAAAACAAAAAATTATTAGTAAGAAATACAATGCATTTTTTAAATTCTACTAAATAAATTACCGAAAAAGTGCCATGAAATACTATAAATCCAGTTTATTAGTCTACTTATGAAATATATATATTTGGCCATATAAAAATATAAAAGTGTAAGTTAAGTTTACGGTTAATTTTATTACATCAAATCAAATTCTGTGGGATCACTAACTAAGCAATGCTTTCTTTAAAAATATTATTATTGAATAAAATAAAAATAATAATTCTCATTAATAATAGGTATCTTTAATGCATCCATATTCAGTTAAAACTTAAAATATTTATTACTTGAACATTTTTGTATATTTATTTTTGATTGGAACGTAACCCCCATACAGCTTTGAGAGATAGACTTAACATTCGCATATTTGACATTCGCGGGAGCTTTCTAGAACGTAACCCTCGCGAATTTACGTAAAAAAACACGGGGTCATTATAAATCAAAATAGGCGATGACATTGTTAATAAATTTTTGCCGCTATACACGAACAAGTATCAAACTTAGATTATGTTATGCAAATAATTTAACTCTTGCGTATATAACAGGAACATTCAATATTTATGGAGCGGCAACTAGAAATCTTTACATTTGATATCATAGCCAAGCATTTGCTATGACCCTGTATAAATATATTAGGGTTAAACAGCGTGTATGAAAAAATAATGACAGTTTGCTATATAAGGCATAAAAGCGTGCCCGCTTTTCCACATGTTGTTATGCTCTTCTAACTGTTCTTCCCGGAATAGCATTGACCGCATTTGTTATTCGATCCCGCAGATCGTCGATAATTCTGCGAGTATCGTGATAAATTTTGTCGTTCACAGTTCCCCAAAGAAAATAGTCCAGAGGACTTAAACCAGGAAATCCACCACTCCACCATTACCAATCCAGCGATTTGGAAATTGTTGATTTAAATAATTTCGTACAATTGCAAAGTTTGACCTGTGTGGGGATTGTACGGTTTCAATATCTTTGTTCGTGGTCTGCAAACACGTGTTTGCGGCAATTACAAATTAAGGGCTAATTCCCGCTTAGAAATACAAGAATCGTAATTTATGTAAAAACCAGTAGTTGAAGCATTGCAAATCAATGTAATTTAACGTTTACCATTTCTAAAATACCTCTTTAATTAGTTTCAACACTTCCATGAGGATTATAAGAATTGCAGGGTTTACTAAACGATCCATGGTCCGCTAAATTTCCGTCCAATGTTAGGAATATTGTACGATGCGACATTTCTAAGAGAACAATAAATAAGCCCTTATTATATCACGCTTTTCGTTATTGGTAAACGGCATTTTACATCCACAATCAACCACAATTAAGGTTTATTTGGTTAAATGGCAAACCTAACGCTGAGGGCACCGCTTGATCCAAGTGCATTTTGCTGGCGTTGCTTGGCAACGACTCCGGAGGTCTGTAACCAAGCTCCAATTGGGTACCTGAAGGTTTTCTTATTACACCATTATTTAAAAAAAGAATGGTAACATGTTATACATTGCGGAAATGAGAAAAAACACGAGCATCGGAAAAAAATCAATATGGCGCCCATAAGAAAAACAAAAGCTGGCCATGGTTACGCCGCCATATTTGATGTTATTTCAAATTACAAAATGACACTGCATTCCTTGTTAAAAAGTACCTGAATGGTTTTGTTTCAAATGTCTAGCTACATTTGGTTTTGAATAAAAAATTAAAAACGATATGTTAAAATTTCAATTTTTTGTGGATATCATCAAAATGAAAAATGATATCTTAAATTTCTTTTCAGATAATTGGTTAGCACAAAAGTACGAAACTTTGCCAAATTTAAACATAGGCTCTATCTCCAGTAATAAGCGAGATCCCATGGTGAGGATCGAAATTGAATCACCCAGTATAAATAAATATGCGTTCGTTTTTCGCGGTCCTACCGAAACTATTTGGCGGTCCCCTTGGGGACCGCGGACCCCACTTGAGAACCGCTGGTTTAGACAAATGCGTAATTTTTTAAATTTAACAAAAACATATTCTTTAGTAGTGCTTTTTTGGTCATTTTTACAACGCCATCGTGTTCGTAACTCGCAAGGCGTGGTAAACTAAAGCATATTTTTCTATGCACTTTTAGCGAATTCCACCAGCAATTCAACTATTCAACCAGCGTTCCTGTAGAACAGATGATCAGTCAGCGCCACACCATCAATTTTATATCTTATTGGTTGTCATGTTGGGTAAAATCTACAAAATGTCCCAATGAAGTTACTTGTGACGACTCAGCTACCCTATTAGGTGAATTATAAAATCATTTACGTCATTTTCAACAATTACTCCTTATATTGGTAGATCAATGTCAGTACTTTACAAACCAAACACCAATTTATCAGAATGTTATATTCGTTTAGACAGATCGCATTTTGTGAAATTTATTATCGATAACAAAGTGTTTAATGGGGAAGATCACAGAAAACGAAAATTACTGACATCGGTAATTGTTATTTAATAACATTTGATGACTTCAATGTAAGTAAAGAAATAATAACCCATCTATTTACATTAATATTGAACCAGTACACGTATGAAAAGTCAGCATTTACTGGGGAAAAATAAAAGTTAATCGTGCTTTGTGCAACATTTACACAGAATCTTCTTTTATTTTCACTGACGATGACATGGACAATAATTTTTGGATTCAGCGTATTTTGAACGGTATCGAATATCGCCCTACTGGAGGAGACAATTTATATTACTTTCCAACAGGTCAGCTTGCACTAATCAAATTATCTTCGAAGATAGCGCTCCGGAGCAATATTATGAATAACCATTATACACGCTCTGTCAACACAAGTACCGATGTAGAAAGTTATTTTTGTACTATTAAGCATTTGGTCATAAATAAAAATATACATCGGGTTAATAAATTTGTATTCAGTCATCTTGAATACTTAGCGGGTCAATTACAATTCCGACTGTCAGAGCAAATGAAAATGTCAAGCACTACAGTTCTTCCTCAAACAAGGACGGAATATTCGCAGTCAACACGTACCTTGTATAATATAATATAGTCAAAGACATCACTAGTGAATTATGTAAAAAAAATTTGATATAGAGTGTGAATCTAAAGAAAATCGGAACAATAACAACAACCCCTCTAAGAAACGAAGATTCCTATCCTCCATATTAGAACCCAAAGACATTGTATTAAATGCCCAACATCTTCCTGTTGTGCAAAATGAGTTTACGTGTCCTCTGGGGAAACTTTGCACGATAGCAATTAACACATGTGCATTTTATTCGGTATTATCAGCATTATTTGGTATGTGCATTGACCACAATGACCACATTAGAACACAAAACATTATATTATCAAAAACAGGAAAGTGCGCATTTATTAATTTGATTATCATTCATGTTACTAAATCTTGCAGCAAATTCTATAGAGCCCGAACTAAAATATTGGAGTCCGTTCTTCCAGCACAAATATCGCAAAATAATACTAGTAAATTGATAGATTAGCGGATAATTGAAAATCTTATCCTCTTTCGATAGAAGCACGGTACTGTACGGTTTGATTAAGTACGTCTTTAAAGGAAATGCATCATCATCAACTAAACAGTCTCTCTCCGGAAGTAACCCCAGTATGGAGCAGCTACGATCACAACGTGCTGGCCATCAATAGCCCCACAGCACCCAGGAAAATTCGTTTTTTTTTCTGGAAACCTCTTGAAATTTCCTTCAATTCTTCAGACGTTCCTGACACCTGAAATAGAAGACAAATAACTTAGCGTGCAGTTATGAATTCTGTTTTTACTTCTTATTGCTCCTTTCAGGAATCCCATGCTAGTGCGCAAGATGAGGATGAAATATCAAACAAAGATCGTGGCACCAATGAAAGTCAGGCTACAGTTGATGACATTGCTACTCGGACTCCCGCTAAAACACCAACCCGAAATACCGCTGCTCAACCCGTTATCCCACGCACTTACTGCCTCATTGGGAAAGGAAAAGCGCCAGCAAGATTTATCTGCTGCTATGACAGAGCTTTGTGAAATGAATCAATCACTTCAGCAACCTTTCACAGAAGAAGATAAATTTAATGCTTTTGGAAGGCACATGAATTTGCATCAAAAAATGCCAATACAACAAGGAATACCATGCCGATAGCGCGTCAACATTGACGCGCTATCGGATGATGGGTGTTACTCCGCTATTTCCTGGATACCCTTCAAATGTGTCAAATTCTCTTTTGTTACCCATGAGCAGCGAGGGATATAACATAACAACGCTCAAGAACTATCAAATCAAGCTTCCGAATATGAACTTATACTAGGGAAACAGTGAAGATATCCTAGTAGTAAGATTTCACAGAGGAACAGTTCCGCTAATAAATCCCTGTCTCCAAAGGATTTCCAGAAACCATAAGTTCAGTTTTCTGCCTTGGTAAGAAACGTTTCAGATAAGCCAAGTCAAAATGGTACTAATTCGACAGTGAGGTTGCCGAACTCCGAACGACTATGCTTGCGATGCGGCCTGGAAAGGTACCGCTGAGTGAACTGCGGCAAACCAGTAGTAATATTTTGTTCCTGTTGTAGTCATTAAGGCATCAGAAGCAAAGATTGCCGATGTCCAAAAAATGGAAAAGCGGACGGTTTCCGGGGTTAAACCGCACCGACAAGAGAATCACGCCCCAGATCTTCCAGACGAACACTACAATCTGCACAACCGATGAAAGCGTATGGACATAGAATTATGCGGCGAGAAAGTTAAAGCACTCGTTGCGGTACGCCTTCGATAATTGCCAAAGAGCGCGCTGGAAAATTAGTATTAAAAGGGGTACCGAACCCAAAACTTTCAAATACGACCATCCGAATAGCAAATGGAGACCTGGTACGCTCAATAGGAACGATGTATATACCGAGTTAGAAGGCATCTAGATAAGACAACAATTGGTAATTACGCCAAAAACTATCTATTAAGTTACTCTCGGAACTGATATATTAAAAACAGTGGGGGCAATCATTGTTGGTAGGAAACAGATTACGTTCACACATAATTGTGTCCATGTTGTGCATCCTAACCCATCGGACCAACAAGTTAGCGCGCGAGTGAATTCCCTTCACGCGTGGTCTGCTATTATTGGGAGAACTTCCTGCATTTTATTTTAATCTCAAATTATGTTAAAAGACTGTCCACTGGTGTCAGAAATTCCATTTATCCTATACAACAAGAAGAAGAAGTGCGCGGGATACCGGGGATACAGCGTGGCCACTTCTCACAAGACACAATCCACAAGATTAAAAAGATACCGAGTATCATACCTGGGGGGCACGGGAAGCCCTACACATGGTTCGAGGAAAAATTGTCGATTACATCGGCGACAATAGCGCTTTCAACGCCGTGAAGGGGAATAAACTATGGATGGAAATGGAGCAATCCAGTATTCAAACCCGTACCCATTAAGCGATCCACTACTCTCGTGTTGGATGGATCCCTCGGTCTCATGGCACATATCCGTACCACGTTCCCTGGTTGGTTTACACCACCAACCGAGAGACTGTCCGACACGCCATTACGAATACTGGAGATGGAGTGCCCTGGAACTGAGGCAGTTTACGGTTCGGAGCCCTAGACCTGTTCGGAGTGTCACCTCTACCGACCATGCTGAGACTGATACCGAACACAACGCCGGTCCAACCATCGCCAGAAGTTCCAGCGCCACTACAGTGCCGTCTACGTTGCGTGTGCCAGCGATCTAGTCTCATGCTAAGTCCACCACGGTCAAACCATGCTGGAATGGCACCGTATCAGACACGGGAACCTCCACGGTATTTACCATCACCAGGAAGAAACGATTAAGGCTTCGAAATAGACCGTGTGTGGTACGTACGAATGGGCAAGAGGTTGTGATGTCCAGAAGAGACGCCTGCAAACAACGCCGACAGTGACGGTTCCGCGGCCCTAGCGACCCCATGATAGTGACAATTCTCCGGGCCTAGTCACCTCCGCAACAGTGACGATTTCCGGCGATAGTGATGTTTTCCCCAGTGAGTTTTTCCCGAAAGTACCGACTTTATTTTTCCGATCGTTTATTTTTCCCGGCGTGGTGATGGTGTAACGAAATGCCGCTTTCGTTAAATAAAGGACCATTTAGTTTAGGCATAAGTTTTTATTTAGTTTGTATAAAAATATTTCGTATACCTATTCTTAAATATAAAATCGTCACATGCACAAAATTGTTATGTTACTCAACAGACTATGGTGTATGGTGGGTTGCAGGAGTTGTAGGGTTATTAATTACTGCTTTTTGAGTTAGCATGGGCGAGATAAATATTGTTTATATAAGGGGACATACCCTTTAGATGTGTTTTTAGAGGCGATTGAGCCGTGTGCTTTTATGTAACGGCTTTGAAATATTAAACTTATGAGTTTAAACGGTAGTTTTATTGTGCTGCTAACATCAGAAGTGGGATATTTACCTACGTGCAAAGTGACGTCGGTTTTACCGCTAATTGTCGCGAATGTATTGTATTTTCTGATGCCGCAGTTTGATTATATATGAGACGCATAGACACAAAGACGCCTGTGACGCTACGTTGGCATTTGTTATTGTTGGTGCTAGTGACAAACAAAGAACTTATATATTCGGGTTAATAGCCGGATAGGAACGTAGAGTGGTTTCCAACTCAGAAGAATACATCCGGTTTAGTAAAATTTCGCGGCGGGAAACGTAATTGGCGTTGACAGCTCCATAAAAGGAAATACAGTGGCGCCTCGTTCCAAGAGGGGTTTACAATAATAGAAATCTCATATATGGTAGATATTTTAAATTTAAATTTTAAATTTTAAAGTTTAAACTACTGTAAGTTGTAACAATGATGTCGTAATGGTTCGACCAACAGTAGAATTTAGAGCGATCAATAAAAAATTGTAGTTTAACTGAGTTTCATGATTAAATTTAAGGTTAGAATTTGTTGGCCACTATTTTTGGTAGGTATATACAGATGTTTCTTCACTTATGCGACAAACTTTATTTTGATCATGTAAACATATGTTCAAAACGGCTTAGCTCTAATTTTCTTTTGGAATTTACTCGCCAGTCATTGCGACGGAGAACAGAAGGCTGCATTGAAGTTAGCGGAGGTCATTTTGAACAATTTTGATAAGTTATTTATGGTTAATAAAATAAAGTGCTAAAACGTTACGTAATAAAAGGTTGTTTTATTAAAATATTGTATTATATTGTATAGTGTATTCAGTATATAATAACAGTATTTTAAAAATAATAGGAAAGTAAATAAAAACGAATTAAAAATAAAGTTCTTCATGAGAAATCAAATCTATCTCCGAGTCTGCCTCGCTGTCGCCCTCGCTCTCCTCCGACTCCTCGGATGAGCCTGTGTTAACAGTAAATACAAACTCATCTAACGCTTTGTCAAGTAGTCCTTCTTTGACCATTAGCTCTTTCTCAAGTTTAATTACGTGTTCACTTATATTTTTCCATTGATCAGAGTTTGCTTCGGATAACATGTCAAATCTTTTCTCGGTTAGCTTTTGCACATCATCTAATTTGAATGTGGTGTTGTGTTTTGCGACCCAATTTTTTACAGAAGCCCAAATTTTTTCTATGGGATTTAGATCAGGATGGTACGGTGGCAAACGTAACACTTTATGACCATGCGCTTCCATCAACTGATCTAATGCATATTTTTCATGATTATTTTTATGAACTTTTATAAGTTCATACAACTCTATTTTTATTGAACCCTTCTTATAGGGTATGTTGTGGGTAGAGAGCCAATTTTCCATTTCCCCTTTTCTTGAACCTGAAGTAATATTCTTCCCTTCCTTCACGTTGTGATAACTAGCATTATCCACTACTAGCACTGACCGTGGTGGTAAATTTGGAATCAATTGTTCTTGAATCCACTTCATGAAATTCTTGTGATTCATATCGTCATGATAGTCACCAGTTTTGGAACCTATAATATAATACAACTGAACTTGCATTCCATAGTATATACATATATGAATTAAATGCGATTAACATACCAGAGCGAAAGATATATCAGTCGTTTTCCTTTGTTATGCGTTTTTTTCAAACCCGCTATCTTGCCTGGTACTATCAATACAACTTTGAGGACTTGTATGAGAGGAATGAATGTACGTTTCATCGGTATATACAATATTGCAGCCATCTCTACGATATTCCATAATGTTACATAAGTACTTCAGTCGTAGGATTCGAATTCGAGAAGATTAAATAAGAGTTACCCGATTATCACCTGTTTTCTGCCATCTGTAATTTCAAATATTACTTAAGTTTTACAAAAGCAAGTATGTATACAGGGTGGTAATTAAGTAGCAGATAAAATTGATAACTGCGTTAATGGTTACGATAGAACAAAAACTAAAACGGATTTGAATTAGCGAGACTCTACTGTAGTATGTTAGAGATTGTGAGTATTATTGAACGTTTAAGTACGTCTTATGAAATAAACTTACCTAAAACCGATTCGAAACAGAATTCACTTTCGGTTTGGTCCTTTGTTGGACTCTTGCCGGTGATGAAAAACTAGGTCCAGCAACAGGTCCACTTTCTGCCTCTTGCCTGGCTTCCATGCATACGCGCTGGTATGTTGATTTGGAAATACCTAAATTTGATACACAAATTATAGTTCATCGAGGTTAGATTACCGCTGTAAATTGTTAAGACTATTTAAATACCTGTTGCTTTTAGAACACGTTCTCTGTAGTTCGTCACCGGTATCTGAATTGATCCCTCTGCCTCTTCTTTAAAAATTGCAAAGCTTTATATATAAGCTCTCTCGCCTGAGAATGTATTATTTGGGCTTTGTGGCCTACCTATCCTTTAGTTGCCATTCCCAAATCTACAAATTGCGGTCAACAAATGTTCTTACTATAAACCACGCCGCAGCCCTTTCATGACAGTTTAACGTTTTGCGCCCTGATACTCGTTCCACTCAAGTTGTTGTCTAACTAACTGTTTAAGGTAACATAACTTCACAAAACGATACGTTCATAACTGCGTTAATTTTATTATAATTTATTAGGATCATTTCAAAAGTATTCAGAATTGTTCAATTATTTTCTTATGTGCTAGTAATCACTGTAGACGCAAGAAATCTTCTATGTTCAATCTATTTATTGTGGTACATTTTATGAATGCTTACCAATCTCCCAAAATATGCAAAATAGCTACGCCCCTGAATAAAAATTGATCTTCTGCGCAACATGGCGGGAAAACACCGGATGTATTCTTCTGAGTTGGAAACCACTCTACCGGAAAATTTGAAATTGTTTAGTGTGGTAGTTATCAAATTTTTAGGCAAGTGATAAAATGCCGAAGACAAAAAGGCGTAGACGACCAAGCACGAGTTCAAGTTTCAGTAGCCGTAGCTGTAGCAGTTCCCGAGGTTCCCGTACCAGTAAGCGAAGTAGGCGACGATTAAAGCTCAAGGTAAAGGAATTAAAAACTCAAATACAAAACCAGCCACTATCAAGGAAGGATCGACAGTGTCCCGGTGTTTAACGGTCGCTTTGAAGGACTCAGCGTGGAACAGTGGCTTCATACCACCGATGCAACCGGTGATGTTTTCAATTGGGACGACACAGCCAAAATATTTTGCATGAGCAATAAGCTAAAAGGAAATTAGACGATTGTTCCACCAAACTAGATTAAAGTACAGAATGGTTTTGGTACTCTGAGTGTCATGAACCTTGGATTGCAAGACCTGACTATCGGCAAGGGTACCGTCTGGCTGGGAGCATAGAAACAGAAGACCAGCCAACTCAGCTGACGAGCAGAAATTTAGATTTAGAAAAATGCAGAAGTTTAGAACTAACCATCACTAAATACCCGACTTGTTTTGAGGAAAATGATGCTCTTTTAAGTAATGTTGATATTGAAATGCATACAGAGTTGACGGCCAATGTTCCCATCACCTACAAGCCCTACTGATTATCAATATATGAACGAGAAAGAGTACGAGAAATACTGAACGACCTGATGCAGCGGCAAATAATTGAACCAACCACTTCACCGTATGAAAGTCCAATACTTCTAGTTAAGAAGAAAACTGGGGATTTGCGAATGGTCGTTGACTATAGGAAACTAAATGCCATTACGGTAAATGACTGCTATCAGTTGCCTCTCACAGAAGATCAACTTGAACGACTATCAGGAAGTACCTATCTTAACACCACTAGACCTGAAATCCGGATACCACCAAATCAGAATGGCCGCAAATAGTTGCAAGTACACCACACCTGACGACCGTTATACTGCATACACGAGACCGCCGTTGGGACTTTCAAATGCACCAGCCGTCTTCCAACGGGCTATAAATATGGCTTTGGGGACACTAAGACATGATTACGTGTTGGTGTATTTGGATAATATTTTAATTGTGGCCACAACGATGGCAGAAGCTTTGGAACGATTGGATAATGTACTGAAGGCGCTCAGCGATGCTGGCCTCACTCTTAATCTAGCCAACTGTGAGCTTCTGCAAGACTGTGGAATATTTGAGTACCAAAATTCAAGATGGCGAATTGAATCTCTCGCCATCTAAGTTGATAGCAGTAAAGGACTTCCCACAACCGAAGGATATGCACCAAACTAGACAATTTGTTGGTTTAGCCTCATACTTTAGAAAGTATATCAAAGATTTTGCTTTAAAAGCTACGCCGTTGAGATTCCTCCTGAAGAAAAATAATGTGTGGCGTTTGGGCCCTGACCAGGAACATGCTTTTGAGCAACTGAAGACAGAGTCAACGGCAGCACCAACATTGGCAATATACAATCCAAAATCTGAAACTCAACTGCATACAGATGCAAGTAAACATGGTTTTGGCGGTGCATTGCTCCAGACGCAAGATAATGGAAACTGGAAACCCATTGCGTATATGAGCAGACAGACCCTATGTAAATTAAAATTTTGCAGTGGGAACCTGACCCCAAGGCAGGAGGTTCTCTTTTGAGGAGAATAATTATATTGATAAATTTCATTGACATGGTGTGTCTCCATTTCTCTTTGACTTACAAATACATAAATTGTCACTATGGTGTGTGCATCTAAATTAAGTATTTCATGATCTACGTATACCGGTATTTGCCAAGAAGCCAAGGCAGTCCCAGAAAGTTAAACGCCAGCTGGACCAAGTTTTTCATCACCAGGGAAAAAGGCGCCGAAGTGTCAAAACCAAAAGAACATTCGGTCAATGAAGGAGAGGTTGCGTTGATTCGGCAAATAATACATAAGTTTTATATTATTGACAAATGCCGACCAACTTTGAAAAGTATAGCTGCTTAATAATAATAGGATTAAAATAATCATAATGTTTTATAGGTATTCACACACGCGTTATAGATGAAAACATTGGTTTTAGCGGAGGTATAGTTTGATTGCGAAGACTATTGCTACGAAGTGGGTACAATTGTCGTTACAATTTTTATAAAATTGTAGTGTATAGTGCTTTTTGAAAAGCCAAACCAGTCGCTCACAGACAAGAAACTCTATTCCTTTGAGAGCAACCATATGGAAAATAAAAAATCTTCTCCAAGAAAATGTATAAATGTCGTTCTTAAATACGATGAGGTGCTAAGAGCCTGCACAATTCTGCAAAGTTCTCACGTCCCCAATTAACGCCTGAGGGCAAGGCTTTGTCCAGGTAAAGGTTTGTCTTTTGGAATATGCATCCGTCCTGCTTCAAATCTTTGACCCATATTAGAAGCCTCAAATATTCTACCATCGCTATTTTTTCCATAGCCTCCGATATCGACACAGATAAATCTATAATCCGGGCCTACAATAGCCATAAGTACTATTGAAAATTTATGCAGATAACAAAAGTAGTTGGATCCAGTTTTCTCGAGACACTTGATAGTTACATGCTTTCCATCTATGCTACCAATACAATTTGAAAATTTCCAAATGTCCTCATACCCTTTTGCGGACTGTGCACAAATTTCTGCCGTAAGTTCCGGTAAATAAATTGTTTCCATGTTTTTTACAAATAGCATCGCAAACGTTCCTTACAATATAACGAACCGTTTCAAATCCAACTCTCAAACTGTGCCCAATCGTATAAAAAGCATCTCCTGTGGCAAGAAACCTAAAATGACGTAAATATTTATGTTAGAACAAATTTACGACTACAAAGAAAAATCGATGCCTTTTCAACTCACATGCCACAAGTTTAAATGTATAATTTACTCATTCATTTTAGGCGATGAAGTAAAAAGAAGATAGCACCACCTTAGGGATTCATATATGCGGGTTCTAAAAGCCAATAAAACCAAAACAGGGCAAGCTGCAAAAAAGGGAAGAAAGGGGCAATTGTCGGCTCAAATGAACTTCTTTCGTCCTGTTTTATCATTAGCCAAAACTTCGTCATTATCTTCGAACTTGCAGAAACTGTAGAAGAAGCAGGAGCATATTCTGAACCGAAAAATGCAGATAAAACAGAATATAATTCAGAAAGTGATCTGCATTTGGAATCTGCAACGAATATTAAATCTACACTCATTCCAAAACGAACACAGACAGCGACATTGTGCCGGTTTCATGGCTACCTCTGAATCATTTCTACATAACAGGAGGGACTATCAAATTTTTCTGCCTATCGGTTTAGGCACGAGCGCAAGAGAAGTGTGAAAATATACCCGATTTTAGCACTTTTTAATAAAAGCTCGTCTTTACAAATTTTTTCTGCTCAATCGCTAACCCAAAAAAAATCAAGTTCACACAGAGTATGACCCAAGATCTTGTCTACAGATTGTTTTTTTGCTTTTATAAATTTCTTTGTAATAAATGCTATAAACATTTTTAAGGAAGCGGATATCTCGGTAACGAGTGTTAGCACAACAATCGCAAAATTTTGTTTATTGAGACTGTTGAAATAGAAACACATTTTAGATGTTCACTAATTTTAGAAAGCGATATGAATTTGCGATTTAATTTTGGAACATCGCGCAACACGCCACGTCATCGGCGGGGTTGTGACTCGAGAGCGGCTACGTATTGGCGCGTCGGAGCTCATGGACCGTACTTATGATTAAAAGATCAAAACAAACATGGTAGTTGTCAATTTGAGCAACGCTCAAATGTAAAACTAAAAGTTTTGGGATCTGAAGCTTTTTAACGAAAGAATAGATTGCATCAAAGAGATGTAAACATGTTCTGTTATTGTTTTTAACGCACTTTAATTCAATAGCCGCAATCAAAAAATCAGATAGTTGCGGTAGCACCAAACAAATAATAAAATAAAACTTCAAAACAAAATATTTTTCTGATACCACAATAATATACATAACAGGTTGATTTTGTGGTAAAATTAAGATAGTTTGAGTACATAAATATGTACTTGATTATTAATTTATTTAGTAAAGTTGTACCTTCGTTGCGTTGTGTACGTGTTTTCGTATATTCAGTAAAAATGCCGAAGTATTATTCCAAGGAAGTAAAAGAAATTATCAATGTCCGAAACTTCTTTCAAGGAGATAAAGACCACCAAAGCTTTACTCTCCCTTTCGATAAGGTCATTGAGAGAACTGCAACTGCTGTTGGAGTGAGTCCAGCGACTGCCAAAAGGGTCAGTGCGGAATACCACACCAAAGGAAAAGTAGAACAATGCACAGCAAATAGTGGTAGACCAAGGATAATTTGCGATGAATTTTTGCAAGGGGTTATAAGACGAATGATTTTTAAGTTACATGGAAGAAAGATTTCCAACCATAAAAGAATTATACATTCAAATAAAACTCGAAGTTTTGGACTTGCAAGAATTTTCAGCAGGGACTTTATATAGATGGTTAAAAGAAATGAATATTTCATATAAAAAATTAAATAATAAACCTATATTAATGGAGCACCCAACTATTGCTGCTCCGAGAGGTGATTTCTTGTTGACAGTGCAAAGATACAGAAATCAAGGATGGAATATTTTCTATACTGACGAAACCTGGTGTGGTGCAAATCATTCCAAACAGTTTGGATGGGTTGAAAAGGTAAACCCAGAAAATAGAATTTCCTTTGATCATTATCGTGACGGCATTCAGGAAGTAATGGTTATAGAGGAGGTATAGAACGGCCATCAGGTGCAGGGCAAAGCGTGATAATTTTACATATTGGCTCTGAAGACGGGTTTTTGTAAGGATGTCTCAAATGCTTTATTGGTGAGAAAAACAAAGCAAAAGCGGATTATCACCATGAGATGAATAAGCAATATTTTGAAGAATGGTTTCGGCATGTTCTCTCTATAATACCAGCCAGATCCATTATTGTAATTGATCAAGCTCCATACCATACAATGTTAGATCCTGCTTACATACATCCAACTATGGCTTGGAAAAAGTCTAACTTTATCGAGTGGTTGCTGATAGAAAACGTTCAACGTCCAGAGGGAAGATAATCTTTTTCTGAATTAACCAAAGCACAGCTGTTGCAACTGTCAAAACCTCACCATCATGCAAAGGCGTTTCTATTACATTCAATAGCAAAACAAGTCAGAGGCAATGAAGTAAATTTTATTCTGGTTACCTGTAGCCCATTGCGACGTTAATGCGATTGAATTAATATGGGCATACGTAAAAAATAAAATTGCAAAAATCAACAATACATTTAAAATTAAAGATGTGTTAAATTTATGCATTGAAGCAATGAACACTGTTTCAAAAGATATATGGCAAAATTGTGTTGCACATACCAAGAAACTCGAAACAATATAAATTGAAAAAGATCATATTGTTGACACAAATATAGAACCTATTATAATAAACTTGCGTGAAGATGATGATGAAGACGAAGCATTCGACTACAACGACAGCAGTACAAATTATGAGGAGTGCGATGGTCAGCTTCTAATTAATGTGATACTTAGCTCTTATTAATTTTTGTATGATTTTAGATAATGATACAGAAATTGCCGGCGGTAGTTCCAATGTTGGTGGCCCTTCTGGAACTGAACAAATCGTTCAAAGGTTAGGACAAATACTTGGCGCAATACAAACATTTGCAGAGAAAACCGGACCGTTTGTTTTGGCACCCGAACCCACAACGTCATCATAATCAACTACTCAGTTTTGCTAGAAATAATATTGTAAAATAATAATAAATCACAAAACAGAATATGTGTACAATTCCACAAATAAAGAAAAAACACGTATGCTAGTTTAAAAACTAACACCGAACGAGAAAATTACATAAATATTGAATACGGTCCTGACAGTTGATCGTTTGAAATTGTCTCGCGAATGCTTGCGTCGCTTCCCGCCAGTAACCCCCTTTCTCCGAGGGGAACCATCCTGCACACAGGATCAATTACATTCATTTCACTCTTAAAAATTCGCAAATAACTTTTATGTTATAATACATCAATGGATAAGTATCACATTAAATAAGGATTGTTTACGTGCTAAGTGCGTTGTCCTGCTATCGTTCGTTTCCGAGATATCCGCGTCCATAGAAACCTCGCTTACAGATTTATTACATAAGAAATCAAGAAAATAAAAACACCAATCTATAGAAGAGATTCTAACTGTAACCCGTTTTAGTAAGTTGTTTAGGAGAAAAAAATCGGAAAGTCGAGACTTATTTTAAAACCCCAAAAATCGGGTACCTTTTTTTTACTTCTGTCGCGCTAGTGCCTAAACCGAGGGGCAGAAAAATTTGATAGTCACTACTGTTATGTAGAAATGATTCAAGAGTATAACACACTTTATTTCAATTTCTTTTTGTTCATCCATTGCAGAGTTACGACTCTTCAAACACAGGGCTCAATACTTTTGCAACCTATAGTAGTGTTTATTACGTTAAATGAATGTGTTCCTTATGTGTGCACCTGTTCCTTTGTGACCATGGCCTGATAATGGGCTTCAAAATCCAAAATTAATTGCCTAAGAATATACAACTAAACTAGTCCACAACGAAGTTTTATTATTTCCTCACTAACGATTTAATAATATCTACGTGCGACACCGAGAGTGCAACCTCCGCCCGCTCATCCATATACATACAAGGGCATCCATAACACCTACCAAAGTAAATATAACTCCTAATTCACCTATTTTTATGTAAATAATTTACAAAATCTTATAAATTAATTTTTGATAAACAATATTAAAAAAAATGCTTTGAGGGTGGAGTTTAATTGCGTCCCGTGATTTGCGGAGATGTTGAAGCATGTTTGCAAATTAACTACACTGATCAGAGATCTGAAGATTGTCGCTTGAAAATAACACCAGAAAATAACGGAAACCCTTACTCTTTAGGTAACAGAGTAAAAGACTTGTTAAATTTGCTTCCCACCATTCGAAATTGACAGTAAATGCTGATGAAAGAATCATTAAAACCAATATTTACTAACGTATTGTGACGATCTTAACAGCCGCGAAGGCGCCAGAAGTTCGAGGTTATTCTCGGGGCAGCTCTTTCCAGAGAGATCTATCCGGACAGCGAGCACAAGTCGCGACCGTTCTAGTAAGGGACCGTACAACGTAGAACGGATCGATACGGGTATATAAGAGCGAGCCGTCGCTCTCTGGCCAGTATTATTCAGAGTGCAGTCGGAGCGCGGGCGCGATTATTGATAGACATAAATAGTTCAAAATAAATACAGTGAAGATAAATTTATAGTAGCTTTAAGTGACAGTTAGTTTTAGTGTTCGTGTTTTAATAATTAGGTAATAAGACTGTAATAGTGTTAAATAAATTAAGTGACTATTTTAATATACCGAGTGTTTTAATTCACACCTTAACGAACGAAAAACGCTACATTGGTGTCAGGTGTGGGGTGTGAATTGGACATTAGTGAAAATAAAATTAAAGTGAAATAAATCGGACTAATTAGTGTGCGTGAAAATGGCGAAACTAGCGGACTTAAAAGTTAGTGAGCTGAAAAAGGAGCTGGAGGAAAGGGACTGCGATACGACGGGGAAGAAAGCGGACTTGCAGGAGCGGCTTCGTAAAGCATTAATTGAAGAAGGCAACGACCCGGACAACTTCGTTTTTGCTAGTGCAAGTGATATCGGCCAAATGCTGCAATGTTTGGAGGCTAAGATGGAGGCTAAATTGCTAGAAAATTCCGCCGACCTAGCTAAAGTGCTAGAAAATTCCACCGACCTGGAGGCTAAATTGCTAGAAAATTCCGCCGACCTAGCTAAAGTGCTAGAAAATTCCACCGACCTGGAGGCTAAATTGCTAGAAAATTCCGCCAACCTGGAGGTTAAAGTGTGCGAGCTTGGGGAAAAGCTAGAAGAGAATTCTGCCAAGTTGGAAAAAAAGATGTTAGAAAACAATGCCAACCTAAAAAAGGAATTACACGAAGAAATTTTAACAAAATCTTCTACACTGGAGGAGCGAATTCTTTTGATTTTGGAAGGCAAGATCCAGGAAGTTCAGAACAAAATCACAACGTTGGACGTCAAAACCTTCGAGGAGTTGCCCTATCAACCTTCAACAATGGACAACAAGAGCAAAGTTAGTGGCAATCAGGAATCCGTTGGGCTGATGCGCCTCAAACCACCGCAATTTGATGGTTCAACGTCGTGGAATGTTTATCAGCGTCAGTTTGAAGCGGCTGCAAAAGCGAACGGTTGGTCATCCAGGGAGAAGGCGACCGCCCTTACGTTGGCTTTGAGAGGAGATGCTGCTGCTATCTTGCAAAGAATGTCCCCGGAAGAGCAAGAAGTCTATGACCACCTGGTGAGACACTTGGAGACGCGTTATGGCCAATCACACCTGGAACATGTCTACCACACTCAGTTGAAAAATCGGTGCCAGAAGTCAGGGGAGCCCTTACAGGAATTTGAGGCAGATATTGCACGTCTGGTTCGACTGGCATATCCAGATGCCCAGGAAAAGATCATGGAACGTTTGGCGGTTCAAGCATTCCTGGACGGACTCCGTGATGGTGAAATGAAGCAAGCCTTACTACTAGCACATCCACCTAAGCTAGTTGATGCACTAACACGGGCCCTTGAATTCGAAGCTGCCAAGAACACAAGTCATGCTCGTGTCCCACAAGTGATTCCAGGAGAGGACGACTTCGAAGAATCAGTCAAGCGGATCGTCAGGGAGATCGATAAAGAATGTAGCCGCCAGGACCGGAAGTTGGAGTGCTGGAAATGTGGCAAGGCAGGCCACATAAGAAGACGCTGTCCAGAAGGCGTCAGTCCCACTTCCGCCAATCCGGAAAACAAAAAAAAGGTCGATGCGAGGAGGCAAACGTCGACCTGTATTCAGCAAGCCCCAGCAAATACCGCCCAGGTCTCCTCACTGCAACACCATGCCAACAGTGTTTTTGTCGACGCGTGCGTGGATGGAACCCTCCGCACTGTGCTGCTGGATACAGGTGCAACGAACACAATCATAAGGCCCGACATAATAAAACCTGCAGCTAAGGTTCGGCAATCAAAATGGCGTCTACGAACAGCAACGGGAGATCATGCAAAACTGCATGGTGAAACAAACGTCATGTTTACCATCGGGAAAGCCACGTTTAACCATCCTGTGATAGTGGCTGAGATTGAGGATGAGGTGATCATCGGGACGGACATAATGGACACCAAGGGCTTCGAGTTAAGCTTTAGGCGGGGAGTTCTGCGGGTAGATGACGAGGAAGTTGTTTTACATCGAGAAAAGAATTTAAGTGTTCAAGTCCTACTCCCGGAGGAGACACTGATACCAGAACGGAGCGAGATTGTTTTGGACGGCTGCATTGATGGCAAGACCACAGATGGTGAGATAGTCATGTTCGAACCCTTAATGCATGACGAGGCTGTTGGTCGAGGAATAGCGGTCGGAAAGGCCCTTGTGCGGGCTGGCAGGAGTATTCCTGTGAGGATAATGAACGTCAATCACTATCCTGTGTTATTAAAGGAGGGCACGGAATTAGGACACTGCTCTGGAGTGTCAGCGATACTGCGACAGGTTACGGCCGTGGAATCCAGCCGGGAAGCCATTCCAAAGGAATTAGAAGTACTGGTATCGTCGTCAGGCACCGGTCTAAGGCCAGACCAAAGAAGGAGGCTGAGACATTTGGTCCATAGCTATCGAGATATTTTTGATACTGGGAAGAAAGGGAGGACAAATATAATCCAGCATAAAATCAATACGGAAAATGCTCGTCCCATTCGGCAGACAGCTAGAAGGCTACCGCTGGCTAAGAGAGAGGAGGCTGACAAGATTATTGAGAGTATGGTCGAGGAAGGAATCATAGAACCATCCAGCAGTCCATGGTCTTCACCGGTGGTACTGGTAAAGAAGAAAGACGGCTCGACCAGATTCTGCGTTGACTACCGGCAGCTTAATAATGTGACCAAAAAGGACAGCTATCCTCTTCCTCGCATCGATGACACTTTGGACACCCTGGCCGGATCGAAGATCTTTTCCACGCTGGATTTGAAGAGCGGGTACTGGCAAGTTGAATTGGCCCCCGAAGATAGAGAAAAGACAGCTTTCACGGTGGGTGCTGGATTATGGCAATTTAATGTGATGCCATTTGGACTGTGCAATGCTCCTGCTACTTTCGAACGACTGATGGAAACGATTTTAAGAGGACTGTCCTGGAAGACATGTCTGGTCTATCTTGACGACATTATTGTAGTAGGAAAATCGTTTGAAGACCACATGCGAAACCTAGAAGAAGTGTTCCTGAGGCTACGAGGTTCAGCACTGAAATTGAGCCCAAAGAAATGTCACCTATTTCAAAGAGCTGTGCAGTACCTGGGTCACGTTGTTTCCAGTCAAGGAGTGGCGGTTGACACGGCAAAGATCCAGACTGTCAAAGATTGGCCAGTTCCCAATAACAAACATGAGCTGCGCAGCTTCTTGGGATTATGCACATACTACCGACGCTATGTGAATGGATTTGCCAACATCGCAAAACCATTAACCAGGCTCACCGAAGGAGAACGAAAATTCCAGTGGTCCCAGGAATGTCAAGAAGCTTTCGATCACCTAAAAGGGGCTCTGATAAGCGCACCTATCTTGAGCTATCCCCTACCTGAAGGAAAATTTGTACTGGACACCGACGCTAGCAATGTGGGCATAGGAGCCGTGCTGTCCCAAATTCAGGATGGGCAAGAAGAAAAAGTCATAGGCTATTTTAGTAAAACGTTGTCCAAGCCAGAGCGTAACTACTGCGTCACCCGCCGAGAGTTGCTAGCTGTTGTGAAAGCGATGGAGCACTTTTACAAGTACCTCTACGGAAGGAAGTTCCTGCTACGAACAGACCATGCAGCTTTAAAATGGCTCCTTCAGTTTAAAAATCCAGAGGGACAAGTGGCAAGATGGATAGAGAGGCTACAGGAGTTTGACTTCGACACCGAGCACCGAGCAGGGAGAATCCATGGAAATGCAGATGCTCTATCAAGAAGACCCTGTCCACGGGACTGCAAGCCTTGCCAGCGGGCAGAGGAAAAAGACGCTGACTTGTTACGAACCACCATAGTCGACGATACTTGGCAAAATAGAGATCTTATAAAAGACCAAGAGGAAGATCCCGATATCCAGATAGTCCTAAACTGGATGAAAGAGGAGAAGAAGCCAACCTGGGGAGAAGTTGCCAAGTATCCTCCTAACATCAAGTCGTATTGGGCACAATGGGACTCCCTAATTCTGGAAGATGGACTCCTGCGGCGGAAAATAATTGACCACGACGGCCAAGAGGAAAGAAGGCAAATTGTTGTGCCCAAATGTCGGATTGCGGAATTGCTAGAAGAACTCCATGCTGGTGTGTCAGGAGGACATCTCGGAGTGACAAAGACGCTGGGAAGGGTGAGAGAAAGATTTTACTGGGTCAATAGCAAGGAAGACGTAAGGGACTGGTGCAGAAAATGCGTTGTATGTGCGGCAAGTAATGGGCCGCAGAGAAAGCAGAAGGCTTTGATGCGCCAGTACAACGTGGGAAGTCCCTTTGAAAGGATTGCTATTGACGTAGCCGGCCCGTTTCCCGAATCCGAAGCAGGAAATAAGTACATCGTGGTCGTGATGGACTACTTCAGCAAATGGGTTGAGGCATACGCTCTACCAAACCAGGAAGCCTCAACAATTGCCGACGCCTTGGTGAAAGAATGGATTTGCCGATTTGGCGTACCTTTGGAGCTACATTCGGACCAAGGGCGAAATTTTGAATCCAGTTTGTTCCAGAACATCTGTAAGACGCTCGGAATCAAGAAAACAAGAACTACTGCGTTACACCCGCAGTCAGATGGAATGGTGGAGCGCATGAATAGAACCATTAATCGGTATTTGGCCAAAGTGGTCTCCGACCATCAAAGAGACTGGGATGGCTTTCTTCATTTGTTCCTCCTGGCTTATCGATCGGCGGTCCACGAAAGCACGGGAGAGTCTCCGGCTCGGATAATTATAGGAAGAGAACTCCGTCTCCCATGCGATCTGAAGTTTGGTTGCCCGCCAGGAACTGATGTCGCCGGGGAGGACTACGTCAGTGAACTGCGAAGAAGAATGGATGCCATTCATAGCCAAGTTCGCATTTCCATTCAAGATGCCAGTAATCGGATGAAGGACGCATACGATGTGAATGCCAAGGACCACAGGTACAATGCCGGTGATATGGTTTGGCTTTACGACCCTAAGAGACGAAAGGGACTGTCACCAAAACTTCAAACATCCTGGGATGGACCATACAAAGTTCTGGAAGCTATCAACGACGTCCTTTACCGGATACAAAAGCCACCGCGGGGTAAAGCTCGAGTCATTCACTTCAACCGACTGGCTCCTTACTACGGAGACCACGAAGACGCGGAGCTGCGGCGAATCCAACCAGAGCCGGATTTGACATTCGACGAATTCATGGCCCGTCATACTAATGGTCAAAAGAGTCGGTTCGGTGTGACCTGTGAAGTGCAGCGGGACCTGTTTACTGCTCCAGCTGGCTACGCACTGGCACATTGTGTGGCTAAGGACTTGCAAATGTCTAGAGGGATAGCCAAGGTTTTCCGCGGGAAGTTTGGAAATATTCCAGAGCTGCGTCGGTCTAATCCCAGAATCGGACAAGCACTCAAGGCAACCGATGAAAGGACCGGCAGGAAGATCTTCCACTTGGTTACCAAAGAGACGTCCGATGAGAAGCCAACCTATAGAGATGTTTGGGACACTTTGTGTTCTCTAAAGGAAGAATTGCTAGCCGAGGACCTGAGAAGCCTGGCGATTCCCAAGCTGGCATGCGGACTCGATGGCTTGGACTGGAGGATGATTCGCAGCATGTTGGAAGCACTCTTCAGGTTGACGGGCGTACAAATTCTGGTGTGCTGTTATAGCCCTCAACGTCGTCCCCTGGAGAGAACCGTGGACTGTTACTTCCACAAGAGGTCTTGCTGCAACAAGGGAGCTTTCTGCCGATATCGACATCCACCATCTTTGGAATCATTTCGGGACGAAACGAGCTTAGGAGGGGGGCAGTGTGACGATCTTAACAGCCGCGAAGGCGCCAGAAGTTCGAGGTTATTCTCGGGGCAGCTCTTTCCAGAGAGATCTATCCGGACAGCGAGCACAAGTCGCGACCGTTCTAGTAAGGGACCGTACAACGTAGAACGGATCGATACGGGTATATAAGAGCGAGCCGTCGCTCTCTGGCCAGTATTATTCAGAGTGCAGTCGGAGCGCGGGCGCGATTATTGATAGACATAAATAGTTCAAAATAAATACAGTGAAGATAAATTTATAGTAGCTTTAAGTGACAGTTAGTTTTAGTGTTCGTGTTTTAATAATTAGGTAATAAGACTGTAATAGTGTTAAATAAATTAAGTGACTATTTTAATATACCGAGTGTTTTAATTCACACCTTATCGAACGAAAAACGCTACAGTATCTTAGATGTATCATGCGATATCCTGATTGGATGGTGAATAATGGCAAGTAAATAGACTCCAAAATCTGCAGACGGCTCAAGCAAAAGATTTAGAATCTCAAAACTGATCAACATTTACAACATAATAACTACAGACAACACGTCTAGGGTTTGCATTCCCGTAACGCGGGATTCCGCATTCCCGCGGGACCTCGCACGTTTTCCCGCACTGCGGAATCCCGCAGAAAATGCGGGATCCGCGCGGAACTTTTTCAACGTGATAATCTCATTACTCGACGTGTATAGGCAAGATTTGTGAGAGAATGTTATATTTGAACGAGAATATAGCTGAAAACTCAGAAAGTTCAGATGTTGAAGAAGATATCGAAACAAATTTATCTCTTCAAGAACAACTATAGATGCAACTCAATGAAGAATAACAGTATGGTTGCAGCCTACATGACAGCCGAAATGACAGAATATGAAATTAGTGCAGTAAAAGGCAAATATTTAACCCTTGTCCACGATTATTTGAACACCATAGCCCCTACAAGTATAGAAGCAGAAAGGGAGTTTGCAGCACTAGAGACGCAACGCGGAACACCATATGTTTCCTATGATGGTATTTTCAGAAAAAGTTATAATTTCTTGTTTTTTGTTTTATTTTTATATTTTTTGATTTAGTTTTATTTACATGAGTTATGAGTTACATTGTGTACCATATTATGTTACCGCTATTGAACTATTTCTCTTTAGTCGAGTTTCTGGTATAAAGTAGATAGTAAATAAAGTATATAACAAAAACATAATGATCTCTGATTTTCTAGTCACTGCAATAGTACTTAATCCTTCCTAATTATGTTATTGCAAGAAATAGGCAGTTAAGTAACGAGAGCAAAGTGTTATGAGTTTAATAGTTCAAAGATAATTATTATATATTGTTAATTGTTATAGTAACTTTAGTCATTACAATTAATTGCAATGCGATAAGTTTATACTTAACTTCTCTCTTAACTTCTCTAAACTTATTAAGTCTCCGTTTGATCTTCTCTGCGTTTTCTATATAATAAGAAAGGGTTGTTATTGATGTGACTAACTAAATATATTAGACGATAAAGGGCCTTATTTATTACCTTTATTTTTGCATAGATAATAAATGTTTTGGAAGTACAGCGGGATCCCGCGGGAATACCTAATTTCCCGCTGTAAAAATTTTGTCGATCAAATCAGCCGGTAGGTTTGTTGATCTTAAACCTACTTTTGGATCAGCTCCATACATACTTTTGTATGGTGATCGTCCAATAATACGATGGTACGAAGAATTCTTTTGCCATTGCACGAAGTAGCAGCCGACCGACCAGTTTGAGGTTTTATGTTCCTGCATCCAAATTCTCAGCATTTGCTCAACATCCTGATTGGATCGTTCTACGGAGCCCTGACTTTGAGGGTGCCTTGGTCGTCCATGCACAATCTTGCATTCTGGCCATGCAACTAACTCTTTTACTATTTCGGCAGTGAATTCCCGGCCGTTATCACTTTGTAATATGATAGGACCGCCTTGCTCAAGAAAATTTTTTAGTAATTCCGTGGCCACTCCAACAGCCCTTTTAGTCTTTAAAGGTCTTAAATATAAGAACTTTGTGCAATGGTCTTGCTAATTTAGAAGCCATTTGAATTCGCCATCTGCGCAGGATTGAAAATCGATGAGATCAACCTGTCCTCGCACATTAAAATCATTTGATGTTATGGGTTTTACTACTAAACCAGCATGTTGTTTTGTTTTTTTTTTTCTAAATACATGTCTTACATAATTCTATATATATTTCAACTGCCACTCTTGAAATGTTACTTTTCCTTTTTAAATTATGTAGTACCTTGTCTCTTCCTCCATGCCTCGTTGCTTTGTGTTGTTCATCAATTTTATCAAAAAGTTCTTCGATGGGTGTTACATAAATAATATCAGCGTCAACTGTCTTTGTTTTTAAAATAACTTTTGATATGGTGGATATCTCCAAGATGTCATATTTTTCGGCATAATATTTTTCAATGGGCAGCAGTTCATGACACTTATTTAGTCTTTTCTTTTCTTGATATTTTTTCAAAATATCAATGACTTGCTTAGTCTTATCCATGCTCTACGGTTTCTTAGCTGTTGTCTGGTCATACTTTGCATTTAACCGCAAATAGTATTCTTCTTTGTCTACCACGGTGATGGGTCTAGGAAAAAAAATACGTATAAATATTAAGTAATAAAATAGGTAAATTAGCTAGTGGTCTAATTCCAGCAAATTTAAATTTAGAAAATAGTAGAAAAGTGAGTTTCTGAGATTTTGACTTGGGCATTCTACGTACTTTTTGTAAATAAAAAATAATAAAATATTTCAAAACTTTTTCTTACGCATCTATCATCAAAGATAAATATTGATAATACTATAATAGTAAATTAAATTACACAATTAAAATCCTTTCCCGATCTCCTGCTACATGAGCCAACTTAAACATTTTGGACCCATCCTGAATTACTTCTTTTATTTACTATGAAAACGCACGTTATAATATAATACAATATAAATTGTGACAAAAAAAAATATAAAAATAAAAATGAAAAGTTTATACGAGAGGTGTCCATGTTTTATGTGAATGCATGGGCAATGATAGAAATAAATGATGATAGCAATAAATAGAAATTTAAGTTAAAAAACCCAAATAATTTTTTGATTTAAAACTGAAAACATTTATAAGATATCTTACATCCCATTGCACAATCAGATTTCTAATAAAAACTTTGTTGGATTCCAAATGGTTGGTAATTCTATTAAGATTTCAAAATAAACAAATCAATCAATGTTACCAGTTTTTGTATCTATTCCAATAAATGAGATGTAAGTCGCACATAAAACGAACACTTGTGTAAACGGTTCATTTTCGGACTAGAGTTGATCAAGATTTTAAACTTATTTAGATATTTGTTATATGATACCCAAATATTCTACATTTGTTATTTTAAATTCAGTATGCTAGTAGTGTGTTCACTATTTTGATGCAGATGAAAACTTGCATGGTCATATTCTTGTATCCTACCTTCAAAGAAATTCCCAATCCGAGTAAGATCTTATTTTTGGCAACATCCAATAATGAGAGCGGTGATAGATCCAAATCACACGATTGGTGACAATATGACTTTGTTGTATATTTGTTTGGGTATAGGTACCTTCGTTTGTCTATTTTACGTTATCCCATTGCTGCAACATATACCAAACTTCAGATAAACAAAAACAATAACACAGGCCACACACTAAAAATTACATATTAGTAACAATAAAATAACTACTAGAACTAATAGCTAAACAACTCTACTTACATAGCCAATACGCCGCGCCGTTTTGAACAGTTACATAACCTCACATATTTGAAAATCCAACGCTATGTGCACTACCAGTTCGTTTTAAGCGCGCCGCACATTTCTCGGTACTGGCGATTACGGTTACACTCTGTACGCTAAAAGAAGTCGCTTACGTCATCATTGTTTGCTCCGTATGAATAAAATCCGCAACGAAAAATCAATCAATAGTTATTGCTGCTATGTGTATGGCAATGCTTGTCATCAAAAAGTTTTTGTTATACAAATGAGGTTATTCTCACAGAGAGAAACGGAGAGAGAGACCACCATTAATTGATGACGCTACGGACTTCTTTTCCCGTACGGAATGTATACTAACTTAGCGAGACGTGACCGATCGATTTCTAAACAAAATGCTATTAGCCTAACAGCGGCATTGGCAAATACATTTGCCTAGGCAAATAGCTTTTTGCCTAAAATAACCATTTGCCTACGACACATATATACCTATATTATATTCACAAATAATATTCTTTGGAATTCTATGTCTGCATTTTTATGACAATGAAAATAAAGACCATAACTTTTTAAACGTTTTTAAATAACATAATGTTAAGAGCGAAGGGGTCTTCAGACCGATTCGTCGATCGAAAGAACGACGTTGCCGTCATCTCCAACGTCCGATAATCCGCATGTGGTTCGGTTCGAGCATACCAAATTTTGGTCGTATACGAATTTGCCCAACTAGGCGGATAGGCGTGGTACGGTTTTCGTCTGTAAGGGTTGCCAACTTCGTTATGCAAATATCAATATTATTACATTCCCATTATCTAATTCCCATAAAAATTAACAAACTTTGTTCAGTATGTGAGTGGTATAATAATTGGAAAAGGGAAATACAATTCAATGTAGTACACATAAATTGGTAGTGTAATACAATTTCAACGTATTTACTAGGACATTTGCATGTCTGTTGTTAGAGACCTTTCCTTTAAGGGTTGGTGCCTGTATTTCTAACACTATTTAGTCTCGCCTACTACTTGCCATCTACTTGCCGAATACAATACCGTCAATACCACAGTCAACACCATTATTTACCCCACAAGTGTCGAGTGCGGTAGTGTTAAAGTTGTATTTAAGAACAGATATTTGTTACAAATCTTACGATGGAAGAAGTAGAAGGCAGGAGGAAGTGTGGTACTCTATCAAACGAGCAAAAAGTTACTATGATCGATTTCATGGAAACCCATCCAAATTTAAGGCGTAGCAAGTTTAGCAGCGACTTTACAGCTAAAATTGCTGCAAAGGAATGGTTGACCATGCAATTAAATGCAATTCCCGGCGCCTATAAAGATTGGAAGCATTGGCGAAAAGTAAGTATTGTTGCATATATTTTGATATAATTATAATATTAACACGATCAAATGTAGTTTCTAACACTTGCCAGCTTTCTTACAATCAATGTTATTGTTGCAGACATGGCATGACCTAATGTGCAAGACAAAGTCAAAACAGGCAGCCCTCCGAAAACACAGCCGTGGGACTGGCGGTGGTCGACCGCACAAGGACAAACTAAACAGTAGGACAAACTAAACAGTAACGAGGAACGCTTAGTTAGTTTCCTTGGCACTGCAGCCATCGAAGGGCATCGGACGGGCAAGGAGTCTTTTGTGTCGATAAATTTGAGACGAGAGGCAGGCTCTGGATAAGGAAAACATTTCCCCGGAGCCTGTGAATATTCCAGCTGAACTGCCAGTGCTCGAGGAAGCTGAGCCGCCAGTAGTAGAGGAAGCTGAGCCGCCAGTGGTTGTGGAACCTGAGCCACGTGCAGTGAACCCTACCACTGCCCCACGAAAATGGTCTACTCGGGTCACCCGTCTAAATGAAACTACAAGTGTGGTGCAAAATATATCTTCAGGAATTTCAACTCACACTGAGTGAAAAGTTGCTTTTCTGGAGAGACAGCTTAACCTCCAAGAGAGGAATACAGTGGCCAACGAGCAGACAGCGAACCTACAAGAACGGACAACACTGGCTGCCAAACAACAAGCGCAGCTACAAGAGCGCATTGCGGTAGCATATGAACGCCAAGTCCGAGTACAGGAAGAACTTTGTGCTGTGGTGCGCAAACATTTCCTTTGATTTTATTGTTTTTTATCTTTGCTTGTTTATATTTTGTTTATTTTAAGTTATTTTTTTTATATAGTTATCTCTTTTGTTTCGTTCTTATTTTGTGCGGATAAAGCTAAAGGTGTATATGTAAATATTTATTCGTACTGTTCATTTTGTTTTTATACAAAGTAGAAAAACTTAAAAGTAGACCATTCGATAGAAATGAACATTAAAAATGATATCGGCGCGAAAAAGTGCACTTGAAACTGAGGGCCAGTTCTACCAAAACTTGGCAAGTAATTTGGAAGAACCGAGCGAAATTGCCAAGTTCCACCCAAATCATTTCTTTTTTGCTAAATGTGCTTAATAGGAAGGTAAACTAACTCGAGGCATTGCTCTCGTTTATCATGTTTTAATATACAGTAGACTCTCGCTAATCCGACTACGGTCTAATACGTACTATGGTCCGAACGGCCAACAATTCTGTACTACCTCGTAATCCAAACGCCTCCTCACCTGCTTTTTAACCCTGGTCCGAACAGAGAAATCGACGAATGCCCTAGCTATCAATGGGCAACCCTGTACTTCGAACAACTCATTCGTCCAAATAGGGGTATGCAAAAATGGATTCGGATTAACGAGACTGTTCTGTTTTTTAATTAATGCATTCCTAGAAGAAATATTGAATAATATTACTGTTAAAAACAATTATATTATAGTCAAAGAATTATGCCAGTTTTATATAGTGTATCTATCTGAGTTATATAGTAATATGATCTTATAGTCTCAGAAACCCTTATCTAAAATAAATTAAAGACTGATTATTTCTATAAATTTATTCAGTAAAATATCACCGTATTACAAATTGTTGTAACCGTCTTCCAGCTATAAGTTCCAGATTTACTCGACGGTTTTCGTCCATCGATAGTCCATCGACTTTATCGATGGACTATCCGATCGGCTAACAGCTGTGATCCTAAAAACTGTTGAGGAGAAAATAACCCAGCTGAATGTGAAGTTGGAAACCGTGGAAAAGGAAAATAGGGATTTAATGCGGACAAATAAGAATATGGAGCGTCAATTATGCACGCTGAACAAGAAAATGGATGACCAGGAACAATACTCCCGCCGAAACTGTCTTCGTAAATTTGGCATCCCTGAAAACAATGGGGAAAACACCGAGGAAGTCGTACTCGACCTATTTCGAAATAAATTGAATTTGGCTATAGGTTCGGAGGACATCGAGCGCACACACCGGCTTGGTCCCCGTCGATCTGCGGTAAGTGACCAACAAAATGTTACTAGAAGCAGGAGTAAACCGGAGCATAGAGCTATCATAGTGAAGTTCCTAAGTTATAAGGCCAGAAAACTAGTGTTCGCAAATAAAAAGCTATTAAAGGGTACCAAAGTAACGCTCCGGGAAGATCTGACTGCAGTTCGCTTAAATCTTTACAAGACGGCAGCGGAAAAATTCGATTATAAAAATGTTTGGACTTTCGATGGGAAGGTGTGTTTTAAGATCAATGATCAAATCAAATTCATAAGTAGTAATGATGAACTTTGCAATTATGTATAGCTGGCGGTTTACTTGTGTGAACGTTAGAATTAGAATTGTGTTGGTTACTAGTGTAATTGCGTCAACAATTTTTTCTTTTTCAATTTTTTAGTTAAGCTCTCCGGTCTTTTTTAGGTTGAAAATCATTATACCCTAGGCCTTCTTTCGTTCTGACATTTTTATTGGTTTTATTGTTATGCGATTATGGAACTTGTGAGATTATGCAGTAAGAAGTAAGTCAGATTACAATTATTAATTATGAGTAATGTTACGTGGTACTATGCCAATTAGAGGTCGGGATAGATATTTCAAGTGCGGGCACCTTAACGTGAGATCATTACAAAACAAAGTAGGGCTGGTGCGCGATATTCTAAATGAATTCGAATTTGATGTGATGGCGATATCGGAGACCTGGCTGGCTTCTGACGTTCCGGACGACCGGATTTTGATCGGTGGATATAATTTATGCCAAAGAGATAGAGTTGGTCGTGGCGGGGGTGTTTGTTGGTACATAAGATCACACATTAAATTTAGCGTAATCGAGACACACGAAAATATAGAACAACTATGGATTAAGATCTGCATTTCCGGAATGTCACTTGCATGCGGCGTGGCGTACCGGCCTCCAAACTTGCCGGTCCGGACGTTTTTCGCGGTTTTTGAGGACGCTTTGTCCGACGTATTGCCCGCTGCTGATTTTTTGCTTTGTGTGGGTGATTTAAATATTGATTTGCTGGGCTTGAGGACAAATGTCGCGGAGGAGCTAGACTGCGCTCTTGAATGTTTCGGGTTGCAGCAGTTGATTAGAGAGCCTACTCGCGTGACGGAGAACACGGCTACTTTGATCGATTTGGTCATTGTGTCTGACGGTGACGTGGTATCCGATTCTGGGGTGGAGCACGTGCCGCATGTGTCCGATCACGATTTGGTTTTCTGTTCGCTGGCGTTTGATCCCGGCGAAAACCCAGACGTTTTTAAAACCTATAGATTTTTCTAAATTTGATATAGTATTTTTACTTTATCATACGCAGTATGGTAAAGTATTGTAATCATGCCGAAAAAAAAAATTGAGATTTTAGCGGAAATAGGTCTTTTTGGGTCCCCTGAACATTTTTGACCAAGGTACAAAAAAATGTCTGTGTGTGTGTGTG
Source organism: Melinopterus prodromus (assembly GCA_964023965.1). Lineage (NCBI taxonomy): Eukaryota > Metazoa > Arthropoda > Insecta > Coleoptera > Scarabaeidae > Melinopterus > Melinopterus prodromus. The sequence goes on along the minus strand of OZ030395.1, from coordinate 20,427,808 downwards.
TGTGTGTGTGTATGTGTGTGTGTGTGTGTGTGTGTGTGTGCGTATGTGTGTACTCGATTTTTGTGGAGACGATTCCGGAGAAACTACTAAAGGTATCGGGACGAAAGTTCATATTTAGAAGTTTTATGACCAAACTTAGAGCTGAAAAGCTTTTGGTTCAAAAGGGTCCAAAGGAACTGGTAGTTTATTCTAAGCCTTTTTCAAGGATTTTAGAAATGAGCCGCCATTTCTGTAATTTCGTCAAAATAGTTAAATAATAAATTAAAGCAGAGGACATTTTGAATAATTTATGCCTATGACATTTTTTGGTAAAATTAATAGTTTAGCTGCAAGAGCAAATTCTATTTGATCGAGATCGGTCGCATCTGCATTGATATGCTACATAGTAGCCAGGATTTTGACAAATATTTTTTTTGTGCTGTCACCACAGAAATGTCTATGGCTGTCACCACGCTGTCACACTCGGAGAACCCTCGACTATAAATCTGTCAGAATTTGAATTAGCTTTTTAAACTTGACATTTCGTAGAAGTGGTATCAACCTAACATTTTCTATACCGAAATATAACCATTTTTGATTTTTTTTAAATACGTATTTCTCAAAAAGCAATACAAAAAACGTTGATGTCACTCCTGCCGAAAACTACATAGCGCGACTCGCTCACATGCGACGACGACGCTCCGCCATCGGTGACGCGCCGCATCACCGCTCGTTGTGCTATTCCGTACTTTCGGCACTTGTGAGATAAACAACTATTATTCTGATGACAGTAGGTAGTGTCAAATGCTGATGCTTTGACAATACCTTCGATTGATACTATTGACTATCAAAATATCTGTCAAATCCTGGCTAACTAGTTTAATTTTAATGCAGACACGATTTATCTCAGTCAAATAGATTCTCATGCAGCTAAACTATTAATTTTATATATTGTATGATAAAGTCATGTGCCTGGCCACATCAGATTTTTACGGAGAACTACAGTCTATTCCGTGGCGTAATATCTTTGATTTGACATTGATAGATGATAAAATTGAATTCATGAATGGTAACTTGACGACTCTTTTAGATCGCCACGCGCCATACAAAACATCTCGATTTACAAAACCCCGTATGCCGTGGCTTACTGCAGACCTGAAAGCTGTAATGGACGAACGGGACAGAGTGTTACGTATTTACAAGCGGGATAGGCGAGTCGGTGATTGGAACTTGTACAAGTCTTTGCGAAATCTTACTACAAAACTGTTACGACTGCGGAAGCGGGAATATTTTCGGCAGGGGGGTGAGGATTTATGGAAGAGGCTCCAGAATATCTGTGTCGGTTCAAAAAAAGTAAGGGAACCTCTGCCCCCGCACCTGATGGACGCGGAAGCCATTGCTCGTTATTTTCGCGAGTCCGTGCCGGACGCGGAGGATGGTATTGATGCAGATGGTACGGTCAATCAGAACTACGCGGGGCTTGCTCGGTCGGTCTTTGAACAGCTGAATTTTGAGCCAGTATCCGAGAACAAGGTTTTGACCGTTATAAATACCATAAAGAGTGCGGCTATCGGTTCGGACGGTATAGGTATAAAAACTATAAAGCTTTGTTTGCCATTTTTATTAAAATACATTACACACATTATCAATAGTTGCATCGCCGCCACTATTTTTCCCCGGGAATGGCAGTGTGGTGTTATCCAGCCCATAGCAAAGGTCAGAAACCCAACAACATTTGGGGATCTGCGGCCGATCAGCATATTGCCGGCTATGTCGAAGATCTTGGAAAAGATTATTCTCCACCAATTGCAAGAACATCTAAATAGGAATAATATTCTGCCACCTGTTCAGTCTGGTTTTAGGGCTGACAATAGCTGTGCGTCGGCCGTTACGCGTGTGGTTGATGACATTATTCGTGCTTGGGATTACGGAGACATGACTGTGTTGGTTTTGCTTGATTACTCGAAAGCGTTCGATACGATTAGCCATCACATCCTTTTGGAGATTTTGCGACACGTCGGTTTGTCCCTTTCAGCAGTGGAGTTTTTTGCATCGTTTCTTCGGCATCGACGGCAGTATGTCCAGATGCCGAGCGGTAGATCTCAGGAGATGCCTGTTTCGCGCGGAGTCGCTCAGGGATCTATATTGTCTTCAACTCTGTTTTCCATTTATATATCGTCCTTTTATAGACTGTTCGATTCCTGTAGCGTGCACTTTTATGCAGATGACACTCAGGTGTATCTCTCGTTCAAGCCGACCGAGGTTGGAGAAGCGGTCGCTAATCTTAACCGTGAATCTTAACCGAATTATCAAAATTGTCTCTTGCTGCAAGCGCCCATGGTTTGCGACTCAACCCAGCTAAATCTAAAGTGATGTTATTCGGCAGAAAGCGAGATTTATTTGACAACAGGCATAAAATAAAAATTGAAATCGACGGCGTCACTTTGCCACTCGTGGAGGACGCTCGCGACCTGGGTGTGATCCTCGAGCCGGACTTGCGTTTTCATAAGCACGTGTCGAAATTGGTACAGTCGGCATACGCAAAAATTAAAATGTTATATCCGCTGCGACACTTATTAGATGTTAGAACGAAAGCGCTGTTGTGCGGGTCGCTGGTGTTGTCGCGGTTTGACTACTGCGATACGGTCTATGGGACGTGTCTCACGGCTGCTGATTCGGCGAGGGTGCAACGGGTTCAGAACTCCTGTGTTAGATTAGTATTCGGAATTCGTAAGTTTGACAGGATCTCGCACAAATATGCTGAGCTGGGATGGTTGACGATGGCGGGACGTAGGTTACTGCACGGTCAGGTTTGTTACCACAAGATTATGCTAACGCGGAAGCCCGTGTATTTGTCAACTAGACTGCGATACAGAACGGATATATATATAACCTTAACCTCCGCTTTAGGGGACTACTAGCCACTCCATCGCACAGCACTGAATTTTATAAACGGTCTTTTTCGTTCCAGGCTGCAAGCGTGTACAATGGTGTACCAGACAATTATAAGTGTTTCTCTGTCCCTCGGTTTAGATTTCTGGCTCGCGCAAGGCTGTTGTGTGTGTCGGACTAGCTGCGTGCTGAAGTTGACTTGTGTTGGTGTGCCCGGGGTCTCGCTGGGCGGCTGGGTCTCTTGAGCGCTGTCACACATTTTCTATAATGGATGCATATGTATATGTCTATATAATATATATTTTGTTTTCTTTTATTGCGCACCTGCTTCTTAGAGAAATCGCTAGTAGAACTCATAGAACCCTTAGCAAATTTTCAAGCATTGAAAAATTACCGAGTTTACCTGTTGGGGATTAAGTTTACTTTGGTGACAGATTCTAATGCTGTTAGATCTTCGGCGACCTCAAAAATTTTAACTCCTCAGGTTGCACGTTGGTAGGTCTATATGCAAGACTACAAATTTGATATTATTTATCGCAAAGACAGCGCACTGCCACATGTGAATTTTTTCAGCCGGAATCCCATGACTATTAGACGTGTTTCCAATCGAAACTTGCTTTACATAGAGCAAAAAGGCAATGAAGAGGTGCAAATAATGCTTACCGACCTGAAGGAAGGAAAGTTAGATGACTAGCAATTTGCAATTTGCTCTTGATGCATAAACAAACCAATGCGGATGAAATTGTAAACATGCAGTGGTTTGTACCTCGGCAGAGTCGGTTGGATTTATTAAGAATATTCCATGACGAGCAGTGCCATTTAGGAGTGGACAAGACCCTGGCTTTCATCGCGCAGTACTTCTGGTTTCCGCGCATAAGGCAGTTTGTCAAGAATTATTGTCGCCATTGCTCGGTTTGTGCGGTTAAGAAGACAAGAACGGATCCTTTGCAGGGTTATATCAAATCGGTTGACAAGCTAACGGAACCATTACATACGTTGCATCCAGAATGTTTGACACGTCTCCCAGTAATTTCTGATGGGTTCCAACTTCGGGACATAGAATTTTTTCGCGAAAAAAAAAAAAAAAATCTTTTGGGGTGCGGTTCAAACGCGGGGCATCCGGGCGTGGGCCCAATCACGCGAGGAGGGGTAACTACCCTAAAATGAGGAAAGCAGATGCTGGAAATGCCTTCATGAAGAAGAAGGAGGTCTTCGAATCCAAGTGCTGCCAAGACGAGCAGAGGCCGGAAAAAAAGAGGGAAACACTCCCCGTGGTGCAAACATCCCCAGAAGCAAGGAATGCGGGGGTGGGAACATCAACAGATATGGCGGCGGCGGTATGTACAACGGGACCAAGAGAGAAGACTTTCCTGATCACCCCCAGTAAGGTGCCGACAAGGACGGAAGAGGGCGACGACGGAGCAGAAGGACCAGGATGGGAAAAGGTCCAGCACCAAAAGACTGGGAAAAGAAAATTCCAGAAGGTCGCAGATGAGGAGGAAGAAAAGCTGGAGGGAGTTCTAATAAAAACTTACTTCCAGATGCAAAACCTTAAGGCAGCGGTAAAGTCCAGCGCAAACAGGACGGAAGTAGAGAAGATTGCGAACACCCTCACCGAAATAATGAAAGAAGTAGGCGGGGACATGGAGCGACTTCAAAGCCCGGAAGCAAAGGTTACCCGCGTGAGCACCTCAGACAGGGGACAAATTCCCAATAGACCGGAAAGTAGGGAAATGGCGACCACAGCCACTCAAACCGGTGAGATGGGAAGAGCGAAGGGCAACCCCATACATGCCGCCAGGGACGCAACCGCAGTAATAATACTCGGGAAGGAGCCCATCGAAAAGGAAAGGGGGATGATAAGGAGCCTGCAAATGTACTGCCCGGAGTACGCAGAGGTAGAAGGAGAATCGACAGGCCTGGTGGAGATAGTCCGCAAGACTATGATAAGAGCGGGGGAAAAGTGTGTCGAGACGACAAGACTAGTGTACGTCCTCAGAGTTGGCCCTAACGAGGAGGAAACGAGGAAACACCTACAAGAGGTAAAAACCAAAGTAGGTGCCGATGGCAAGATCGCCATGAATGAACCCGAGTGTGAGGGAGGAGAGAAGATCCTCACTACTATCGAGGACGTCATGGGGGAAGACGGCCCAAACCTAACGGTGTATAGTAAGAACGCCAACGACCAAAAGAAGTCTAACCCGGCAAAGGGAAGCTACGCAGCCGCTGCAAAAAAAATGCACACAGCTCACGAATGGACGAGGACAGAGCACAACACCGCAAAGGCAAGCGGCAAAGGTAGAGACGGAACAAGAGGGCAGGAATGGCCAGCACTCGCGAAAAAGAAGAGAGACCAGGCGGTAATTATTAAGATGGAAGGTGCATCCTATCTGGAATCCTTGAAAAAGGTCAAGGACCAAGTTAAGAAGGACGGAGTCCAACAGGGTATCAAAGGTGCGAGGAAGACCCGCGCTGGCGAGCTCATGCTAACAGTGAAAGACCGAGAAACTGCAGTGGTTCTAAGGGAGCAAATCGCAAAGACGGAAGGAGTAAAGGCAAGAATGGCCGGAAGAGACAAGGTCCTGTCGGTCAGAGAACTAGAGGCTACCACCACAGAACAAGAGTTGAAGGAAGCACTGAAGGAGACCATCGGTGAAGAACTCAGTAGAGGAATCTCCATAAAGGCACTAAGAAACGCATACGGCGAGACCAATGTCGCCACCCTGCTGGCCTCGGAGGAAGCGGCGGCGGCCCTTGCAAGAGCAAAAATTATAAGGGTCGGACTTGCCGAAGGACGAGTAAGGGAAAGGATCCACCTGGAAACCTGCCATAAGTGCTGGGAAACCGGCTACATAGGCAAAGACTGCAACGGGCCCAGCAGAGAGAAACTATGCAGAAACTGCGGTCAAGAAGGTCACATAGCACACGGCTGCGAAGAAAAAGCGCACTGCCCGGTGTGTGGCCAGGACGGACACAGGGCGCACACCATTGCATGCGCAAAGTATAAGGCAGCCATGAAGGAAGACGCGAGAGGTAGAGGCACATCCAGCAAGGCCTAAATCTCCAAAAAGCACCTTCACAACGGGAGAGGGGGAGCCGGAAATAAAGAACAAAAAAACGGCTCCCATAAAACCAGGAAAATGTCCCTCAAGAATAAAGCGGGACAGAGAAAGGATGAGCGCATACATCGGAAATAAGAGTAGAGGCGTCGCGTTCGTGGCAGGAGAGATCCTTCGGTCCCAGACGAAAGCGACCATAACATACGGGGGAGGGGACGTAGAAACTCTGATTTCCAGGCCCCCAAACATCGGAACCGCCAACAAGATAGAGGAAGAGAGACAGGAAAGGCCAGCGGAACCCGCGAGCAGCACGAAACCACCACAAGCAGGACACCAAGGACAGAGTTGGTATTCGGCGGTCCCTCCTATCGTGAGGCTGACAAGACAATCGATCGAGTCGAGACAGAGCCTACGATACGCCATCCAAAGACTCAGAGACAAGACGCTCTTTGATATGGTCAGGAACTACCTTGGCTACTTCGAAGGTACAGAGGAGATGGAGATAGTCGGAGGGGAGAGCAAACTTTCCTCTGGGATCAAAATTTTGTCGGAAGGTATGCCAGTGGGAGCGGAACTGAGGAAAATATACTTCAGATTCCTACTGAACATGGGCGCTACCGAGGCCGATATACTGAAAGACTTAGACCGAGTCGGTTCTTACCATAGATCCGCCAGGATAATGAGGCTACAGTCCATCCGAGACTGCGAGAGGAAATACATGACTCCATGGCCCTAAAAATCCTACAAGTTAACCTCGGGAGAGGCAGGGAGGCCCAAGATCTGTTGATCACAACGGCCGCCCGAAGAGATTTGGACATTCTCCTTGTGTCAGAACCCAACAAAGCCGGGGCGGAGAGACTAGGTTGGGGAGTGGACCAGAGCAAAAAAGCCGCGATCGGACTGGTAGGCCGACGGGTGCACGCCATACGACAAGGGTCTGGAGACGGATTTGCGTGGGTCGACCTAGGAACAGCTACAGTGTATAGCTGTTACGCCTCCCCAGCGATGAGCCCGGAGCAGTTCGGCGAGTTGCTCGGAGAGCTGGAAGACAGCCTACAAAGGAACGGCAACGGCAGATGTCTGGTGGCTGGCGACTTTAACGCAAAGTCTCACGAATGGGGTTCGGCCACTACGGACGCGAGAGGGGAGGCACTCAGTGAGTGGGCGTCGAGAAACGGACTGGTGCCCCTCAACGAAGGGAACACCAACACCTTTAGAAGGAGGGGTGGCGGATACATCTTCTATCAACTGCAGGAGGCCCCACAACAGGTCAACAGAGAGGAAGGATATTTGCCTGTTAGATACAATGCCCGAAAGTTAAACCGGGAGGTGTTCAGGGAAGTCTTCCAAGAGGAATCGGCACGGGGGACCGCAACCGTGACAGCATGTGAAGCAGCCCTCATAAGAGCCTGCGACGCTTCAATGCCGAAACCCAGAGGAGGAGGCACCAGATCGACCTACTGGTGGACTGATGACATTGCGGACCTACGAAAAAAGTGCATGCAAGCCAGAAGAGCGGCACAAAGAGAGATGCGAAATGAGGAAAGGCGAGAGCAACTTTTTGACCTCTATAAAGAGACCAGGAAAACGCTGAAGGCCGCAATCTCTAAGTCCAAAGAGGACCACTGGAAAGACTTAGTGGAGGAAGTAGAGGGACACGTCTGGGGGGAAGGCTACAAAATAGTCACCAAAAGGCTCAAAGCCAGACAGCCGCTCCCCAATCTGACGCTTCCCGAATTGAAGGAGGCCGCCAGAGAACTCTTCCCGCAGCACGAAGCCCTACCAGACGAGGAAGAAGGGGAGCCCATTGAGGACATACCGACTTTCACGGAGGAGGAGGTTAGGGTAGCCACGAGAAAGTTGAAAACGAAAAAAGCCGCTGGACCCGACGGTGTGCCCCCGGAGGCTATTAAGGAAATGGTAGAAGTAGCAGGAGGATACGTGACCGAGGTTATGAATGACATCCTGGTGGAGGGAATATTTCCAATACAATGGAAAACTGCAGGCCTTGTCTTGCTTACTAAGCGGGCAGCGACAGAGGCGGCACCACCGAAATATCGGCCGATATGCCTACTGAACGGTGTCAGCAAAGTCATGGAACAACTGCTAGTGGAAAGGCTGAAGAGAGAACTTGAAAGCAAAGCCCCACTGGCAGAGAACCAGTACGGTTTCCGAGAAGGAAAATCCACCGTGGGCGCAGTGAGGCGAGTGATACAGATAGCTCAAAGGGCAAATCAGGGAACGCGAAGGGCTCGAAAGTTCTGCATGCTGGTCACACTAGATGTGAAGAACGCCTTTAATACCGTGGCATGGGCGCCACTCATCGCGGAACTAGAGAAGAGGAGACTGAGTCCCTACCTCATGAAAATGATCAGGAGCTACCTTGACAATAGGAGCCTCCTACTGATCGACGGGAAAGGATCTCAGGACACAGTATCCATAAACAGTGGGGTGCCCCAGGGGTCGATCCTCGGACCAACTCTCTGGAACGTCCTCTATGATGGGGTGCTCAGGCTGTGGATACCGGGAGTCCAGCTGATCGCATACGCTGACGGTCTGGCAATGGTTGTCACTGCAGAAACATGCCGAGAGCTGCAGAATAGAACAAATTCGGCCATCAGAAGGGTTACCCAATGGATGGTCGAAAAAAAAAATTGGAAATCGCCCCGGAGAAGACGGAGGCAGTATTCCTGACCGGTAGGAGACGGGTGGAACCTATAGTGCTAACAGTAGCAGGGGTCCAAATAATACCCAGTGACAGCGTAAAGTACCTGGGGGTACGAATCCAAAAGAACCTCAGGTACAGCAAGCACGTAGATGAGGTTGCAGGACGAGCACAACGAACAGTGGGAGCCCTGATGAGACTAATCCCAGAACATCCGGGGCACGAACGGCAAAGCGTAGGGTCCTGGCGTCTGTCGCAGAGTCGGTAATGCTGTACGCTGCACCGGTCTGGGCAGATGACATGGACTACGCAAACAGAATAGGACGACTCCTACGAGTGCAGAGAAGGGCGGCGATAGGGGTTACAGCTGCATACAGGACGGTGTCGACCGCGGCAGCTCTCGTAGTGGCATCCATGGTGCCCATCCATCTCGAAGCCAGAGAGCGACAGAAGAAATATGACCTAAGAAGGTCGGAAGGTATGGCACCCGGGCGAGAGATTAGAACGCAGACAATTCAAGCCTGGCAGGTCGAGTGGGATGAAGCGGCGCAGGGGGAATGGACACGCCAGCTCATTCCAGACATTGCCACATGGACGGAGAGAAGGCACGGAGAGCTGTCGTACGAACTAACGCAAGCGCTGACTGGGCACGGGTGTTTTGGGGCGTACCTGCACAAATACAAGAAGAGGGACAGCCCCAACTGCAGATACTGCGGGGAGATAGACACCCCCGGTCACACTCTCTTCAGATGCGAGAGGTGGGCAGTGGCCAGAAGGGCGTGCCTGCACGAGGAGGACCTTGCCGAGCAAAGGATGGTCTCCCGCATGTTAGAAGGACCTCGGCAATGGGAGGAGATCTCCCGCACAATTTCCGGGATCCTAAAAACAAAGGACGAGGAAGACAAGAGGAGGGTAGAACAATAGCCTCCGGTCCCTCAGACACAGTTGCTGAGGACAGCCCGGATGGCAGACCCCCTCAGACCTGGAGAATGAAGCAAACCAAACCACAGGGTTGCACCACATCTAGGCAGTCTAGATAAGAGGACAAAACGGAGAGGCTAAGGAACGTGCAGGGACCTCTGGATCGTTATCATGTAAGGACGCCTGATGGTCCGGGGACTGCAGAACCTGGAAGTATAGAAGAAATGATGTACCGGAGACCGGTACAGGAAAGCTCACGGCTGACCGGGAGCGAGACGACAAAGAGAAGAGTCCAGGACGATCCGGACCGAAGCTGCCGGAACAGCGCCAGCAGCAAATGGAAGTGACCACCGGAACTGCCAACCGGGCACTAGTGGTCACAGATGAACGGAAAACAACGTGCCCCAGAGAGAGGTGGAGGAGAAAGCCTTGAGTTCTGTCAGTGAAAGTGTCGGAAAACTGACCAGGTGACATCGCATGGGATAGGTCTCATTCCAAAGACATTAGGTGGTAGTAAATAAGTCTAAGTAGCAATATGGAAGTATGATTCTAGGTAGATGTAGAATGTTTTATCAATAAAGGTCTACGACCCAAACCGAAAAGAGCGAAGGGAGTTTACCATAGCTTTGTTGATTTATTCATTCATTTAGGGAAGAAGTCTCCAGACTGAGGATTCCCATCAGGCGAGGCCGGTCTGGAGGGGCGGTGGAGGGCCTTCCCCTCCCCTCGCTCTTTAAAAAAAAAGGGTTCCAACTTCCAGCATATTCTGGTATTGGTAGACGCATTTACGAAGTACTGCTTGTTGGTTCCCTTGAGATGTGTTAGTGTCAGTGAAACTGGAGAACAGTTTCAGTCTGTTATAGGCTTATTTGGAACCCCTAGGCGTTTTATTATGGATGCAGGATCCAATTTTAGGAATACAACCAACTTCTTGAGAAATGAGAAAACCAATATGTCCTAACTGAAAATTTTTAACGACATACTTTGTCAAACTAATTGTTTGGGCAGTTTCGATGGGATAACTGAAGGTAGTTTTAGTGCTATGGAAAAGTCTGGAAAACTCACCAACCTAATCCACGGCAGCTGGTTCAGCATGGATAACACTCCTCTAAATTGATCTGGTGAAGACGAAACACTTGGTATGGCCAGGGGTTGACCACACGTAACCCTTAGGGTCGCTTTCTCCGCGAAAACTATATTTGAGACGGGTTGGGCGTGTATTGGGACACGAACGATGCACTCGGGTCTGCTTTCTATAGCTGAGTGAGTTTGGGTAGTGGGAAAATCATGGGGTGAAGGGAAGCGGGGGAAAACTGGATTTCCAAACATTCTGGTTCCCATAATGTAAAATAAATAACCATACACAAATCAAAATTAACTGTTGCAGGCGCAACATAGCCGCCCACCAAATTTAGTATAAATTTAGCTAAGGGAAAAAAAGAGAAAATGAACCGAACGAACAAAAAACAAAACTAAACTTCGAAGTCAATTCGAAGAGGGTAGCGCAACAAGTTTTGTGACTGGGCGCTTATAAATGCCGGTGTTAGTCTGAACCTCGACGACACGGACATGGCCATCGTGACCGGGAAAAACGGTTTTAACTACGCCACAGGGCCAATATAACCGCGCCGAATTCGGTGTGATTAGAAAAACCACATCACCGGGAGCAAGGGTTTGGGATGCCGTGGTCCACTTGGACTTCTGTTGCAAAGTTTGCCAGTATTCCGACGACCATCTCCTCCAGAAATGTTGCGTGATTTGACGAGTGAGTTGCCATCGCTTTGTCAAAGTTACGTCACCTTCGTAGTCAGGTTCCGGGCACGATAACAACGGCGAACCGATCAGAAAATGTCCGGGGGTTAAATATTCCAACTCCTCAACATCGGAGGGTAGAGTGCACAGTGGCCGAGAATTGAGAATAGCCTCTATTTTGGCTAGAACCGTAGCGAATTCTTCGTACGTGAGAGATCGGGTGCCAACAACGCGAGTAAGGTGATGCTTGACACTTTTGACTCCGGCTTCCCACAAACCGCCAAAATGGGGTGCGGCAGGGGGATTAAAGCTCCAAATTATGTCTCTTTGCGCCAATTTGCCACCGATGCGCCGGTGCACCTCCTGGTTTCTCCAAAACTCAGACAGTTCGCTTAAACACCGCGCGGCGCCAACAAAATTCGTACCGCAGTCACTGTAAATATTTGTACACAGTCCTCGACGTGCGATAAATCTATCAAAGGTGGCCAGAAAGGCTTCTGTCGACAATTCGGTGACCGCTTCCAAGTGGACAGCGCGCGTGGCCATGCAAACAAAAATGCAAAAATAGCCCTTGCAGATTTTAGCGTTCTTCCGGGTTGACTCTTTCAACAAGAACGGACCGGCAAAATCGACACCGACCTTAACAAAGGGACGACTGGGGTTAACGCGAGAGTGGGGTAAGTGACCCATCAATGGAGTAATCACTTGTGCGCGCAGTTTGGAGCAAATCAAACATTGAGAAACACATCGGCGAATTACTAGTCGTGACGCAATAATCCAAAAGCGTCTACCCAACAACGCTTGCAACGTGCGGGTGCCCGCGTGCATGTGAACCGTATGATAATGCTTAACAATAAGGAGGGTTAAGTGAGCGTTCTTTGGCAACAATATAGGATGGTTTTCATGGAACGCAGGGGCTGAAAACTGAAGTCTGCCACCCACCCTGAGGACGCCTGCTTGGTCCATAAAAGGGGATAACTTCTGTAACCGCTTTGAGACGTTACCAGCTTGAATCATTGCGATCTCCTCCGCATAATAAAATGCTTGGGTGTGTTTAATCAAAATTTGGAGAGAGGTCTGTAATTCTGTAGTGCTAAGGAAGCCTTTGTAAACCGGGCGCTTGCGCGTATTGCCGATAAATCGCAAAACAAAAGACATGCTAAATTTTAACTTTAATAAGTTAGAAAATCGTTGGATCCAATCTATCCAAAAATTGGTCTCTTGGGCAGCCACACATGTGAGTTTTGAGGGCTTCACGTCGGGAATGTCGTGAAGAGAATCGGGACAGAACCCAGAGAGTGGCCATAGCTCTCTACGCTGTCGCAACCAGGAAGGGCCTTGCCACCATAACGCGTGAGAGATATTTGTTCCGGGAATAAACCACGCGAAGCACAGTCAGCGGAATTGAAACCGGACTCGACGTGATACCAATCTGTAGCACTGGTATGATTAGTGACTTCTCTACCACTCTGTTAGCTACAAAAGTTTTCAATTGATACGGGGGGGTTTTCAACCACTAAAGGGCAATGGTTGAATCACTGCACAACACAAACTGAGAAATCGACAATCTATCAATTAAGGGAACCAACGACTGGAGCAATTTGGACAAAAGTACCGCAGCACACAATTCCAGTCGGGGCACAGAGAGAGAACGTAAGAGGGCAACTCTAGTTTTCGACTTCAATAGAGAAATACCAACATTGTCTGGGGTTTCGGGACTTGATTCCGTACGCAAATAGATAACGGCGGCATAACCGTCCTCAGAAGCGTCACAGAAACCAACAATTATGCTATTAGAGCAAGATTTGGGGAGAATTAATCTGGGAATTTTTACTTCAGATAGACTGGACATTTGCACCTTAAAGGTCAACCACAAGTCCAATAAAGAATTGGGAAGAGGATCATCCCAGTCGACGTTTGCCTTCCAGATATCCTGCATGAACCTCTTCGCAAGGAACACAACTGGAGAAATCCAACCTAATGGATCGAAAATTCGTGAAATGCTAGAGAGTATAGAACGTTTAGTAGCCGTTCCGACAGTGGGAGAGACGTTGTAAGTAAAAGAATCCGCTTCCGCATCAAAGCGGATACCCAAAATCTTAACTGAAGGAGATTCACCCGAGTTGATGTGCAAAGATGGCTCACGATCTTCGATTGGGACCTGTTCTAGAAATTCCGGGGAGTTACTAGTCCACTTCTTCAACGTGAAACCAGCACTAGCTAAAAGGAGAACGAGTTCATTTTTTAAATGAAGCGCTTCTTCAAGGGTTTGAGCGCCTGTAACAATGTCATCAACATACACATCACTACGTAAAACTCGAGAGGCAAGGGGAAAAGTCAGCTGTCCATCAGACGCGAGCTGCTGAATGACTCTAAGTGCCAGAAATGGGGCGCACGAGAGACCATATGTGACGGTTCGGAGTTCATATTCATCTATGGGTTGACTAGGATGTTCTCGCCACAAAATGTGCTGGAAACTACAGTCCGAAGGGGCCACTAAAATCTAACGATACATCTTACAGATGTCCGTGGTGAAGATAACTTGGTGACAACGAAAATTTAAAATAAGATCGCTAACATCATGCTGTAACTTCGGACCCGGCAATAAAACATCATTTACCGAAACGGTGGAATTCAATCGGGGCCAAGGTCTAGCGGAAGCATCAAAAACAACTCGAATTTTAGAGAGAGACTGGAGATCTTTATAAACACAGTGGTGGGGAATAAGATACAATCCACTTCGGTTGGTCCGCGTCATGTGTCCTAAATCTTTGTAGTCCTTCATAAAGGAACCATACGCTGCATGCAACGGAGGGTTTCGACTAAGGCGACATTCCAAATTCAAAAATCTACCATGTGCCATGTGCTCTTTTGAAGGGCAGAGATACTACATAGCGGCCGTTGTCTGTGCGATAGTGACTATTTACAAAATGTTCTTCGACTTCGTGGTCCTCTGGACTACTGATTGTGTTAGTCTGCGGCTCCTCCACTTCCCAGAACCGCTTCAAATCCACCTGTAAATTATCCAGACCCAACAACGAAGTGGAAGATTCCGAAGAAGAGGGAATGCCGCTGATTCTTCCCAAAAGAATCCAGCCGAATATCGTACTTATCGCCGATAAACCACAAGGGAGGGGCAAGGAGTCTGCACCTCGAAGGATGTGCGAAAACAAATCAGCTCCTAATAAAAAGTCAATAGGGCCGGGCCTGTCAAAGTCCGGATCTGCGAGAACTATGTGTTGCACGTCATGACGCAACCGAGATGGCAAGCTAGCGTTGGGAAGATCAGTCGTAATTTTGGGGAGAATTACCGCAAGAGTCGACAAGAGAATGGGAGGGTCCTGCGTAGACTGCAATTCACACAAAGCTTTGCCTTTTGCGCAAGAAATAGTTGTATTTCCTAAACCTAAAATTGGAGTACTTTTAGACTTTATGTTCAAACGCAAACGCTTAACACACGCTGAGGTAATAAAAGAGAGTTGAGATCCCGAATCAATCACCAATCTCACTCTCTGTAAACTCCCATGACCATCCTTAATGAGAGCGACCGCAGTGCCGAGCAATACTGTGGTAGGAGTGTTACACGAAAGAGCATGAGATACTGCACCTCTGGATTCATGAGAATCATGATTTGGGTTTCGCGAGGGGATATCATCTTTAGCGAAATCAAAATGTAACAAGGAATGATGTTTTCCATTACACGTTCTACAAGTATATTTTGACTGACAGTCTTTAATCATGTGAGAATTAGCAAAACAATTAAAACAGAGTTTGTTCGTCTTAACAAACTCACGCCGTTGGTTGACGCTAAGTGACAAATATTCTTCACACCTGGACAATCGATGGGGTCCTCTACAACGAGGGCATTGTAGGGTGTTTTCCGCGAAGTGAAACGAGCGCTTGGGAATGGGCATCGTTGCTTTAGTCTTAAAACTCTGACGGGGTGTTGCATGCGATTGAGAGAGCTCCAAAGCCTGACATTTCTCTCGAAGAAACGACAAAAAATCATGGGCAGTGGGAAATTGCTTTTTGCCAAAGCGCAATTCAAATTTCTGCCGAGTCGTGCAATCCGCACGCCGTAATAATAAAGACAATAAAATGAAATCCGCTAAATCGGGAATTTTGGACTTGCTCAACGCTAGCAAATTGTCATGAGCAGTAATGTAAAATGACTGCAAACTCTCGTATGAATCATCAGACAGTGGCTTTAAATTGAGAAGAGAGTCCAAATAGTGAATGGATAAAACGCGAGTGTCGTTATATCGTTCGAGCAACGATTGCCATGCGGTACCATAATTCGCGGCCGTAAGCGGGAGAGAGCTGACAACACTATTTGCCGTACCCTTCGTTGACAGTAACAAATAATGGAATTTATCAATGTCTGACAAACTAGTGTTGGTGTGAATTAGTGACGAAAATGTGTCAAAGAAGTACTGCCAGTTTTTCAAGGTTCCGTCGAACACGGGCAAGTGCAAGTCCGGCAATTGTATTGGACGCTGTGGTCCAGCGGGGGCGTTCGAACTTGACGCGACGTTGACTTCTTTGTCGAGAGAGGCCTTAGCGGCAACAATATTGTAAAACTCTGTTTTGTATGCGCTAAGCTTCGCAACATCAGCAGTGTACTCTTCCATCTTGTCCAACTTAACGCAATTGCTACGAATGTCCGAATGCGTGCGATTAAATATATCAACGTTAAATCAAGATTTGTTACACCGCGGTTTTGACCAGTTATATTTGCGTAATTGTTTTCCTTATCTTGTTTCCACATTGAGGAATTTTGGGGCTGTTGCACAAAATTAAAGTCTTATGGTCGTTTGGCTCTAGGGCGCTGCTGTAGTTACAGCCAAGTGGTTAGCGCTTCCGCTACCGGCCGTAGGATGTCGCGGGCCAGTCAGCCCATTGTTTTGGCTGATTTACTCTCCGGTGGAAGATGGGAGAAATTTAATTTTTGCATTTTTGTGCTGGGCAAAAATTTAGCTTTCCATCAAGCCGTCATTTTGTGGAATCCGTGCAGTTTGGAGAATTAACGTTCTTTTCGCGTTGTTTCTGGGGTGTACCACTTTTTGCACCCGTGACGTATGATTTTTATTTTTGGTGAATTTATTCGGTTTCTCGGAACTGTATGTTGGGATCTTGTTGACCGGGTTATTATGAGTCTCCTTGGATTTTTCTGCTCCTAATGACTGGTTCCCTTTGATTAAAGTCGCTCTAATTGCCTTTTTGCGAAGTTTTTGGTCCGGTTAAAGTGGGGGGCGAGGCTATTTATAGATCCGCATTTGGTCCCTCTGGATTGTTGAGTCTTGGTTGTTAGACGAATCGCTGTCAGTCAACTTTATCCTGGAGTCTACGTGAAGCTGTGTGGAAGTGACTTGGAGTTACTCGTTTGTTTGGTGCCTTGCTGGTGTACGAAGTTTTAACCATTGTAGTGTGTTATATGGTTGGAACCCCGTCGCCTTTTGTGCGGATTTAGTACGTAGATTACTGTTGGATTCACGGTTAAGCCCGCTCAAGATCTTAGGGTGAGTCTCTGGTTCGTTTATTACTTTGAGAATTGGTTCCTTATTGCGGGGAATATTTTTAGGCTTCATCGTCGGATATTTATTCATCGTCGGATATTTATTCATCGTCGGATATTTATTCATCGTCGGATATTTATTCGTCGTCTGGACCTCTTTGGATAGTTATTCTACGTCTGGTGGCGTTTATCCTTTTCTGTGGTGTCTTCGTCTGGGGACGTTTTCGTCTTTGGATCGGAGGACAACCCTTTCGATCGGAGGACCAGTTTCGTGGAGTGATAACTTTGGCACGACTTGATCGAGTGGATCTAGCGGACTGGGTGGCGTCCTGGAGTGGAGCGTCGGAAGCTGCGGAGAGTTTGCCTTGCTAGGACTGCGGGTGTCTTCGTGGGACGGGGACATTCCTTCGCTGCCGAGGTCAAGGTTTGACTTATATTTATATCTCTACCGGGCCCCTGCGTGGCCCTCGCCCTTGACGCAGTGCTGCCGGAGTTTTTTTCGTGTCGTAATTAATTGTATTTTTCTTTCATTGTATAATTTACTTTGGGTGAGCCGTTCACCACTATCGTGTCTTTGTCCGGAAGGTTTCTAACCTCACCTATCCCAACAAACAGCTGTTGCGGTGGACCGTTGTTGTGCGTATGATGCAACGGTAGCTAGCCTCCCTCAACCTCGTTAATAATTTTTTATTTGATTTGAATTTCAATTATATAGATTGATTTAATTTGATTTAATTTAATTTAATTTAATTTAATTTAGTTAGATAAGTTTATCTTATCTTTGTCTTTTCTAAATTTAGTTGGTTGTTTATATTTGATAAACGTTGAGGTTAGGTTAGTCGGGTGAAGGGGTACCGGCAAAGTGTTTCTGTAAGGTTTGAGAATTTTAATTTACAATTTAATTTTGAATTTGAATTGTCCTGGTCATTTGGGACAATAATTTATTTAATATTGCCTTATTTTAATTTATTAATTTCATCCATTTTGACACTATTGTTAATCAAATTCCCAACGCTTTTCGGTCGGATTCATTTAATTTAATTTTACGTCTGGAGGAATATTATCCCAGATACGGCGGTGAATTTCGTGCTTGGCCAAGAACGTGTTCGTCGGTTGTCGCATTTATCTTTCGGGTTTTTTTTTCCAGGTTAATTATCGGCACTAACGTTGCCGAAGCGTTGCTATTTGATATTTTGGTGTACTTGATAAATTGTATTATTGTGACTCGTTCTGGATTACGTGGATTACTTGAACGGTGGTCGACCTTGCTGGTCAGTGGATATTTTCCCGAGATACCGCTGTAATTTCGTGTACTTTTTTTTACTTTTTTTGTCTATGGGTATTTAATAAACTTGATTTTCCGGCAGCTTTGGTTCTCTTCTTGTCCCTGTGTGGCATCATTTCTCTTTCAGCCAGCTTTCACAATCAAGCGATAGTCCACGGCGGGGGTTAGATTGTGTGGCGCCCATTTCGGAACACCTTGCGGTTGGATGTTGTTTATCCCCACGCCCTCTCCCAGAGTTGGTCGGTGCAACCCCAAGGACTGCATGAGCGCACAGGTAGAGCTCAAGGTTCCGGAACTTATTTTTCAAATATTTTATAGCCTTCATCGGGAATAGAAAGTCAAGGTGTTTCATTGGCGCCCAACGTGGGGCCCTTCTTTGTTAATTAGGTCGTCCTTAGTTAATTAAATTTGGTTGTTGTCTTCGAGTTTGTTTTTTTTTCTGCCTTGCTGCTGAACTGCTTCCGCTTTGCTGCTTGGGATTTTTTTTGTTGTTGTGTGTTTTGCCGTTGGTGTAGCACGTGTGACCCCTCTCCGAGCGGTTCCCTCCATTGTTGGTATTTATTTGATTTTCTTTCGTGACTGATTCTTTCTCTGTCGCCATGACCGCGCCTGCGATGAATGTGAACCATTTGAAGCGAGATGAATTGGAATTCGAGCTTCAAGTGCGAGGAGTTGACCCAACTGCCATGACTGTTATTGATATCCGGGCCAGCTTGCGGTCGATGATGAGGCTGGAGCGGGCCCAGCGTCCTCTCCATTACCCCAAGTACGTGTTCGATGATGAAAACGATTTGGATGCCATCTCTGCAAAGTTTACCGAGCTGGAGCTCTTGGTGCAGACGATGGGAGAGGATCGATCCGGTCACCCGCGCTGCTGTTCCCGGGTACTGCATTTGTTGGGCCGTGTGGATGGAATTCCTACGGAAGGAGTTGTGGCTGCCACTGCGAAGAAGCGAGGAGAATGGCTTGCTAAAGTCTCTGCTCTGTTGACACGCTTGCAAAGGAGATCTCGACCTCGGGATTTAAATTTAAGCAACTCCCTCCTTAGTGCTGACGGCGGGGATGGCACTGAGGTTGACGACGGTGATGATTCCGATGAGCCTCCGGCGCGGGACACCAGCATGCGTTCATCGAACCCTAGAACGAGTGATCGACCGGTTCCCCTGTATAAGTGGAATCTTCATTTCTCCGGAGATCCCAAATCTATGTCCGTGATGGATTTTCTGGATCGTGTCCATGAGTTGGGTAGAGCTCGGGGTTGTACTGAGGAGGACTTGTATCGCTTATCGTTGGATTTGTTCACCGGTAAGGCGTTGTTGTGGTATCGATCGGCCATTCGGAAGTGTAAGACTTGGAAGGAACTGTCCGAGTTGCTAATGAAGCATTACCTCCCTCCCGACTACCGAAGTCGCTTATTCCAGGAGCTTCTGGGTAGGACCCAGGGACTCAATGAGCCTATCGTCGAGTATTTATCGTGTATGCAGGCTCTGTTTGCCCGGTATGGACAGATGTCCAGGGATGTACAGCTGGATATAGTACGACGAAATTTGGCCCCCTTTTATACAATGCAGCTCCCCCCCGGTCCATAATATGGAACAGTTGGAAGCAGAATGTCTCCAACTAGAGACAAAGAAGTACCGAGCCGATCATTATCAGGCCCCTCCTCGTCGAAGTCGAGATTGCGTCGAGCCTGAGTTGGCGTGCATATCTTCTAGTTTGGAGGCAGCTTCTGTGTCTTCAGCTCCCCAGCGACCTCCGAGGGACCTCACCGGCGTGGAATGCTACAACTGTCACAAGAAAGGACATATGGCTAGAGAGTGCCCGCGAAACCAGCCCCGTCACAAATGGTGCTATCGATGTAAGCGCCCGGATGTGACGATGCGGACTTGTCCCGATTGTAATCCTCCCCGTTCGGAAAACTCCGATCGGAGGGCCTGATTGGTCATCAGAGGTCCTCCATACACCCCCTTTCGACCCCCGACGCTGCGCATCGTGTTCTGCTTGATTTCATCATCTCGCATGCTTCCGGTGACTCAAGACCTTACCTTAACGTCTCAATTTTGGGCTTCGACATGCTCGGTCTGTTGGATTCGGGAGCGACCAATACCATCGTTGAAGAGATGGGCTACCGAGCTTTGTTATCTCTGGGAATTGTCTTGGACTCGACTTCGCGCCGCGATTGTGCCGTGGCCAATGGTGATGTTTGTTCTTCGTTGGGAACCATTGCGACTCCTTTTTCGTTGATAGGAAGGACATGTGTTTTAAATATAATGGTGATTCCCGCTCTACCCCATAGGCTGATCCTGGGGATGGATTTTTGGCGCGGAATGGGTATAATCCCCGACTTGCGTAACGACGTATGGAGGTTCGTCGATGGTGCGACGGAGGTGTGTGACTTGCAGATGCGAGATGAGCTGACGCCGCCGCAGCGATTAGCCTTGAATGGTTTGATTGACCGCAGCTTCCGGTCCATGGGCTCCGGAGTATTGGGTACTGTTACTTCGGTGGAACATGAAATAGTGACTGATTCGCGTCCTATCA
Organism: Melinopterus prodromus; assembly: GCA_964023965.1. NCBI lineage: Eukaryota > Metazoa > Arthropoda > Insecta > Coleoptera > Scarabaeidae > Melinopterus > Melinopterus prodromus. Next base: position 20,407,199 of record OZ030395.1, on the reverse strand, counting down.
AACTCCGCTATTACCCGGTTTCCCCTGCTAAACAGAGGATCGTTGATGACGAATTGGAGAAGTTATTGGAGCAAGGAGTGGTGGAACCCTCCAAGAGCGCTTGGTCAGCACCTATACTTCTCGTTCCCAAGAAGGACGGAAGCTACCGCTTTTGTGTAGACTACCGACGTCTTAATGCGGTCACCAAGCGGGACGCATACCCCCTTCCCTATATCTCGTCTATTCTCGATCGTCTGAGGGACGCCAGGTACCTGACCTCTCTAGACATAAAGTCAGCGTATTGGCAGGTTCCGGTCGCCGAAAAATCGCGCGAGCTGACCGCTTTCACTATCCCCGGAAGAGGCTTGTATCAATTTCGAAGAATGCCAATGGGTCTGACGAACGCCCCGGCGACCTGGCAACGCTTGATCGATAGCGTGTTGGGAGCGGATTTGGAGCCTTACGTGTTAGTAAATTTAGATGACATTATTATCATTTCACCCGACTTTGACACCCCTCTCTCAATCCTGGAAAAGGTTCTGGGCCGTCTGCAAGCGGGTGGATTGACTATCAGTCAAGCCAAGTGTCAGTTCTGCCGACCCGAACTTAAGTATTTGGGGTATGTAGTGGACAGAAACGGACTCCGTGTGGACCCCGGAAAGGTGGAAGCAATTTTGAATATTCCGGTGCCTCGGTCGGTGTCGGAGATTCGGCGGTTTGTCGGGATGGCGAGCTGGTATAGGCGGTTTGTTCCGGACTTTGCCTCCATCCTCGCTCCTATTAATGACCTCACGAAGAAGGGTGCGAAGTTTGTTTGGTCTTCGGAATGTGAACGGGCATTTGTTGCGGTGAAACAACATTTGGTCTCCGCCCCTATTCTAACGTGCCCCGATTTCGAGAAGCCCTTTTGCCTGCAGACCGATGCCTCCGCGTTTGGTCTCGGTGCGGTCCTTACTCAAAGTTTCGACGAGGGGGAACGGGTGATTGCTTTCTTATCCCGCTCCTTGACCCGCCAAGAGAGGAATTTCTCGACGACGGAGCGTGAGTGTTTAGGAGTTCTATGGGCCGTGGAGAAGCTGCGGCATTACCTCGAGGGAACCCGTTTCACGGTCATTACTGACCACGCCTCCCTAGTGTGGCTTAATAACCTGAAGGACCCCACCGGGCGATTGGCTAGATGGGCCGTCCGCTTGCAGCCATTCGACTTTAATATCGTGCATCGGAAGGGAAGGGATCTCGTGGTGCCGGACTGTTTATCTCGGTCTGTGCCGGTTGCCGTTGACGTCGTGGAGATGCTGGATGAGCAGTTTTCCTCTACCACGGATGTTTGGTACCGCGGTATGATTTCGCGCGTGGAGGCCAATTTGTCCAAGTTCCCTCAATGGAGAGTGGAGGCCGGTAGGCTGTATAAGTATGTTAAATCGACCCGTTTTAGCCTTTCTGATCCCGGCGAGGAATGGAAGCTGGTGGTCCCGAAGGATTGTAGGAGTTTGCTGCTAAGAAGGTACCATGATGACCCTAGCGCTGGTCATGTGGGTGGATACAAGGTTTATTGGCGTTTGCGGGAGAGATTCATATGGCCGAAGATGCACGTGGATGTCGCGAGGTATGTGCGACGGTGTGTGATCTGCGCAGCGCAGAAGCCTGAGCAGCGTGCTCCCGCAGGACTGATGGGCACCCGCCCGGAGGTTTCTCGTCCGTGGCAGGTTATAGGTCTGGATTTTGTGGGACCTCTGCCTCGTTCCTCCAAGGGAAATACATCTCTTCTGGTGGTTAGTGATTATTTCAGTAAGTTTGTCCTACTTTTCGCCCTCCGTTCGGCGACTGCTAAGAGCCTTGCGAGGATCGTGGAGGACCATGTTTTCCTCGTGTATGGCGCTCCACAATACGTGATCTGCGACAATGGCGTCCAGATGAGGAGCAAGGACTTTAAGCATATGTGTGACTCGTACGGCACGACAGTTTCCTACACTCCGTTATACTATCCCCGGGCAGATCCCGTGGAACGGGTCAACCGTGTTGTGAAGACAATGCTGGGATGTTATGTTAAGGATAACCAACGTAAGTGGGACGAGTACCTTGCGCCCATCGGTTGTGCCATACGCGCCTCGCGTAGCGAAACCACTGGTTATTCCCCGTTCTATGTAAATTTCGGCAGGCACTACGTAGGCTGTGGTGGAACCTTCAACCAGGCCTTAACCGAGGACCCTCCCGACGTTCCTACCAGAGTCAAAGGGTTTCAGGAACTCTTTCTGCAAGTTAAGAAAAAGCTTATAGCCGCCCAGGAACGTGGTCGCAGGGTGTACAATTTACGACGACGACCTGTGCAGTATGTCGTGGGTCAGCAGGTATGGCGAAGGAATAAAGCTCTTTCCGACGCGGCTAATTATATTAACGCTAAGCTCGCTGCAAAGTTTGTTGGCCCGTATGTTGTGAAACGGAGGATGGGTTCGTGGACGTACGAACTGGAGGATAGTGATGGAAAGTCCCGCGGAGTTTGGCATGTTCAGGATTTGAAACCTGCTGTTGAGGATGAGACTTTGAGATAAAACACCCGCGCTCTGCTGGAGGGGCATAAGAATACTTCAGCCGTGAGCCTGCGTTCAGTAAAAGTCTGATAAAGGGACGCGGATATCCCATTCCACCCACCATCGTCTCCTGGATCAGGAATAGGAATGCCCTCTTCCCAACGCGCGGAAGTGGGAGAGTTTTCTTGTATATTGAGTCTTTTTGATGAGGAATTTCCTCTCAAAAATGTTTTGGATTTCTTTTGAAGGTATGCCGGTGCCACCACCCTAGGGGTCGGGTGTTCCTACGTTTTGTATTTCGATTTAACGTTCAGTCTTTTTTTTTGGTAGGTGGTACATTTTTTTTTGGAAGGCAATGCGCCTTGGTTTTTGTTTTCGGGGAACCGCCTGTGTTGCATACTGCTGGAGTTCGGGCCGGGTGTTGGGTCCCGTGGTGAATCTGTTTATGTCTTCTTGTTGCGTTTGTCCGGAGGTTGTACACGAGGGTCTAGCCACTCGGCTAGAGCGCAATGCAACCTCCAACTCCTATCTTTCTGTGTTGTCCCTTTTATGTTATGATTCACCATTGGCGTCGGCCTTCGGCTTGGACATCGGCGGTGCACAGTGCGGTGCCTTTTCAGTTAGGTTAAGTAAATTTCATTAGTTGTTTGTCCTCCGGTGCATTTTTAGGCGTGCGGGTTGTTGTTTCAGTTGCCGGTCAGGAGTAACCCGGAAAATCTTGGGAAGATTTCCCGTTGTGAAAGGAGAGGGGGAGTGTTACACCGCGGTTTTGACCAGTTATATTTGCGTAATTGTTTTCCTTATCTTGTTTCCACATTGAGGAATTTTGGGGCTGTTGCACAATTGTTAAAGTCTTATGGTCCTTTGGCTCTAGGGCGCTGCTGTAGTTACAGCCAAGTGGTTAGCGCTTCCGCTACCGGCCGTAGGATGTCGCGGGCCAGTCAGCCCATTGTTTTGGCTGATTTACTCTCCGGTGGAAGATGAAAGAAATTTAATTTTTGCATTTTTGTGCTGGGCAAAAATTTAGCTTTCCATCAAGCCCTCATTTTGTGGAATCCGTGCAGTTTGGAGAATTAACGTTCTTTTCGCGTTGTTTCTGGGGTGTACCACTTTTTGCACCCGTGACGTATGATTTTTATTTTTGGTGAATTTATTCGGTTTCTCGGAACTGTATGTTGGGATCTTGTTGACCGGGTTATTATGAGTCTCCTTGGATTTTTCTGCTCCTAATGACTGGTTCCCTTTGATTAAAGTCGCTCTAATTGCCTTTTTGCGAAGTTTTTGGTCCGGTTAAAGTGGGGGGCGAGGCTATTTATAGATCCGCATTTGGTCCCTCTGGATTGTTGAGTCTTGGTTGTTAGACGAATCGCTGTCAGTCAACTTTATCCTGGAGTCTACGTGAAGCTGTGTGGAAGTGACTTGGAGTTACTCGTTTGTTTGGTGCCTTGCTGGTGTACGAAGTATCTCTCGCTGTATGCGGAACCATCCTTCCCAAGCTGAGAAGTTTTAACCATTGTAGTGTGTTATATGGTTGGAACCCCGTCGCCTTTTGTGCGGATTTAGTACGTAGATTACTGTTGGATTCACGGTTAAGCCCGCTCAAGATCTTAGGGTGAGTCTCTGGTTCGTTTATTACTTTGAGAATTGGTTCCTTATTGCGGGGAATATTTTTAGGCTTCATCGTCGGATATTTATTCATCGTCGGATATTTATTCATCGTCGGATATTTATTCATCGTCGGATATTTATTCGTCGTCTGGACCTCTTTGGATAGTTATTCTACGTCTGGTGGCGTTTATCCTTTTCTGTGGTGTCTTAGTCTGGGGACGTTTTCGTCTTTGGATCGGAGGACAACCCTTTCGATCGGAGGACCAGTTTCGTGGAGTGATAACTTTGGCACGACTTGATCGAGTGGATCTAGCGGACTGGGTGGCGTCCTGGAGTGGAGCGTCGGAAGCTGCGGAGAGTTTGCCTTGCTAGGACTGCGGGTGTCTTCGTGGGACGGGGACATTCCTTCGCTGCCGAGGTCAAGGTTTGACTTATATTTATATCTCCACCGGGCCCCTGCGTGGCCCTCGCCCTTGACGCAGTGCTGCCGGAGTTTTTTTCGTGTCGTAATTAATTGTATTTTTCTTTCATTGTATAATTTACTTTGGGTGAGCCGTTCACCACTATCGTGTCTTTGTCCGGAAGGTTTCTAACCTCACCTATCCCAACAAACAGCTGTTGCGGTGGACCGTTGTTGTGCGTATGATGCAACGGTAGCTAGCCTCCTCCCTTAACCTCGTTAATAATTTTTTATTTGATTTGAATTTCAATTATATAGAGTGATTTAATTTGATTTAATTTAATTTAATTTAATTTAATTTAATTTAGTTAGATAAGTTTATCTTATCTTTGTCTTTTCTAAATTTACTTGGTTGTTTATATTTGATAAACGTTGAGGTTAGGTTAGTCGGGTGAAGGGGTACCGGCAAAGTGTTTCTGTAAGGTTTGAGAATTTTAATTTACAATTTAATTTTGAATTTGAATTGTCCTGGTCATTTGGGACAATAATTTATTTAATATTGCCTTATTTTAATTTATTAATTTCATCCATTTTGACACTATTGTTAATCAAATTCCCAACGCTTTTCGGTAGGATTCATTTAATTTAATTTTACGTCTGGAGGAATATTATCCCAGATACGGCGGTGAATTTCGTGCTTGGCCAAGAACGTGTTCGTCGGTTGTCGCATTTATCTTTCGGGTTTTTTTCCAGGTTAATTATCGGCACTAACGTTGCCGAAGCGTTGCTATTTGATATTTTGGTGTACTTGATAAATTGTATTATTGTGACTCGTTCTGGTGTGGATTACTTGAACGGTGGTCGACCTTGCTGGTCAGTGGATATTTTCCCGAGATACCGCTGTAATTTCGTGTACTTTTTTTTACTTTTTTTGTCTATGGGTATTTAATAAACTTGATTTTCCGGCAACTTTGGTTCTCTTCTTGTCCCTGTGTGGCATCATTTCTCTTTCAGCCAGCTTTCACAATCAAGCGATAGTCCACGGCGGGGGTTAGATTGTGTGGCGCCCATTTCGGAACACCTTGCGGTTGGATGTTGTTTATCCCCACGCCCTCTCCCAGAGTTGGTCGGTGCAACCCCAAGGACTGCATGAGCGCACAGGTAGAGCTCAAGGTTCCGGAACTTATTTTTGAAATATTTTATAGCCTTCATCGGGAATAGAAAGTCAAGGTGTTTCAGATTCTTGCAGCGCGCCAAAAATAACGAACGAGAATTTGGTTCGGCAATGTTTGGAACTAACGCGCCGGTGTCCTGGATATCCTGCAGCGCTTCGTCGCGCGAAAGCCGCAACTCGACTAGATAGCGCGACATCCTTTCCGTTTCGGATCGGGACATATCGCGAAAGACCGGGAGAGAGGGCGCGAGAGGTAGAGAGAGGGGGCGACCCAGCGGGAGAGGGCCAGCGAGGGAGAGAGAGGGAGCGAGATGGAGCGAGAGAGGGGGAGACGATTCAGACTAGCTACACGGCGACCGCAAAAACTAGAATTCAAAAACACGCACTCTTCGAACAAACCGGGAAATAAAGTATGGCTACAAGATCCAATAAATGAACAACGAAAAATACCAATTTGATGAGCAATTATCCGGCTGTCTCGACGGACCAGAATGTTTGGGCAGTTTCGATGGGATAACTGAAGGTAGTTTTAGTGCTATGGAAAAGTCTGGAAAACTCACCAACCTAATCCACGGCAGCTGGTTCAGCACGGATAACACTCCTCTAAATTGATCTGGTGAAGACGAAACACTTGGTATGGCCAGGGGTTGACCACACGTAACACTTAGGGTCGCGTTCTCCGCGAAAACTATATTTGAGACGGGTTGGGCGTGTATTGGGACACGAACGATGCACTCGGGTCTGCTTTCTATAGCTGAGTGAGTTTGGGTAGTGGGAAAATCATGGGGTGAAGGGAAGCGGGGGAAAACTGGATTTCCAAACATTCTGGTTCCCATAATGTAAAATAAATAACCATACACAAATCAAAATTAACTGTTGCAGCCGCAACAGTAATATTGAAGGTTAGTAATAGTGTTACAGGTGGGATGTAAATTAATAAATAAATCAAAAATTGCAGCCACAATCTACATTTGAACCTACAATATGTCCTCCTTTTTTACTCGGAATAACATTTACTTTGCAGAAAAATAAATCAGTACAAAGTTTCATATAGATTTTTTTTAATTCTTTTGTTCATTCAATTTATTTACTTTTGTTGCAATGGTTATTGATTGTGATATTGTTTCGGTTTCGCAATGCTTGATATGCCTCCGTGTTTTTATTTTTCTTTGATTTGTTAATACAGGGTCCGGCAAAATGATCTCTCACACTTTAATCTTTAATAAAAACGCCATTGGAAATGCTATTTTAATTTTTTATTTGTTACCTGAAAATGTGTGCTATGCCATTTGTTTTTATTAGGTTTTGAAAATTGCAGAGTCCAAGTGGCGATCATTTTTTTTTTTTTCAATACACATTTGAAGCTGATTTTTGATTATTTCTATCACTCGAGCGATATTTCTATAAACTCTTGGCGTATAGCTGCTTTCAATTCGTTAATGGTTCGGGGATGTTGTTGAAAAACCTTCGCTTTCAGGTAGCCCCAAAGGAAAAACTCGGATGGGGCAAGTTCGGGTGAACGCGCAGGCCACCCAACGTCTCCACGTAACGAGATTGCGTGTTCTGGAAACATTTTCCTAAAAATCGAAAATCCATTGTCCTTCTTGCCCTATAAGCAGTTGCTCCATCCTGTTGAAACCACACATCTGGATGTTCACGTTTTCTAAGTTTTGGTTCCAGAAAATTACGTAGCATGTCGACATATCGATCGGCAGTTACGGTAACGGTTACGCCTCACTCTTCAAAAAATTGGGACCCCAACGCCAAAAGATCCAACAGCACACCAAACGGTAACACGTTGGCTGTGAAGTGGCCTTTCATGGAGCTGACGCGGATTTTCTGGTGCGCAGTTGCTCAAAATTCTGCTTGTTCACACAGCCAGACAAATGGAAATGAGCTTCCTCACTCGTTATCAAAATAGCATTTTGTGTAACGTTTTGAAGAATATCGTTGGAACATACTCTACCATTTTCCCAGCGCAGTTCACTAAGTTTTTGCACAATCATGATTTTGTATGGGTGAAATTTCAGATCGGCGTGTAAAATTCTTCTTACAGTACGATCTGATTAACGCAAAGCAGATGATACCCGGTCCTTACATATTTGTCATTGGTGTTTGTAAAAACGTCACCTACCTTTCGAAGGTAAGATAGTAAGCCATCCTAAGACCCTCGATTTTGATCATTGGTGATGACTTTGTGATAGCTCCTTGAATGAACGGAAATTTCTTGTATACTCTTGGAGTTTGTGTACTATGGGCAGCTAATATTTATTGTTCTGTAATTATTTTTAGAACCCTCACTACATTGCCCGCGAGAGGGGATGTATGTACACCACCACTGATGTCCGTTGTATCTTATGTTAAGCTAGCCATTTGTTAGGTAGGTCGGTGATCCGTTGTTTAGGTTCGTTACACTTATTTAATCGTTTTTACTGTTTCCTGATGAAGTGGAAAATTATACACGAAATAGTGAAATAATAAACAAGGTCAATATTAATTATAGTTGTTTAATTCTACCCGTCCTGTATCCCAAGAAAATGTCAACGAAAATAATGAAAACATTTTAAAAAGTTCAATAGAAAATTCTGTAGACAATTATATTTCAATTTTGTTTAATGTATTTGTCACGTTGAGTACAACAATTCCATGTGGCCATAGGCCAATATTATGACCCGTTGTTATATGAAATTTTATAGCAGCGAGTTACCCACCATTGCTCAAAGTGTTTATATTACAAGCTGTGCTAATTGGAAGCAATACACGGCAAGTACTTTTTTCTGGAGTCCGAAACAAGGATTGCATTATATGTGCAAACGTTCAAAATAGGAATTGTGAAGGCTTATAGCACACTTGCCACAAAAATTGGAATGGGTCATCATCATCAATGGAAGCAGATATAATCGTCGATGGCTTCAACAGAAGCATTGGGATGCATGGTTTGAAATACCTATCTTTTGTTGGTGATGGTGATAACAGTGTACACTCCAAAATATTAGGTTCGGTACAGTACGGCAATGAAATAAACAAGATTGAATGTATCACTTGGTGAAGAATGTCGGTAAATGTCTGTACAAAATTAAAAAGGACACAAGTATAGAGCTAGAAGGCAGGAAATTGTGACAAACAATACAATAAAAAAGATCAAATACTGCTTACTGCGGTGTGTTGATATCAGTAATGAAGATACTGAAGATCTAAAGGAGGCAATAATGCATATTCCATCTCATGTGTTTGGTGACCAGAACTGTAGAGACAATGTTTGCAATCTAGTTGGGAATACCATAAACAACAAGATGCCAATAGTACAGAGAACAGGCCTTATGTATCATATTAATGGTAAAATATAGGTACTATTTTCGATACATGCTTTAAATTGTAAACGTCCTATATTTTGGGTTGTTTAGAAAATCTATTAAAAAAAACTCACAGATTGGAATTAAAGGCATCGAATAACGCAGCAGAAACATTTATGTCCATTTTGTGTAAAATGAATTGTGGAAAGAGGCTCAATTTGACCAACCGACAGTCCTTTCACATGTGAGTATTTCACGCATGTTTGCGATACAATGAAAATTAGAGATGGACCTAATTACGATTTAATTAATATATTGAATAAGACCTAGATGGCAGAGGAGTATTTTTTTATATTAGTTTGTGCAGATTTCTGCAACAGTACTTGAGATATTTTTGTAATGTACTAAATTAGTAGTTAATGGGTACAGTTACTGACAAAAAAGGGACAATTCTTATAAGAAATTTACCTGAATTTTCATTACAGTACATCTTCGTTTCAATTATTGACGCTCTGCTTATATTACTAGTAGTCATCATTCTAGAAATGTCAACATTAGACAAACTAAACTAAATAAAACTCAATACGAAGAAGGTTTTGTATATGTTGAGGAATCACAGATAGGGAATAAAATAAAAAATAAGTACAATAGGACTTACAAAATTGCAAGTTTTGTAAATACAAATACAACGGTTCAAATAAGTAGTACACTAGAACATCAATGATTAATTTGGATAGACTAAAGCCTGTCATAACTCTGCCATGGCCGGAACCAGGTTAAACGTAAGCTCTACGATCCCACCCATTAATACAAACGGCATCTTCTACCAACGGGAGGGAATCGTGAAGATATCAAACAGTAATTATAAGTTATTAGTATATAAGAATATTAGTTCAATAAGACATTCATTTAAGTAATCAGAACTTGATTGCTAGGAATCATATTAAGGAAATGTTAGTTACGAACCCACATTGTAGGAATAATGGATGCGATCATCGATTTTGGAAGGAAGGGGAACACGATCCGGCATGACACTCCGTCGAATATTATCCATGATTTGGTCGCGACGGAGGTTCTCTTGGAATTCTCAAAACCGACGAACAGGCTGCCGAGAAAGTTTTATATGTGTCCAAACTGGCTCCTAAGTTTGATGGATCTTTTAAAATCGTGCGAACAGTATCGCTTCACGTTAATATGTTACAGCCAGGATATCGCATGCATTATGGCGTCATTGAACCCCGAGAGACCCACTACTCCCTTGCTGCATGTATCGCCAGGTACCATGGCACATTTCCGTTCCCTGGTTGGTTTACACCATCGATCGAGTGATCGTTACGGTGGGTCGATTGCACGTTTTTTTCGAGGGCCGAATCTAATAGTGCGGAAAAGTTGCCTTACCATACCAGTAGTTCATGTGCAAAATTTCATTCCGATCAGACAATATCTTGTGTTCGCCATTTGGGCTTGAAATTTGGAAATTGGGACTAAAATCGTAAAGTTACCGCTATCACGTCAAAACCGCAAATCTGATGACTAAAATGCTCAAACAAAACATGTTCATAATTTAACTACCTATCGAAATGGTATTAGGTATTATGCTGATAGGAGTGACCGTTTTCAAGATATGATCGCTAACGCGTCACGCTGCAGCGCAAGGTAAAAATTTGTGGAGCTCTCAGCTAACATATATCGGTTACCCAGAACCCACCACCTGGACGTGGCTGCACCTCGGGTTCCTCCCATGCCCAACCCAACCAACCAACCATATGCTGGGCTTGTTTCGTCTAAGTCAAAGACTCAATCCTTTTGTGCTGAAATTGGGCAATTGTTTCCTAGATTTCAGTGTCGATCTAATATGAGCATCCCGTGCCTGACGGCCACATGCTAATTTTGATGATTTCGTAACCAACTTAACGGTTATCTCCACAGCAACGGTATGTAAGGGAAATGCGGATAATTCCTATGTTGACTGTCTTGGGATATTTCTGTTATTAGTTGTTCGTTTGAAACTCTGTGAAGAACGGGTGGCACAGTTATGGTAGTTGTCTGCCAGTCAATAATTTCATAGTACTGTGTCGCTTTGAAATTCAGCTGCGGCACAACATTGTACCTAACAGGTTGATCTTCTAGTCTCCTAGTCTCCGCCTCCCTCGCTCTGAGAAGACGGTCGACTGCGAGCTTTCTCACTTCTGACCGTTTGTCTGTCATCATACTCAATAAGATGTTTTCAGGAAAAGCATTGTACGCATTTTTCTGAATAGAAACATCGACTATTTCGCCCAGACTGGCAGATAAGTACCTCGTTCTTTGAATTACATCAAAAACATGCCTAGATCCATCCTTGATTGAACTATGAAACCGAATGATTATTGAACCACAAAGGTGACTAAACTGTAAGCATATATATTTCACAATAGATTCAAACTGTTGTGTCGATTTAGGTGTTGAAATGTATAACCTTAAAATTCTGTTGACACAGGTTAGCCATCGTTCTTTGCAGATGGTGCCTGGATCCAGAATGCATACATCACCTGGGCGGTGGTCTGAAATAAGAGCTTTAGAAACTTGTAAAGGTAAGCCTGATCCGTGCTTTGTATTGTATCTCGACAGGCAATTGACATGATAGGAAAACTGCCAAATTTAGCTACAGGCAACTTCTCACACTCTATGGTGTAGATACCTTTGAACAGGCTGGAACTGCTTCTGTGGTGGTAACTTGTGATTTTTCTGTCCATGATTTGTGTTCTGCGTTTATCTCTTTTAATTTTTGTTGTTTCAGGAAGGTCTACTGTTCCAATGCGACCTATTCTAGTACTTTTCTAGTCCAGGAGAAATGGTTGCTCAATCAGACGAACCTCTTTCTCCTTTGGACAAACGCAGGAGGCAAACGTAGCGCACTTACAAAAAGCAATGTCAAAGAGTTCTTGTCTTTGCAAAAGAAACGAATGTGTCCTTTCTATCCTGCGTTCCTGGGATCCTGTTCTTACTTGTATTATTCTTGTATGTGAAACTGTTGGAATAGACGCTTTGTCATAAATGTTTTCGAGTTTGCCGTTAAGTTGGTAACGGAATCGTCACAATTAGTATGTGGCCCTGAGTCACGGGATGCTCATATTAGATCGACACTGAAATCTAGGCAACAATTGCCCAATTTCGGCACAAAAAATATTTTGGCGACATACATGACTTTCAGCCGGACTAAACAAGCCCAGCATATGGTTAATTGGTTGGGTTGGGCTTGGGAAAAGCCGCTGGTGCAACCACCTCCACGTGGTGGGTTCTGTGTAACCGATACAGGTTAGCTCAGAGCTGCACAGATTTTCACCTTGCGCTGCAGCGTGACGCGTTAGCGATCATATCATGAATACGGTCACATCTATCAGCATAATACCTAGTACCATTTCGATAGGTAGGTAAATTATGAACATGTTTTGTTTGTGCATTTTAGTTATCAGATTTGCGGTTTTGACGTGATAGCGGTAATTTTACGATTTTAGTCCCAATTTCCAAATTTCAAGCCCAAATGGCGAACACAAGATATTGTCTGATCGGAATGAAACTTTGCACATGAACTACTGGTATGGTAAGGCAACTTTTTCGCACTATTAGAATTCGGCCCTCGAAAAAAACGTGCAATCGACCCACCCTAGACTGATCGTCCGACACGCCGTCACCAATACTGGTGATGGAGTCCGCTGGAACTGAGGCAGCCCTGCACTTACGGCGTCTAGAACTGTTCGGCGTGTCACCTGTACCGACCATGCTGACACCGATATCGACACGACGCCGGTCCAACCATCGCCAGAAGTTCTAGTAAGACAACCGCATTCTACAGTGCCGTCGAAGTTGCCTGTGCCAGCGTCAGCAGTGCAGCCTCATGGTGATCCACCACGAACAATCCATACTGGAAGGGCACCGCATCAAACACGGAAACGTCCACGGTATTTACCATCACCAGGAAGAAGACTTGTAGCTAGACAAGTTTCGAAACCCAGAAATCTAAAAGGAAGGGGGTCTACTTAGCGCTATATACGCCCGAACATTTGCTCTGACGAGTCAGTTTCCTTCCGACTTCCCACCCGTTTATTCTGTTGGCAATGAAAGCTAGGGAATGACCCGGTCGTTCTGTAGGGAATTAAAGTTAGCGAATGATACTTCCAACCTGATCGTTTTGTTGGCAATTGAAGCTAGCGAATGACAGTTCCGACCCGATTGTTCTGTTGGCCATTAAAGCTTGCGAATGCTGTATTCTTTTACAGTACCGCACCTCCGAGAAAAGTAAGTTGCGTTCCGCCGGTACTTTCGCCTGTATATTCCGGTGGCGATAAACAGGACTATTGGCAAATAAAGCTAGCGCCTTGTTCAACGGAAATATTTCACTGAATATATTTCCTGTATGTAATTTTTTTCGTTTCGGTTTATTTTTCCGTATAAAAGAATAAATGTATTTAGGTTTGAAGATATCCGCCGTTACTATTATTTTACTCCTTATTTTATTTTACTACGAACCTGCTCCGACAGAAAAGCTACCTCATCTAGGGAAACCTTTTGATTCAAAAGTTATTATTGGGATGGCATGTCTCACGACCTGGTAAGACGTCCGCTACAGCGCAATACCGCGTAGAGCGGATACTAGAGACAGTATTTGCTGTAAAGAACAGGTCGTATAGCGCGCAAATGCCCTGAGGAACGCGTGCCGAGAGAAACAAAACAAGAACACTCGGTAAACCACATTACCAAAACTGACATTACGAAGTACCATTAGATTTTGAACGTGGGAACTTATTCGTTGATTGATACCGGATCAAATGTGAACATGCTGAAAATCAGCTGTGCGAGACGAATGAACTCCAAATTGTGCGAGAATCAAAGTATCTTGGTCGGACTAAATGGTGCCGAAGTATTCAGTGATGCGAGCGCGAAAGTCTAAGTTGAATTTTTTTGATACCATATTGCGGACAGTAACGCACAATTTTTTGCTTTCACATATTGACCGTCTAAAGTTGAGGAGACGGAAGTCAACGAGGTTTTCCAAATCGAAATGGATGTCTTCGAGCCAGATGACTACGGGGATTTTCGACACATACCAATCCAAGTCCAATAACCTGGTGGCGGATTTTCCGAAGAAGTCAATAACTAAGATGAGATAAGACGTTACCACAAGTCAACCCATAATGGGTCCTACATACACGGCTAAGTAACAAGTCAAGTAACAAGTGGCAACTTACTACTTAACCATTAAGATGACGTTAAGTACCTAAAAACTGTCCAGACATAATGTGGAGGGTTCAGTTCATACACAATGCAGCAGCAACGTAAACCCGCGGTTATCTGAGCTCCTATACAAACAATTATAAATATTTTAACAAAAGAAATTGAAGATGACATTGCCAATGAAACAAAACGTGTATGAGTTAGAAAATGGATTAGTCGACGAGATGTGTCGGGTCCTTCAAGCGGCCTTCTGAGGATACTAGAGTTAGAAGATCCTGCAGAGTATTTCGATGCGCTGAAAATGTCCAAAGACAGTTTCGATTTATTGTTGGCAAAAGTAAACACAATTCAACGACAAGACACTCTAATGCGAGAAGCTATACTAACAATTACAAAACTACACACCACGCTGTACTTCTTCACTACTGGATGCAGCTTAAGAAAATTACAATATATATTTAGGCTTGGAAGATCAACCAGACGATTTACTTTTTATTTTCATTAGTGCGTTGCAACACATAGTCAATATGTTTGTCGTATAATTACGTATTTTAAATTAATTATTTAAAATGTTTTTTAATCCAATATTAATTATAAGTTTCTACATTATTTAGGTACAGCAAACATAACATTCGTTATTTTATTTAAACCCTTAATACTTTCAATCAATATGTATCTCTGATCTCCTTCGCAGGTAGATTCAGATCTATTTTTACTGTTTACAATAATACATCAATACGGCGACTTGTACAAGGCCACTTCTTTGCGGTTGTGTACGTGCTATAAATCATATTGGTTGAACAGCGCCCCCCTTGTCCATCCGTCACGTGTCTGTAGTGCCGCGGTACAAAAATTGCTATGGGCGCACTGGAATTTCGTTTTTCAATTCAATAGTACTGTAGTCATTTTATGTTGAGTACAATACTCAGTACTCATATAAAATAATATGAGTATTACGTAGAGTACTCAGTACTCACCGATTTCTTTTGGGTGTCTATTCAATACTCATTTTGTCGATGAGTGCTGAGTATGTACTACAATTTAAAATTTTGAGTACTGGTAGATACTCAATACTCATTTTTTTTTCAATGAATATCATTTTTTTCAACTGAATAAGGACAAAAATAGAAAGAAATGAGTAAGCTACTGAATTACTTATGAGTAGAATTTACCCTACACTGAAGTGCCCTACGTTTCTACTGCGGTAAACCTAATAACTTCGTCTAGTTGCCCATAAAAATAGAATATTTTCTATTTACTCGACTTGGTGGTTTTACTTGGCCACCTGACTTAATTCCAACGTTCACACATGGTAAGTAACTACTTGCCTTGCTACTTAGCCCTGTGTGTAGGACCTTTAAAAGCTACGCCTAGACGTTTTAGCTTCCGTGAAAAAACTCAATCGCCTTGGTTAGAAAGAAGAATAATGAATATAGGGTATATGTGAATTATCGCAAGCTGAATAAGCATACTCGGCTATACCAGTTCCCATTACCCTTCATAGATGTTGATAGATAATTTCTAAGCGGATCAAGTTATTTTCCATTATTAGATCTGAAAAATGGATATGATCATGTGGACAGGGACGATCAATCAAATATAGTGCGTTTATTACATCTACAGGTCAATATGAGTTTATGAAAATGTCTTTTGGACTCACAGGACCGCTAGCCACACTTGCAAACTTTATCGGCGAGATATTCTAGGACATGGTCCGACTTCCCGGACCTAAAATATATCTGGCGGACTCGCTATTGCATACGATCACGAGAGAAGAACACTTTTCCCTACTGAAAACGGTGTTAAACAGAGTTAGGGATATGAATCTGAGACTAAGACTAGACAAGTGCAAGAAAGCGATGAAGAAAATTGAATATTTAGGATACGGGGTTGAGCGACGCATGATACGCATAGGTTCGGAGAAAACATGAGCTATAGAAAATTTCTCAGAACCTACTACCAAGGGAGTCCAACGATTTCTTGGATTAACGGGGTATTTTAGAAAATGTGTTGCAGGATACGCTCAACAAGCCACACCTTTATCCTATCTCGTTAGAGGCGAAAGAAAATTCAAATTTGGAACATGCGAAACACAGACCTTCTGTACATTGAAGTCCTGTCTAGTAGATGTACCAGTGTTAAGAATATTTGATAAAACAGTTGATACTGAACTACACACGAATGCATGAGCTACGGGCTTAGGAGCGACGTCTACTCCAGCGACACGATGGAGTTCACCATCCCATCTAGTATGCTAGTTGGAAGACATCCGAATGTGAAGAAAAGTACCATAGCTTCGAGCTGGAAGCACTAGCGATTGCTAGTGCATCATTGGAGAAATTTCGAGTTTATATGTTGGGAAAGACATTCACAATAGTCACCGACTGTAATGCGTTAAAGCAGACACTGAAGAAAAAGAAGTCATTGGTGGAAGTCAGTGGATTGTCTGAGCCGTATGTACAGTATTCAGGTAATCAATGCCAACAGAAGACTTCCTAGAAATTTAGTCAAAATCCAAGAAGTCGATACTGCAAAGTTGAGGGAGCTATTCAGAGCGAGAACCCGGATGCTATTCAAAAGGGATATTGACTAATAAATGCGAAAGTTATGAGAGAAGTAAATGATAAGTTGTTATGTGTGGTTCAAGAAAAAACATGAGATGATCTGTGGTGTTCGAGGTACATAATAAAATAGCAATGTGGGGTCAGAGAAAACATTGATGAAGCTACGTTCAAATTAATATTTTACAAGTATGTCAAATTACCAAACAATCGTAGGGGAGCTAAGAGTTGCGTAATTTGGACTGTTGTATAAATTGGACCAGCCTTGTAACTTGAATGGTAGGACATTCGTGTTGTAAAATAGGCAACACACTTTCTTTAAAATTATATTTAGTTGCCGCATCAATTGTTTGAGTGATTACGTCGTGGTTACAGCGAATAAACCGAGTTTAGTTTTTAGAAAAGTTAAAGATATGATTTTCTTGCAAGTAATGAAGAGCTTGGGCCATTATTATTGTAAGCAAAAAAATACATTATAATATCTTCAGACTGTCTACCTAATTTGACATGAAATTCTGTGATAGTTTCATGTACCTAAGATAAAAGTGAGGATAGGTGCAATGTTTAATATGTGTCTGTAGAAACGCATGACTCTCCATCGTGCGCGGATTCATACCCCGCTTTCCCCTCCTTTCTCTGGCGAAGAGGGTCGACCGCTGCCCCGGGACTTCTTTATCGTATGACTTTCAATCGTGTGCGGATACACAACCTACGGGGGTGAGAGTGAGTTGAAGGGGCGGGGAATGGGAGGTTGTAAAGCGCGAAATCGCGGAACGGGGGAGAGGTCGAAGGGTGAGGGGGTCAGGAGGTAGTGTCCTCTCCTATAGTGCCCATACATTTTTCGTTTTGATTCATAACCCGCTTTCCCCTCCTTTCTCTGGCGAAGAGGGTTGACCGCTGCCCCGGGACTTCTTTATCGTATGACTTCCAATCGTGTGCGGATACACAACCTACGGGGTGAGAGTGAGTTGAAGGGGCGGGGAATGGGAGGTTGTAAAGCGCGAAATCGCGGAACGGGGGAGAGGTCGAAGGGTGAGGGGGTCAGGAGGTATGCCCTCTCCTATGGTGCCCATACATTTTCGTTTTGACGTTTTGCAACTGACGACGGGGTGACTCGAAACCGGTATTGTAATATTTCGATGTAATAAATTTTATCAGTCCTGAAGATTATTTTTCTTTTATAAAATAGTGAAGTTCCACTGACGAATAAGGAGCTATTGCTTATATCATTCTATATTCACGTTATAAATAGAATTGGTACTAGAGTGCAGATTTCAAAAAGTTTCTAAAACGCTTTAAAAGCTCATTACTCCGCATTGAATATCGCGTGTGCTTGTGATTTATTATTTGTTGTTGTTGTGTTCAGAATAATAACTCCAATGATTCAGCAGTAATCATTTTTATTTATTATTTTATATGACAAGTAACAAGTAACAAGTAACGTTTGTTACCTTGACTACATACTACATGTTTTGTCATAGCATTCTAATTTGTATATTTATTAACATCATAACACCTCTCTTTGTAAGAAATTCTTAAAACTATATTAACATAATATTTTTTTTTCCGGTGCACAAGCGTGGGCCGCGAGACAACATAGGAAACTATCGCCCAATCTCAGTTTTGCCGGCATTGTCGAAGATATTCGAAAAGATTTTATGTAGGAGATTGTACACCTTTTTCCATGCGCACAACCTTATTTCTGCGACTCAGTTTGGATTTGTGCCGGGCTCCTCCTGCGAGGCTGCGCTTTTTGGGTCAATTAATGAGATACTGGGCCATGTGGATGCAAGGAGACATGTAGCGGCCATTTTCTTTGATTTATCTAGAGCATTCGACACTGTGGATCACCGTATTCTCCTGGATAAGCTAGCGTCGCTCGGAGTGAGGGGTGTTTGCTCCCAATTGGTCAGGTCATACCTGGAGAACAGATCTCAGCGGATCCGTGTGCCTGGCGCGTTCTCCGATCGTTCTGCTATGCTGACTGTGGGTGTGCCCCAGGGGTCGATCCTTGGCCCTTTGTTGTTCCTTGTATACGTCAATGATTTGGCATCGCATCTTCCGATGGGCGATTTATACCAGTTTGCTGATGATACAACACTGATAATCAAGACCAACAGTATTGCGGAGTTGTCGACTGTGGCTGGTCGCGCCGTGCGGTGTATGGAGGAGTGGTGTGCGGGCAATAGCCTGATCTTGAATGACAGCAAGACAGCGATGCTGTATTTCTCGTTGAGCTCACCCAGGACATCGCTGCTGGTTAGGTCTGGAAGGCGGTCAATCCCTCAGAGTGGTGATGTGAAGTTTCTTGGAGTGTACATCCAGGAATCCTTGAAATGGGAATCCCATATAGACCAAACTCACAGCAAGTTAAGCAGGCTGTACTATTCGATGTACAAACTCCGAGACAACGTCAATATCCACACACTACGACAATATTATTTTGCCAGCATCGAGAGTGTTTTTAGATACGGGATTATTCTTTGGGGATCATCAGCCCTATCGCTTAGACTTTTTAAACTGCAAAAACGATATATACGGTGCATGCAGAGACTAAGGTATAGAGATTCTTGTCGGGGACATTTTAGGGATTTACAGTTGCTGACTTTGCCATGCCTATATATTTTCAGCTTGTTGATGTTTTGTAGGAACAATATTAATAAGTTTGTTACAAACGGCGACTTGTCGGGATCATTACGGACTCGAAACTCTGTACGGCTTGCAATACCTCATCACACCACATCAACATTTAAGACTGGCCCGTTGTATATGATGATTAGAGTCTACAACGCCTTACCTGGCGATCTGCTAAATGTAGAAAGTCCACAACGCTTTAAGAAGGCATTGCGCGATTATTTGATGTGCGGCGAGTTTTACAGCGTTGACGAGTACATCGCTGGCTCCAATTGATTTCCCTATGTAGGTAATTGCTTGACTGTGAAATACTGTTTTTCTGTAGTACTTGGAAATTTTTTATCTATCTTTGAATATTGTACTAATTTAATGACTATTGTCAATATCTGTAAATGATCTATGACAAATAAAGAATTATTATTATTATTATATTTCATCTACCCATAATTTAGCCTGTCTGGTGCTTTTCTGACTCGAATAGATTTTCGTAGTGGTACATCAGTAATTGGTATTTGATTTTCGACGATTTTACTATCGCACGCATCGCTATTATTATCATTATAAGGATGGTCAATATCGAAATTGTTGTTTATATTATCGCCAACTTTCCGTAACTGATTTACATGCCTTTTCTATAATCTATCATCATCTAATTTTACTTCGTAATTGACACTTCCTAACTTTTTGGTTATTTTACCTAATTTCCATTTGTCATCAGAAAGATAATTTCTGGCTATAACTCTATCCCCCTCTGTAAAAGTTCTTAAAATCGTTTTTGAATCTGTATAATTTGTTTTAGTTGGTTTAAATTCTTCTATTAAACTGTGACGATCTTAACAGCTGCGAAAACGCCAGAAGTTCTAGGTTATGCCGGAGTATTCCATCGAGGCAGCGAAGCGCAAGTAGCGACCGCTCTGGGCGAACGTAGAAAACTCGGGAACATTCCCGAGTATCGATCGATAGGTATATAAGAGAAACTGCCTCGCTCACTAGACAGTGTTATTCGGAGTGCAGTCGGAGCGCGGGCGCGATTATTGATCGACATAAATAGTTCGAAATAAATACAGTGAAAATAAATGTTTATAGTGACCTTAAGTAAGTTAGTTAACGTTTGTGTTTAGTGTTCGTGTTTTAATAATTAGGTAATAAGACTGTAATAGTGTTAAATAAATTAAGTGACTATTTTAATATACCGAGTGTTTTAATTCACACCTTAACGAACGAAAAACGCTACATTGGTGTCAGGTGTGGGGTGTGAATTGGACATTAGTGAAAATAAAATTGAAGTGAAATAAATCGGACTAATTAGCGTATGTGAAAATGGCGAAACTAGCGGACTTAAAAGTTAGTGAGCTGAAGAAGGAGCTGGAGGAAAGGGACTGCGATACGACGGGGAAGAAAGCGGACTTGCAGGAGCGGCTTCGTAAAGCATTAATTGAAGAAGGCCATGACCCGGACAACTTTGTCTTTGCTAGTGCAAGTGATATCGGCCAAATGCTGCAATGTTTGGAGGCCAACCAGGCCAAGTTGCTAGAAAATTCCGCCGACCTGGAGACTAAATTGCTAGAAAACTCCGCCGACCTGGAGGCTAAATTGCTGGAAAATTCCGCCGACCTGGCTAAAGTGTTAGAAAATTCCGCCGACCTGGAGGCTAAATTGCTAGAAAATTCCGCCAACCTAGAGGCTAAATTGCTAGAAAATTCCGCCGACCTGGAGGCTAAATTGCTAGAAAATTCCGCCGAACTTATTACCAGTTTAAAAAGCGAGCTTGGGGAAAAGCTAGAAGAGAATTCTGCCAAGTTAAAAAAAGAGATGTTAGAAAACAACGCCAACCTAAAAAGGGAATTACACGAAGAAATTTTAACAAAATCTTCTACACTGGAAGAGCGAATTCTTTTGATTTTGGAAGGCAAGATCCAGGAAGTTCAGAACAAAATCACAACGTCGGACGTCAACACCTTCGAGGAGTTGCCCTATCAACCTTCAGCAACGGACAACAAGAGCAAAGTTAGTGGCAATCAGGATTCCGTTGGGCTGATGCGCCACTCAAACCACCGCAATTTGATGGTTCAACGTCGTGGAATGTTTATCAGCGTCAGTTTGAGGCGGCTGCAAAAGCGAACGGTTGGTCATCCAGGGAGAAGGCGACCGCCTTTACGTTAGCTTTGAGAGGAGATGCTGCTGCTATCTTGCAAAGAATGTGTCCGGAAGAGCAAGAAGTCTACGACCACCTGGTGAGACACTTGGAGACGCGTTATGGCCAGTCACACACCTGGAACATGTCTACCACACTCAGTTGAAAAATCGGTGCCAGAAGTCAGGGGAGCCCTTACAGGAATTTGAGGCAGATATTGCACGTCTGGTTCGACTGGCATATCCAGATGCCCAGGAAAAGATCATGGAACGTTTGGCGGTTCAAGCATTCCTGGACGGACTCCGTGATGGTGAAATGAAGCAAGCCTTACTACTAGCACATCCACCTAAGCTAGTTGATGCACTAACACGGGCCCTTGAATTTGAAGCTGCCAAGAACACGAACAAAGGTCAAGCTCGTGTGTGACAAGTGATTCCAGGAGAGGACGACTTCGAAGAGTCAGTCAAACGGATCGTCAGGGAGATCAATAGAGAACGTAGCCGCCAGGACCGGAAGTTGGAGTGCTGGAAATGTGGCAAGGCAGGCCACATAAGAAGACGCTGTCCAGAAGGCGTCAGTCCCACTTCCGCCAATCCGGAAAACTAAAAAAGGTCGATGCGAGGGGGCAAACGTCGACCTGTATTCAGCAAGCCCCAGCAAATACCGCCCAGGTCTCCTCACTGCAACACCATGCCAACAGTGATTTCGCCGACGCGTGTGTCGATGGAATCCTCCGCACTGTGCTGCTGGATACAGGTGCAACGAAGACAATCATAAGGCCCGACATAATAAAACCTGCAGCTAAGGTTCGGCAATCAAAATGGCGTCTACGATAAGCAACGGTAGATCAAGCAAAAGTGCATGGTGAAACAAATGTCATGTTTACCATCGGGAAAGCCACGTTTGACCATCCTGTGATAGTGGCTGAGATTTGAGGATGAGGTGATCATCGGGACAGACATAATGGACACCAAGGGCTTCGAGTTAAGCTTTAGGCGGGGAGTTCTGCGGGTAGATGACGAGGAAGTTGTTTTACATCGAGAAAAGAATTTAAGTGTTCAGGTCGTACTCCCGGAGGAGACACTGATACCAGAACGGAGCGAGATTGTTTTGGACGGCTGCATTGATGGCAAGAGCACAGATGGTGAGATAGTCATGTTCGAACCCGTAATGCATGACGAGGCTGTTGGTCGAGGAATAGCGGTCGGAAAGGCCCTTGTGCGGGCTGGCAGGAGTATTCCTGTGAGGATAATGAACGTCAATAACTATCCTGTGTTATTAAAGGAGGGCACGGAGTTAGGACATTGCTCTGGAGTTTCAGCGATACTGCGACAGGTTACGGCCGTGGAATCCAGCCGGAAAGCCATTCCAAAGGAATTAGAAGTACTGGTATCGTCGTCAGGCATCGGCCTAAGGCCAGACCAAAGAAGGAGGCTGAGACATTTGGTCCATAAGTATCGAGATATTTTTGATACTGGGAAGAAAGGGAGGACAAATATAGCATAATCCAGCATAAAATCAATACGGAAAATGCTCGTCCCATTCGGCAGACAGCTAGAAGGCTACCGCTGGCTAAGAGAGAGGAGGCTGACAAGATTATTGAGAGTATGGTCGAGGAAGGAATCATAGAACCATCCAGCAGTCCATGGTCTTCACCGGTGGTACTGGTAAAGAAGAAAGACGGCTCGACCAGATTCTGCGTTGACTACCGGATGCTTAATAATGTGACCAAAAAGGACAGCTATCCACTTCCTCGCATCGATGACACTTTGGACACCCTGGCCGGATCGAAGATCTTTTCCACGCTGGATTTGAAGAGCGGGTACTGGCAAGTTGAATTGGCCCCCGAAGATCGGGAAAAGACAGCTTTCACGGTGGGTGCTGGATTATGGCAATTTAACGTGATGCCATTTGGACTGTGCAATGCTCCTGCTACTTTCGAACGACTGATGGAAACGATTTTAAGAGGACTGTCCTGGAAGACATGTCTGGTCTATCTTGACGACATTATTCCCTACCTGAAGGAAAATTTATACTAGACACCGACGCTAGCAACGTGGGCATAGGAGCAGTGCTGTCCCAAATTCAGGATGGACAAGAAGAAAAAGTCATTGGCTATTTTAGTAAAACGTTGTCCAAGCCAGAGCGTAACTACTGCGTCACCCGCCGAGAGTTGCTAGCTGTTGTGAAAGCGATGGAGCACTTTTACAAGTACCTATACGGAAGGAAGTTCCTGCTACGAACAGACCATGCAGCTTTAAAATGGCTCCTTCAGTTTAAAAATCCAGAGTCGGACAAGCACTCAAGGCAACCGACGAAAAGACCGGCAGAAAGATGTTCCACTTGGTTACCAAAGAGACGTCCGATCAGAAGCCAACCTATAGAGATGTTTGGGACACTCTGTGTTCTCTAAAAGAACAATTGCTAGCCGAGGACCTGAGAAGCCTGGCGATTCCCAAGCTGGCATGCGGACTCGATGGCTTGGACTGGAGGACGATTCGCAGCATGTTGGAAGCACTCTTCAGGTTGACGGGCGTACAAATTCTGGTGTGCTGTTATAGCCCTCAACGTCGTTCCCTGGAGAGAACCGTGGACTGTTTCTTCCACAAGAGATCCTGCTGCAAGAAAGGGAGCTTTTTGCCGATATCGACATCCACCATCTTTGGAATCATTTCGGGACGAAACGAGCTTAGGAGGGGGGCAGTCTGACGATCTTAACAGCCGCGCAAACGCCAGAAGTTCTAGGTTATTCCGGAGTATTCCATCGAGGCAGCGAAGCGCAAGTAGCGACCGCTCTGGGCGAACGTAGAAAACTCGGGAACATTCCCGAGTATCGATCGATAGGTATATAAGAGAAACTGCCTCGCTCGCTAGACAGTGTTATTCGGAGTGCAGTCGGAGCGCGGGCGCGATTATTGATCGACATAAATAGTTCGAAATAAACCTTAAGTAAGTTAGTTAGCGTTTGTGTTTAGTGTTCGTGTTTTAATAATTAGGTAATAAGACTGTAATAGTGTTAAATAAATTAAGTGACTATTTTAATATACCGAGTGTTTTAATTCACATCTTAACGAACGAAAAACGCTACAAAACATTAGTTCACTAGGACTTTTCCCTGTAACACTATGTGGAACTAATCGATAATTTAGTAAAAATTTAGATAACGTGTATTCCAAATCATTGTTGTCCATTGCCCGTAAAGCTTGCTTCATGGTTTGTACGTATCTTTCTGCTAATCCGTTGGATGATGGATGATATGGAGCACTGAATTTATGTTTAATTCCATTTGATTGAACAAAATTTCTTGAAATCGAAAGACGTAACTTGTGTTCCATTATCGCTAACTATTATTTTTGGTAAACCAAAAGCGCTCAAAAAATTTCTGCTAATTTCAATTGTAATGTTTCTTGTAATGTTTTTTAAAATATGAATTTCCGGCCAACGTGTGTACGCATCAACCAAGATAAAAAAGTATTTGCCTTTAAACGGTCCGGCAAAATCTATATGGACTCTATCAAAAGGTTTTGTAGGATCTTCCCACTCTTCAACTGGAACTTTAGGTGGGTTATTGCAGTGTTGGTTGCAGCAAAACAATTTTTGCATAACTCTTCAATGTCTTTTGATATACTTGGCCACCAGCAGTAACTTCGTGCCAAAGCTTTTGTTTTTACAATTTCGAAAAAAAGAAAATTCGTGCATTGGTATATTGAAACGATCTTTAGGTTTTAATGTATGACCTTTCATTAGCGCATTAAGAAAAATCTTAAAGTTTGTGTCTGTTTTAGTTTCTTCCAATTCTTTAAATGAAATCGGTAGCTGTTCAATTTGTAAAATTTCTAAGTAATCAGCTTGATCATATTTATTTGAAATTTCTATCATTTTCACTGGTAGTCTAGACATACAATCTGCATTTGCATGTGCTTTGCTGTTTCTGTACACAATGTCGTAATTGAAACCTTGTAAGAAGATAGCATAATGTTGCATACGTGTTGCTGAAAATGCAGGAATTCCTTTCTTTAGTGAAAAAATATGAATTAAGGGTAAATGATCTGTTATTAAAGTGAAATGTCTTGCAAATAAATATTGGTAAAATTTTTTAATTCCGAATTTTATGCTGTAAGCTTCTTTGTCAATTTGTGAATATTTTGTTTGTGTATCAGTTAAAGTTTTAGACGCGAATTGAATTGGACGTTCTGTACCATCAGGGTAAATGTGGGATAAGACTGCTCCAACTGCGTAAGGACTTGCATCAGTTGCGAGTACTAAAGGTAGTTGAGTATCGAAATGTGCTAAAATTGTAGGTGATTGGATTTCTTCCTTTATTTTATTGAAAACTTCATTGCATTGTTTTGACCAATAAAAAGGTGTATCATCTTTCAAAATGTTATTTAATGGACGAATAAGTTCACTAAGATTCCTAAAAAATCGACCATAATAATTTACTAAGCCTAGGAAACTTCGAACGTCAGTTTTATTTTCTGGTACTTTAACGTATTGTATAGCTTCGATTTTTTTTATTGATTTATGTATACCATTCCTGTCAATTACATAGCCGCAGTATGTAATTTTCTCTTGCATGAATTGACATTTCTGTAAATTTACTTTTATTCCTAAGTCTTTAAACCTAGTAAAAATCGTACTTAATCTTTGTAAATATAATTTATCATTTTCAGCTGTAACTTTAATATCATCCAGAAAAATTGCTACTCCAGAAATGTCTTTTAAAATGTTTTCAATTTCACGTTGCCATATCTGGTGCGCTGGCAATTCCAAACATCAATCTTGTACATTGAAATAGTCCTTTGTGTGTATTAAGTGTTAGTAATTTTCTGTGATCTTCGTGAACTTCCATTTGCAAATATGCTTGGGTTAAATCTAAAACTGTAAATTTATCGCCCCCAGCCATAGCTGCAAATAATTCATCAATCGTAGGTAATGGATGGTCATCCACTTGTAAATTAGGATTTACAGTGACTTTAAAATCACCGCAAATGCGTATTTTCCCATTAGGTTTAAGCACAGGTACAATAGGTGTAGCCCATTCAGATGAATTAACTTTTGTTAGAATACCTTCTTTAACCAAGAAATCAATTTCATCTTCAACTTTCTGTTTAAGTGCAAATGGAACTGTACTATGTTTTATGAACACTGGAACTGAATTTTCTTTAAGTTGTAATTTAGCTTGTTATTCTTAATTTTACCCAACGTAGTATTATCAAAAATTATTGAAAAATCTTTGAGAAGTTTGTCAAGTTCATTTGAATATTTTAAGGTTGGTGTAATTCTATTAATCTCTGTATCAGATTCTTCAAGTTTAATGTTTAACTCCCGTATCCACTCTCTGCCAAGTAATGGATGACGATCTGATTTAACAATGTAAAGTTTAAGATTTTTAGAGATCAGTTTGTACTGAACTTTGACAGAAATATAATAATTTCGATTTTCTTCCTGCAATACGATTCTAGTTGTAAATCGGAGAAATGTATTTTATCAGTCGGAAATAGTTTATCTTTTTTGTGTATGCGATAGTAGTGAAACCGCCGCACCACTATCAATATCAAAAGTAATTTTTTTATTGTTAACTGTGATCGTACTCATGAACTTTGTACGAAAAGTCGTACTTTCACACGTTAAAATGACTTCTATGTGTTCTTTATTTGTATTCTCAACTAAGTTTGTATTGTTTGTTTTAAAACAAACATTTGTTGCATGGCCTTTCCTTTTGCAGGAATTACAATATAAATTTTAACCTTGCATACGTTTGCCAAATGATTTTTAGCGCCACATCTATAACATTTTGTAAAATTATGGCTTGTTGAAATAGGTTTTAAACGTGGAGTGTATGGTTTTGCACCAGCATGAAATTGTCGCTTTTTGTCGTTAATACTATGAATAGTATTAACATTTTCTTTTTTGATTTGAATTGTACCTTTAGCAAATAACTCCATGCTTGTTGCAATACTTATAGCATTTTCTAAATCTAATTCCGTAATTTCTAAAAGTCTACTCTGCATTCGTTCTGATCGTAAACCGAAAACAAACTGATTGCGTAACACTTTTTTTTAGGTACATGTCAAATTTACAGTGTACGGATAATTTTTGCAGTGCCGTTAAAAACTCACGCACAGTTTCACCTTCATGTTGTTTTCTTGTGTGGAATTTGAAAAGTTCGGCTATTTCCAAAGGTTCTGGATTGTAATGCGACTTCATGATTGTTGTAATTTCATCATAATTTTTGTCCGTCGGTTTCTCTGGTGCCAAATTGTCGAAAAGTAAGTCATACGCTTGTTGTCCTATGTAGTGTAGTAGATAAGTTCTTTTCTTGTCTTTTTCCACTTTGAAGATTTCAAATGTCCCTTCTAAGCGATCTAACCATCGATCAAATCTCGTAGAGATTGGGTTAAATGGTTCGAAATTGAAAGATGTAGCCATTTCTTGTAGTTTTGGTTGTAACCAAGTACCAGATGTAGAACTGAATATAGGTTCGGCTGGGTTCTTCTTCCTCGTCGCCAATAACTGTTGTGTTCAGAATAATAACTCCAATGATTCAGCAGTAATCATTTTTATTTATTATTTTATATGACAAGTAACAAGTAACAAGTAACGTTTTTTACCTTGACTACATACTACATGTTTTGTCATAGCATTCTAATTTGTATATTTATTAACATCATAACAGTTGTCTTCACGTATTGGCCACTGCAGTAGTTGTTTGCCTATGCGTTTGTCGGCTGTTGCTGCTGGCTCCAAGCACCCAAATCTCGAACGTGAGCGATTTGACATACCGACGTAGTTTCCTTGTTGAAAGTTTTTGCACACCGCCATTCTCTGTTTATCAGAAATTACCTTTATTATACTCAACACACGAGGTGCAAGGACTACACGAATATTGTGACGTAGTGGACGCGCCGCGTCACCGAAACCATGCACAAAACCAACCGTCGCACAAGGGGGTATTTCACCCGAAAACCTGGCCAAAATTATTTTTTCACCTCAAAGGGCTCTAGATGCGTTGTTTTATTTATGTATAACATTTTAACCTTCATACTAAGAATTTGAAGGTTAATAACTTAATAAACACAATAAAACAGTACAAAATAGGAAAAAAGCAAACTGTATTAAAAATTGTTCTTCACTGCACTACAGCTATTGTAAATTAATTAGTACTACAACATTTATCATCAATATCTTTTGTGATTTTATTTCTATCATGGTCTACTTTATAAATTTATAAAATAATATATGCATGTACTGTTTAAATACGCAGTATTGACAGATTTCAAATTGAACAATACATGTCGTTTCTGGGTTATATGAGATAATATTTTTGGGTCTGTTATGTTGTAAAAAATCTTGAAAAATGTTTTATATTTTTAGATCAGTGGTAGAAGAAGAAAATGAAAGTTTACACCAGTCGATATTGTGTATTGAAACGGTACTTACGCTATTCATGCTATTTTCCGTTCGATGCATTTTAAGACATAATAGTAGAGGCAATTAAGAACCTATTTTACAATATTTATCACTATAAAATCTATTATTTTTAGTATTATTTTAAAATTGTCTAATATTTATACTTATTGTTTCCATGAAAACTTTTGAAATTTGATCATACTTCAAGCTGAAACGGTCTTTTTTAGTGGTATAACCCTAATACGCATGTGTTGGACCCGGATTCGCATTCCGCGTAAACACATTTATCGAAAACGCCTAACCAGTTTCTATTCACAAACTTGCTATTGTCTCTCCTCAACAAGAATCCATTTTAAACCAGTGAACTGTGTATGCGACTAGGTGCTTTCGATGTATTTTCTTGCCTTGAATATGAATCCGATTGGCATCAAGCAACAAATTTCCAAGTAATTCATATACAAGTACAAAGTTTAAGTTTTTTTCGGATGATTTTTAAGCGTCTGGATTATCGGGGTTGTTTGCTATACGTGATCCAATACGGAAAAATATACGTACAGAACGGCATTTACAACATACAACATGCATTGAACATAAAATTGTCAATATAAAATTGTCAATATCTCCATAACCATTTGTAACCATTTGTATATAGCTAAATATGGTTAAATATGTTCTAAATTACCTCTACTATCACGGTATAAAGAAATTGCATGAAATTACATATAAGCCGGTACATAAATTTTTGGTTTTTCCTTTACAACGTATTAGGCCGCTCCCTGACGGGCCGGTACGGTAGCGACACAACAAGGGTGCGACATGCAACGATTGCAACGATGATGTGCCGTACATCACTCTCGCACGGCTCTGCACGTTTAGTTGTTTTGTCACTTTACCGTCAGTAACATACCTCAAAACCACCACACGATAAATAGCTGACCAGTAAATGCTGCTTTACCGCTTCAAAATGTGCAGATTTGCGGCATATCGAATACATGTTGTGTTGCTGCCGCATCGTGCAGACCCGTGTGCGATCCACCATTGAAATACAAGGCGGCGACAGTCGCTCGGCATGTCGAGCGCTTACCGAGACAATGTTGTACCGGTACCGTACCGGTCCGTCAGGGAATGGCCTTAGAAATAAAATCACAAAAACCGCATCCGCACCTATCGCAGCAGATTTTCCAGTAGCTTTAATGTCAAATATGTATACTATTATTTGAACCACTTTTAAAAGCTTAATTAAGCTAAACACTAAACTAAAACACTCAACTTCTGCATAAACCTGTTTTTTTACAACAGGGAATGTTCTCGGCCCAGCAATAAACAAAATTGTGCGTAAATTTTAATAAAAATAATGTGGAATGAAAGTTCATACTTGGTTCTAAAGAATGTATAACGAAAAGGTCACATTTTTCCTTAAAACACAAAATTGCAACCGTTTTCAAGAGCGTCAACTTATGTGCATCTATGTTCAGCCATACTAAAATCCAACTTTTAGCTGACAACAACACGTGGCGGAGGGCCCAGGTGAAAAAATATTGCCGCCTTTTAATACATCGGTTCTTTACCTATCCCAGAAACTGGTTTACTTTTTGGAATTTGACAATTTAGAAATTTGATTTATGGCCAGCTTTTTGGGTCAAATACCCCAATGTGCGTCGCCGTGATTCCAGAAAACTGCAGTCAGCAGCTTTGGCGCAGACCGTGTCGGACTGTGATTGGCGGAGCGGGCCTGCGGACATGGGACCACCGCGCTTCCACAGGGAACGCGTGGAAATCACAATTGTGTGGAAATCGTTAGACTATCAACCCGTGACGTTGTAACTTAAGGAACAAGAATAAAGTCATGTAATAGCCTAACCAGTGGTTGTTGTCATTTAACATCGCCGCCTCTGCAGCAAAACTCCCCAGCAACGTCACAATATGTTGGTGAGATGGTTTTAGATTGACCATTGGGCTGGCTGATGATGACGCAGTGCGTTCAATCTGATACCAGGAATTAATAACACTGTGTTACAGTGAAAATATACTTTTCACGAGACATAGTCTAAGTTGTTAAGCTGGTAGAACTGAACATAATGGCATATACAAAATTTTCCAAACTCCTCCAAAATCTTGATTTTTTTCAAAAAAACTGTTTTTGGGTACTTGCATGTGTATAAAAATGCAGAACTCCGTCATTTTCCATTCGATGAGTGATTTCCATTCGCAATTGAAAGAGAGAACATAGACCATTAGAAGGATGTACTGTTCGGTCAGTTCCAATAAAAAGTTGAAAAGTTATGGACGTTCAAATACAGAAGTTTCCCATTATTTTCAGATTTTCTGCACTTTAACTACAGTTTGATGATCTGTTTCAATCCATAATGTTTTATTTCTATTTTTTTATTGAAAGACCATTTAAATGTGCATTTAACAAGTTTGTTTGTTAACATCGGTTGAAATTTGACTGAGTTATCGATGTTTAATTACCATCTTGCCATTCAAACTAGGCAGTAATATACCTACAGCCCGACCGTAATAACCGTACTCGTAATTCACATTAACTAGACATTGTTTTGTTTGTTTGTTACTCTGTTTTATTGTATTTTAGTCTATCTAATATGTTATTAAGCTATTTGACTTGTACCCAAATATCGTAAAATCATTAATCGACAATTTTAACCTATTACAATTTCGTATACTATTAGGACGATGTAGGTTTTTAGTATCACCAAATTTCATATATAATAACAATCAAAGTGATCCATAAGCAGTAAGAAATCAGCTCTAGTACAAGCTTCAGTGCAAATATAAATTAAGTAAAATGTGTGACAATCGCCATAAGTATTTATATATAAGTTACGTCTGCGGATTGTTTGTGGACAAACAGCATCAGCTACAATTAGTAAAAAATAAATCAGTGGTTGAGGCATACAACAATTTTTTTTACCGTGTTTACACCGCAAGTCGCTGGTGTGAACCAGAATAAGTGTGTGTAGTTTGCTCGTCAAAATTGAAGTTATGGAAATCAAAAAATCTTGATAACGCAAGAACTGGAATGGCCTTTTCTACTCCGATGATATGGCATCATCAAACTTATCATAAGGTGGAGGACTGCTATTTTTGTAAATCGGACGTTAGAGGCCATCATTTCAAAACGCGGAGATACGTTAAGTATGCTAATGTTTTGACTGTAACGAAACCATTAGGTCTTGATGATTGGGTTGAGCAACCTGCTGCTGAAGCTGAAGAATCTTATAAATCTGAGGATGAAGGTGATGAATCCTACACTTCTGACAATAAACATGCAGAGTTCCTGCCATCTGGATCGCATTCTATGGAACGACATGAAGTGTCAAATGGGGAATACCAAGATCTTGTACGTGATCTAGGATTGTCACGAAGACAAACTGAAATGCTTGCATCTCGATTCAAGCAGTGGAATGTGGTAGACAATGACTTCAAGATTACGTTCAGCCGAAATGATGATCGACTATTATTTAGACAGTGTTTTAAAGCCGACAATGACAATAACAACCTTGTTTATTGTCCTGATGTGAAGGAATTGTTTGTCTTGGTCACGAATAAGTACTAAACTAAAAGAGACTTTTCATTGATGGCTCATGCAAAAGTAAGCATTTTTATTTATTCCTTTATTTGGATTTGTGAATGAATAAATGTATTTTCTTATAGGCTTGAAAGCTGTATTGCTGCATAACAAAAATGAGTTGCCATCAGTTCCATTGGCCTACGCAACTGGTATGAAGGAAACATACAGCGATTTGAAAGTCTTGACAGTTTTGTTTGGAATGCAAGGCGGTTATACGAAGTATCCATGTTATATGTGTGAATGGGACAGTCGTGCACCAAATATGAGAAAATATGAACAAACTGAGTGGCCATCGCGTAAATCGTTTCAAATTGGCAAAAAAAAATGTTTTAAACATTCCACTGGTGGGGCCCGAAAACATTATCTTACCGCCATTGCATTTGAAGCTTGGATACATGAAGCAGTTTGTGAAACAATTGGAGGTCCACAGCGAAGCATTCCGTCATCTTAAAGTAACTTTTCCTAGATTTTAGTGAAGCTAAAATTAAAGAAGGTAGGTTACCTTACATTTCAAATCGTTGGTAGTAACAATTTAGGTTTTTTAACTGATCTATTTTTAGGAATATTTGTTGGGCCACAAATTCGGAAAATTATGCAGGACAACGATTTTGCAGCTAAACTGAATGATGTGGAAAGACGAGCCTGGAATAGTTTTATTTCATTGTGCAATAACTTTCTTGGAAATAATAAAAGTGCCGACTACGTAAATGTTGTACAAGAGTTTATGAGTGCCTACGGTGAAATGGGCTGCAACATGTCTATTAAAATTCACTTTTTGCATTCTCATTTGAATTTCTTTCCGGACAGTCTTGGCCAACTCAGTGACGAACAAGGTGAACGATTTCATCGGGAAATGGAATCTATTGAAAAACGTTTTCAAGGAAAGGACAGCATCAACATGATCACAGACTACTCCTGGTCACTTAAACGCGAAACAGATGATATTTTGTATAAACGACGGATATCGAGTAAACATTTTTAATTTTTTATTTTATTTCTTGGTTTTTTCCATTTTTCATAAATCACGATAGTAACTCAGTACTGTTTCAATAAACGAGTGAAAATGTTACTGTAGGTGCAATTTATTTTCAACCCAAATATACCTGGAAATGTAATGAACGTAAACTCTAATGTTAGTAACATATTGTGATAGTTTGGCAGGTAACAACAAAAAGGAAAAGAAAAAAAACCGTGGCATAATGTTAGAATAACATTGTAAATCTAAGTGCTAGTAATGTCTTATTAATGTGTATAAAGACTACGGATTTATTACAGTCTGACTGTATATTTCTTCTCCGCAGTGTGATGTGTCTAGCCGGTCAATAAAATTTGATAATTCTGTTAAATTTCAACCGATTGTAATAAACAAACGCGGTTTTAGACGCAAATTTAAATGGGCTTTCAATAAAAAAATAGCAAAAAATATTTCGGATTCAAACAGGCCATGAAATTGTTGTTAAAGTTGAAAAAATCTGAAAATAATTGGAAACTTCCGAATTTGAACGTCCATAACTTTTAGATTTGTTATTGGATATAACCGAGCAGTACTTCTTTATAATGGTCTATGCTTCCTCTTTCATTCACATTTTGTATTTTTGAAATTGCATAGAAAATGGCGAAGTTATAATATTTTATACACGTGCAAGTACCCAAAAGCAGTTTTTTTGAAAAAAATCGAAATTTTGGAGGTGTTTGGAAAATTTCAGCTATGCCATTATGTTCAACTCTACCAGCTCAACAACTTCTGCTATATCTCATGAAAAGTATATTTAGTTTTTTTTTGTAACACGGTGTAATTAAACCAGCAAAGCAAGAGGTTGCTTGATTTATCAATAAGAGTATCAGTTGTCCTTGGAAGCCGTATTGTATGGGTACGTATCCTTAAACAATCCTAACGCAGTTTTCAGCTTTATAACTTATGTATAAAATGGTTAGTGTGTTTAGTGCACTCGGCTAATAGTGACAGGGGGCTATTTATGACAGAGCTCCTAATTTGAATTTCCCGTGAATTATATGTGAACTACTGTCAGTGTCTGAAGTTAGTTATCAAAACTAACTAACTTCCCTAAAATTCCTGGCGGTGTAAAACGATCAGTGGAGGTTCTGTAATTTTTGTGTATACCGGGTGGTCGTTTTAACTTGAGACTCCTATATATCTCGTGAAATATGCATGGTACGACAAAAGTATCTCAAATAAACTTTTATGACTCAAAGGGGGAAATGAGATGACGATATCAGTTTCATTACAGATGGCGCTGCTATCGGTGAAAATGAGGGTTTTTTTTTTTTTTTTTTTTTTTTTTTTTGCGCTAGGGAAGGAGAAATGCTGTTACGAACCCCGACCTACTGATGGCGCTTTAAAGATGTTCATTGGAAACACTTCGGCCGGGAGTGTGGGACTCAGTTCGCCTCTTGGCACTCATACCCACTAAAACTCCTCCCCCATTTCCTCCGCTTTTGGTCTGGATGGTCGGTATCTGCTTTGGGCATTGGTCACGGCCATCACGCGGTTTAAGCTGTAATGATTCTATTTTTCTCGAATGGTGTCACTAATCTCCTTCAAACTGCTTTTCTGTTTCACATTTCGTCTTCATGATCTCCGTGAGAAAGGTCATCATCTTGCATGCCGCGGTCTGTTCGCCTACAAGGATCGACGCTATCGATTGCCTCGTGACCTGTCTTCCTATCTCCACTTGTAGTCGCTCTTTCCTGCATGCAAACCTCGCGCATTCAAATACTGTGTGTTCCGGTGAATCCTCCTGTCTACAGCCATACCAGCACTCATCAGATTCCCTCTTACGTATTTTCTTCAGATAGCTTGCGAAGCAGCCGTGACCGGTAATCGCCTGCGTAGCGTAGTAATTGGTTGGTGGTGCCCTCGTCTTCCACGTTCTGACATCATCGATGAAGTTTGACGCCCATCCTCTGTACCTGCTCCATCTCTCTTGCCATCTCTCTAGCATTTGCTCTCTTATTGCGTTCTGATTGTCGTTATCGCCTCGTGCTTCCCAGTTTCTGGAACGCTCCCATGCCAGCAGGTCTAGTGGTGGGCACCCAGCCAGGGCCCCAACCGCATCAGTTGCTACCGTCCTGTATGCTGACGTTATCATGACACAGTATCTCCTTTCCGTCTGTCGGAGTAAGGTTCGGTACTTCTGATGCTTCAATGCTGCCTCCCAGGTCGGGGCGGCGTATAGGACCACCGATGTGATCACCGACGCTAAGATTCTCCTCTTGTGGTGTGAGGAGAAACTAACTTCATTTTTTTAAATGGGAATATACAACTTTTTTATCAAATTATGATTTTACGCTAAATAAGAACAATCTTTTGTCTGAAATTTTTTTTCGTACGATGCATCCATTAAAAGTTATTGACGATGGAAGTTTGTGGCTAC
Source organism: Melinopterus prodromus (assembly GCA_964023965.1). Taxonomy (NCBI): domain Eukaryota; kingdom Metazoa; phylum Arthropoda; class Insecta; order Coleoptera; family Scarabaeidae; genus Melinopterus; species Melinopterus prodromus. The sequence goes on along the minus strand of OZ030395.1, from coordinate 20,371,274 downwards.
GATAGTTACGACCGCTGCCACTGCATGGGATGCGCTCGCCGTCTGGCAGTCAAAGCGACGACTGAGTAGACACTCATGGTACAACTTAGGAAGGTATGTGCGTAACCGGGACACGTTTTGATATCTCGCGCGTTGCGCCGTCATGTTCATAGGGTTTGGTTACGCACGAAAAAAATGCATCGTACGAAAAAAAGTTTCAGACAAAAGATTCTTCTTATTTATAAACCATAATTCGATAAAAAATTTGGGTATTCCCATTTAATATATATATATATATATATATATATATATATATATATATATATATATATATATATATATATATATATATATATATAACAGTTGAGAGGAAGTAACGACCGTGACTTCGTTGAGGTGAAAACGCAAGCTTATAATGTGGGAAATCGGTCAATGGGCGATTTAAAGGAAACTCCTTTTATCTTAGTTCAAATTTTCGTCTTTATTTTAAGACTTCATCAGGAACGAGCTATATAAAACAAAACACTTCAGTCAGCAAAGGGAAATCACATTCACAAAACTTTCTACTTACAAATAGAGTCCGAAAAAAGTTCGCTGGAGAACATAACATCATCGGACAAACCACATCAAAACAATCACCAAATCAGCATCAAACAAGAACGTCGGTAACACTAGAGACAATTTAAAATAAACGGACGACACATGTCTCCGCATTGCAACGAACACAGGCTATGAATAAGCCAAGTCACTAGACAGACCGGCGACAGCAATCAGGTTTCAAACGTCAGAGCCGCCAACACCAGCACCCACAGTCCCCGGTAGATTTTTGGACTTATGATTTATTAAGAAAGAATAAATGGTACTCAGTTGACTTGTATCGGACTTAAAATTCAAACTATTGTCAACATTACACTGGATGTGAAACATCTCCAAGAAAAGTCTACATTTATAATTACTTTCGACCGCAATAATATCGGTATCGGCCCAGTTCATTTTATGGTCATGATCAATGGCGTGTTGTGCTACCGCACAGTTCTTTTTGTGTAGTTTAGTATCACTTTTGTGTAAAGCTAACCGCGATTTAAGCCACTGACCTGTTTGACCATAATATTTCTTGGAACACCCACCACACGGTATGCAATAAATAACGTTAGATCTTAGGAGTTGAGGGGTTTTATCCTTTATGTGGGAAAAAACATTACTGACAGTCTTTTTATTATCAACAACAATTCGAAACCCATCACTTTTAAACAAATTGACCAACTTAGTAGAGAGATTGGTTACATGGGGTAACTTCTTATATTTAACCAACGCAACACCACAACCGTCGTCAGTAGCGCAATCGGGAAAAGGACTATTAAACATCAGTTTCTGAACCAAAGTCCTAGGGTAGCCATTGTTGATGAACATCTCACTCAACTCGTGTAAATTGCCATTTATAAATGAGAGATCACTAATGCGCACCACCCTATTCCTCATAGCGAGCAATGTGTTAATTTTCTGATTCATAGAATGGCTTGACTGGTAATTAATGTATCTCCCAGATGCCGTAGGTTTCCTATACCAGTCCAGAACAATTTTGTTGGATGTAGGGTCACGTATGACCTTGGTATCCAAAAAAGGTACCCCACAGTCAACCTCTTCCTCCACGGTAAATTGTAAAAATGGATTGAAACTGTTAAATGTGGTTAAAATCTCCTCTACCTTGTTACTAGGAACAGCACAAATGATATCGTCGACATATTTAAACAAAAAAGGGAGGTTGAAAGACAGTTTCTTAATACAACTTTCCAAAAGGCTATCCATGACTAACTGAGCTAGTATAGGACTCAATGGTGAACCCATAGGAGTGCCAAATATTTGCTTGTAAAATCTATCCTGGAAGGTAAAGTAACAGTTTGTATACACAAAATGAATCATATTCAGGAAAATCTCCAGAGGAACAGAGCAGCACAGACCAATGACCCCCCACTCACTCTCAATAGTCTTTATTACCAAATCAAGCGGTATGTTGGTAAACAGTGAGATGACATCCAATGATATTAACACAAAGTTAGGTGGTAAAATTTTATGTTCCATCAGGTTACAGAAAGTAAACGTATCTTTGATGTTGTATTTTTCCTCTTCCTTAAGGGATGTCTGCAAAATGCCAGCCAAAAACTTAGACAAAGCAAAAGTTGGAGAGCCAACGGATGAAACTATTGGACGGAGCGGAATGTCGGGTTTATGTATTTTTGGTAAGCCATAAAATTTCGCTGGGATGGAATTATATCTGATAAGAGATTTGGCTGTGTAAGTGTCAATATATAACTTGTTTTTCAATAAGTTGACAAAGTTATTACTCTTATTTTGAATAGTGATTGTAGGGTCTCTACTTAAAGGTTGATATATAGCGCAGTCGTTAAGAAGGGCTAATGACTCACCAACATAGTGCTCTTTACTAATGGCAACCGTTACACTGCCCTTGTCAGCCCCAGTTATCAACATCTCAGGTGTATCCTTTAGAAAAGCTAAAGTTTTTTTATAAATTGAATCAAATGGTGATGAGTTTGGAACACGTGCAACTTCGGAAAGATAACTGTTGGTAATAATGTTAGCAGCCCGCGCTCTGTAAAAATCCTGGCGGTCAGAAGGTAATGCCTGTACAATGTTCTCAACGTGTGCCAACAACTCAGAGACAGGAACATCTTCATGAGTAGTACTTAAACTAAATTTGGGACCCAACGACAAAAAATTGCTAATATCTTCCGGGATATGAATAGAAGTTAAATTCTTAAACCATTTTGAATTATCTTTGAAGGGTTTACAATTGATAATTTCCGACTTTAGCTTATTGAGCTTTTTAATATTTTTATTTTTGATGTTCGAGAACTGCTTATTAAAGTTAAACGTCATATTACGTGCATATTCTTCAATTACATAACCAGGCACCAATTCCTTGGCTGTTTCTATAGTAGCTTTTAGACGTTTTTCAAGTTGAGCAATATTTCTAATTGTAATTTGAATCTCAAAGTTAATAATTCTAGTCCCCAACCTGCAGTTGAAAGCTTCTATCTTGCGCGTAAGAGTTCTATCGCCGCAATCCAGTAGCCGGAGGAGATTCTTGGAACCGTGCGTGATGTGACTTGGACTGACATGATTTCTCCGACAACTCAGGAGAAAGATTCTTCTGTTCTTCGCATTCGCCAACTTGATGTTAAGTGTAGCCCAGGCTTTGAGGGTGTAGGACGCATCCGCACCATACCTTGTATAGATGTTGTTGTAGAATCCCATCTTGAAATTAACAGTTGAGAGGAAGTAACGACCGTGACTTCGTTGAGGTGAAAACGCAAGCTTATAATGTGGGAAATCGGTCAATGGGCGATTTAAAGGAAACTCCTTTTATCTTAGTTCAAATTTTCGTCTTTATTTTAAGACTTCATCAGGAACGAGCTATATAAAACAAAACACTTCAGTCAGCAAAGGGAAATCACATTCACAAAACTTTCTACTTACAAATAGAGTCCGAAAAAAGTTCGCTGGAGAACATAACATCATCGGACAAACCACATCAAAACAATCACCAAATCAGCATCAAACAAGAACGTCGGTAACACTAGAGACAATTTAAAATAAACGGACGACACATGTCTCCGCATTGCAACGAACACAGGCTATGAATAAGCCAAGTCACTAGACAGACCGGCGACAGCAATCAGGTTTCAAACGTCAGAGCCGCCAACACCAGCACCCACAGTCCCCGGTAGATTTTTGGACTTATGATTTATTAAGAAAGAATAAATGGTACTCAGTTGACTTGTATCGGACTTAAAATTCAAACTATTGTCAACATTACACTGGATGTGAAACATCTCCAAGAAAAGTCTACATTTATAATTACTTTCGACCGCAATAATATCGGTATCGGCCCAGTTCATTTTATGGTCATGATCAATGGCGTGTTGTGCTACCGCACAGTTCTTTTTGTGTAGTTTAGTATCACTTTTGTGTAAAGCTAACCGCGATTTAAGCCACTGACCTGTTTGACCATAATATTTCTTGGAACACCCACCACACGGTATGCAATAAATAACGTTAGATCTTAGGAGTTGAGGGGTTTTATCCTTTATGTGGGAAAAAACATTACTGACAGTCTTTTTATTATCAACAACAATTCGAAACCCATCACTTTTAAACAAATTGACCAACTTAGTAGAGAGATTGGTTACATGGGGTAACTTCTTATATTTAACCAACGCAACACCACAACCGTCGTCAGTAGCGCAATCGGGAAAAGGACTATTAAACATCAGTTTCTGAACCAAAGTCCTAGGGTAGCCATTGTTGATGAACATCTCACTCAACTCGTGTAAATTGCCATTTATAAATGAGAGATCACTAATGCGCACCACCCTATTCCTCATAGCGAGCAATGTGTTAATTTTCTGATTCATAGAATGGCTTGACTGGTAATTAATGTATCTCCCAGATGCCGTAGGTTTCCTATACCAGTCCAGAACAATTTTGTTGGATGTAGGGTCACGTATGACCTTGGTATCCAAAAAAGGTACCCCACAGTCAACCTCTTCCTCCACGGTAAATTGTAAAAATGGATTGAAACTGTTAAATGTGGTTAAAATCTCCTCTACCTTGTTACTAGGAACAGCACAAATGATATCGTCGACATATTTAAACAAAAAAGGGAGGTTGAAAGACAGTTTCTTAATACAACTTTCCAAAAGGCTATCCATGACTAACTGAGCTAGTATAGGACTCAATGGTGAACCCATAGGAGTGCCAAATATTTGCTTGTAAAATCTATCCTGGAAGGTAAAGTAACAGTTTGTATACACAAAATGAATCATATTCAGGAAAATCTCCAGAGGAACAGAGCAGCACAGACCAATGACAAGATATATATATATATATATATATATATATATATATAAAAATAGTAGAAGATTAATGGGAAACCAGTCTGTACTTATATTTTCTTTATTTTTTTCTTTGCTAATATTTCGGATGAATTTGCATCCTTCATCAGAGCTCTAAAAGTTAAAAAAGTTTAAAACATTAACAATCAAAAACGAATACAATACAAACCGGAAATATCACTATAAACTATATAACATTATGAAACATAGAAAAAAACTCTTGTCAAACAAATTTGTTATGGTGATCAAAATGTAGGAAAAAGTCAACTTTATTTTATATATGACATCAAAAATCTAACCTAAAAAACTAATTTAAATGACATTAAATGTAACAACATGAAAGGAAATAACATCTTAAAATTTTCAAAGTTGGATTAACTGCGTGGGATGAATGTTTTTGTAATTTAGTAAATATGTATAAATGGTACTTAAATTTTTGATGTCCGTTTTAGAATTCATTGGCGATACAGAATCATTAATATGAAACATTTCAAGAAAACTTCTGCGAAAAAAGTTTACATCACTGTCCAATACAACCAAATTTTGATAGTCCATATTATGTCCAAGACGGCTAACATGTGAAGCCAATGCACAAGCTTCAGGCTTCAATCTTGCATCACTTTTATGTTGTGTAATTCGTTTCTTAAGTTGTTGAGAAGTTTGTCCAATATATTCTTGATGACAATCTACACATTTAATTTTGTAAATAACATCTGAACGCAAATCCAATGGAAGATCATCCTTAGATCCTTAGATCATCCTATTTTTGAGAAAAATGTTCCTAGGCTCTTCATTGTACGACGTGTAAAAATCAAATTATGATCTTTAAAAATTTTCATCAGGTTAGGAGTAAGTCCAGATTCAAAATATATGAATTTGTGATAAGAGTAAAGTGCCTTTATTTTCATTACTATCGAAAAACTTTATTTGGAAATGTTGTTTAGAAGTAAAAATTATATTCAAATATGAAGTCAGAGCCACCTACATTGAAAAAAAAATATTTTCAGTTTTTTCTTAATTATTACTCTTGTGACAAATATTAGTAAATGCCAGTGATACGAAAAGGATCTTTTTAATATATTTTTTAGAAATTTGAATACATTTTTTATATTTTTTATTATTTTGGTATGATAACTAATGTTTATTTAGAACTAGAGCAAAATTACTCATTTTCTTGGTGCGAAGTTGTTATTTCACCCTGTAGATATTAATATATTATACAATAACTAATTCAGGAACGTGACTTACCTTTTATTCGGTTAATATTAATGACTGTGGATAGGTTTATAATAGTAGTTATCCATCTACAGCGAGCGATTCTTAAGTGGTGTAACGCGCGGTATTACCACTTGTGATGACTTATTTTCACTGATAGTACATTAATAAAAATAATAAAATTCTAATACATAATAATAAAAATAACTAAAGCATCAAACATGATGACTGACTTACCCGTGATTAACTTAATAACTATTATGAGGATGTTAATAATGGTAATTTATTATCTATCAACTTATTTTATTTCTACTGCTTACAATTACAAAAATACATACATTAATGCAAATTTGTTAATGTGCTGTAACTTTTAAAACAATTCTACACTCCAACAAAAAGTTGAAATTGTTTTAATGCATGGTGAAAATAGACCGTACCGTGATGTTGCTGCTATTTTCAATAAAAGACATCCACACAACCAAATTGCCCGTTCAACCAAATCCAACATAATAAAAAAATTCAAACAGGCTGGGTGTGTTGAAACTAGCTTCAAGAAACCCCACAAAAATATGTTGCCGAAAATGAAGAAACAAGTTTGCCAGTGTTGCAAGAAGTAATCAAGCCTAAAACGACTTCTGTTCGACAAATTGCAGCACACAGCCAATGCAGTAAATGAACAGTACATGAAATACTAAAACTAAATAAGTGTCCCTTATAAACCAAAATTTATAAGTAGACTAAAAGAAAGAGACTTTGACATCGGGTATGACTTTGCCATCTGATTTGAGCGGAAAATGGAAGTAAACAGATTTTTTTAAATATTCTTTTGACAGACGAGACATTTACGTGCAAGAAAAAATTTAAATGGGGAATTATATCTTCAGTTCTTGAACAGAGGGTTGTCACCTTTTTTGGACAATTTGCCGGTAATTCAACGTGCGCCAATTTGGTTCTATGGTGCGCCCATACACAATATAAACTCTGTCAAGAATTTTTAAATCATAAATTTGGCCATCGCTGGATAGGCAGAAATTCGGAATTAAGATCCTGGCCACCTAGATCCCTGTTAGATTTACCCTGTTAGATTTAGTTTTGTGGGGTTACCTAAAAAATAATGGACACACACATCGACCATTTAGAGACATAAATCATTTAGACGAAACTATACAAGATTGTATCCAGACCATTTCACCAAATTTTGTTAGTAATGCGGTCAAAGATGTTTCTAGAAGAATGTAGTTATGCATAGACCGGGACGGAAATCACACACAGAAACAGGATTAATAGATATTTAACAATTCTTTCGATGTAAAGTTTTTTTTAATGTGTATTAATGTATGTATTTTTGTAATTGTATGTAGTAGAAATAAAATAAGCTCATGGATAATAAATTAGCTTTACTAACATATTCGTAATAGTTATTAACTTAATAACGGGTAAGTCAGTCATAATTAATTCAAGAAACAATAGATGTTTGATGCTTTAGTCATTTTTATTAAAATATTATCAATTATCAGTAAAAATAAAATTTCATAAGTGGCAGTACTGTGCCTACCACCACTTGAGAATCGCTCGCTGTAGATGGATAACTACAATTATAAACCTATCCACAGTCATTAATATTAACCAAATAAAAGGTAAGTCACGTTCCTGAATTAGTTATTGTATAATATATTAATATCTACAGGGTGAAATAACAAGTTCGCACCAAGAAAATGAGTAATTTTGCTCTAGTTCTAAATAAACATTAGTTATCAAACCAAAATAATAAAAAATATAAAAAATGTATTCAAATTTCTAACAAATATATTAAAAAGATCCTTTTCGTATCACTGGCATTTACTAATATTTGTCACAAGAGTAATAATTAAGAAAAACCTGAAAATATTTTTTTTAAGGTAGGTGGCTCTGACTTCATATTTGAATATAATTTTTACTTCTAAACAACATTTCCCAATAAAGTTTTTCGATAGTAATGAAAATAAAGGCACTTTACTCTTATCACAAATTCATATATTTTGAATCGCTCGGTACATGGGGCCCAAATTTACATATTTGACTATTGGAGTTTTGGTTTCATACGAGCCGCCAACTTTCATAAACAATAAAATTTTCTGAGAAATACACAATAGAAAAGTTTTCCATATGGTGCGGACTTTCGTGGACACACTATATATATATATATATATATATATATATATATATATATATATATATATATATATATATATTATACCTTTAGTCTACGTTCAAATTTTCGTTTTTAATAAAAACTTCTTCAGGAACAAGCTATTTGAAACAAAACAAAACACAGGCTTCAGTCAGTATAGAACTCTACAAACTTATAAATAGTGAACAAAAATAGTTTCTACTTACACGCAGAGTAGGACAAAAGCTTGCCAGGAGAAATCGACATTATCACAAGCAACACATCAACGCACTCATCTACTTGACACATTTATAAACATTTAGAATGAATGCAACACAATATAAACAAATTAAAACCAAGAGGACACATGTCTCCTGCACGACTGACAACAGGTTATGAGGAACATGTCAAAGAAAAACGAAACACATCAACTTTGAACGTTAGGGTCACCAACATCGATACCAACCCCGTCATGTGAATTTTTGAAATTTTGGTTGATTAAAAAGGAATAAATGGTGCTTAATTTACTTGTGTCAGATTTAAAATTCAAGCAAATGTTTCTGTTGGATTGAATGTAAAACATTTCCAGAAAAAGTCTGGCTTTGTAATTACTTTCAGCGGCCACAATTTCAGTATCGCCCCACTTCATTTCATGGTTACAGTCAATGGCATGTTGTGCTACTGCACAATTTTTTCTCCGTAATTTAGTGTCACTTTTGTGTAGGGAAATACGCGATTTAAGCCACTGACTGGTCTGACCATAGTATTTAAGGGGGCAACCACCGCACGGAATACAATAAATTACGTTAGACTTTAATAATTGAGGGGTTTGGTCTTTGACATTTGAGAAAATATTACTAATGGACTTTTTATTACCGACAACAACACGAAAACCATCATTCCTAAATAAAGCAACCAGTTTGGAAGAAAGACCATCAATTTGGGTGAGTTTTTTGTACTTGACGAGGGAAACAGAGCACCCATCATCTGTCGCATGTTCGCGAAATGGGCTGTTAAAAATTAGTTTTTGAACCAATGATCTCGGGTACCCATTATTCACGAACGTCTCGCTCAAGTCACGCAAGTTCCCGTCAATGAATGAGGGATCACTGATGTGCACAACCCTATTCCTCATAGCTAAAACAGTGTTGACCTTTTGACTCATAGAGTGGCATGAGAAAAAGTTAATATATCTACCGGACGCAGTGGGCCTCTTATACCAGTCCAAGATAATAGCATTTGAAGCAGGGTTACGGATCACTTTAGTGTCTAAGAAGGGGACGCCATAGTTGACTTCCCTTTCCACAGTAAATTGCAAATGTGGGTTGTAGCTGTTAAAAGTAGTTAAAATTTCGTCTATCTTATCATTTGGTATCGCACAAATGATATCGTCAACATACTTGAATAGGAAAGGGATGCTAAAAGTTAATTTATTTATGCAGTTGTCTAGTAGGTGATCCATAACGAGCTGTGCCAGTACAGGACTCAATGGAGAACCCATCGGAGTGCCAAAGATCTGCTTATAAAATCTGTCTTGAAATGTGAAATAACAGCTTGTATAAGCAAACCTAATCAGATCTAAAAACAACTTAAGCGGAACGTCGCAACAAGACCCAATAATCACCCAGGCGTCCTCAATAGTTTGCAGCACCAAATCGAGCGGGATATTAGTATAAAGTGAAACTACATCCAATGAAATTAATACAAAGTTAGGCGGAAGAGTCTTGTGTTCCATTAGGTTGCAAAAGGTGAAACTGTCTTTGATATTATATTTTTCATTATCATGAAGGGATGTCTGTAAAATTTCAGCTAAGAGTTTTGAGAGAGCGTAAGTTGGTGAGCCAATCGAAGAAACTATAGGGCGGAGCGGAGCGTTAGGTTTATGGATCTTTGATAGGCCATAGAATTTGGAAGGGACGGAATTGTATTTGATGAGAGATTCCTGAGGAAATCAGAAATTTCTTGTCTCTAGGTCCAAAATTCCATTTCTGTCTTACTATTACAAGTAGAGAACTTTGTGCAGGCGCTACCTTCTGACCGCCAAGATTTTTACAGGGCGCGGGCCACCAACTTGATCACCAATTCTTATCTTTCCGATACTTCACATCATTCTTGCTCTTCACCATTTAATTTAATTTACATTTCTTAAAGACAGACCAGATATTTTAATTACAAGAGCGGACAAAGGTAGCACGACAGTCGCGATGAGTAGAGATAGGTATGTCACAGAGTCGTTGGCCCTCCTTAATGACACTTCGGTTTATCAACACCTCAATAAAGGCCCTACAATTACTATCCAAAAAAAGAACAATGAGTTTGTTAATGTGTTGAAGGATAGAAAGTTGATTAACGGTGACATCGCTAGATCTCTCATCAAATACAATTCTGTCCCTTCCAAATTCTATGGCCTACCAAAGATCCATAAACCTAACGCTCCGCTCCGCCCTATAGTTTCTTCGATTGGCTCACCAACTTACGCTCTCTCAAAACTCTTAGCTGAAATTTTACAGACATCCCTTCATGATAATGAAAAATATAATATCAAAGACAGTTTCACCTTTTGCAACCTAATGGAACACAAGACTCTTCCGCCTAACTTTGTATTAATTTCATTGGATGTAGTTTCACTTTATACTAATATCCCGCTCGATTTGGTGCTGCAAACTATTGAGGACGCCTGGGTGATTATTGGGTCTTGGTGCGACGTTCCGCTTAAGTTGTTTTTAGATCTGATTAGGTTTGCTTATACAAGCTGTTATTTCACATTTCAAGACAGATTTTATAAGCAGATCTTTGGCACTCCGATGGGTTCTCCATTGAGTCCTGTACTGGCACAGCTCGTTATGGATCACCTACTAGACAACTGCATAAATAAATTAACTTTTAGCATCCCTTTCCTATTCAAGTATGTTGACGATATCATTTGTGCGGTACCAAATGATAAGATAGACGAAATTTTAACTACTTTTAACAGCTAGAACCCACATTTGCAATTTACTGTGGAAAGGGAAGTCAACTATGGCGTCCCCTTCTTAGACACTAAAGTGATCCGTAACCCTGCTTCAAATGCTATTATCTTGGACTGGTATAAGAGGCCCACTGCGTCCGGTAGATATATTAACTTTTTCTCATGCGACTCTATGAGTCAAAAGGTCAACACTGTTTTAGCTATGAGGAATAGGGTTGTGCACATCAGTGATCCCTCATTCATTGACGGGAACTTGCGTGACTTGAGCGAGACGTTCGTGAATAATGGGTACCCGAGATCATTGGTTCAAAAACTAATTTTTAACAGCCCATTTCGCGAACATGCGACAGATGATGGGTGCTCTGTTTCCCTCGTCAAGTACAAAAAACTCACCCAAATTGATGGTCTTTCTTCCAAACTGGTTGCTTTATTTAGGAATGATGATTTTCGTGTTGTTGTCGGTAATAAAAAGTCCATTAGTAATATTTTCTCAAATGTCAAAGACCAAACCCCTCAATTATTAAAGTCTAACGTAATTTATTGTATTCCGTACGGTGGTTGCCCCCTTAAATACTATGGTCAGACCAGTCAGTGGCTTAAATCGCGTATTTCCCTACACAAAAGTGACACTAAATTACGGAGAAAAAATTGTGCAGTAGCACAACATGCCATTGACTGTAACCATGAAATGAAGTGGGGCGATACTGAAATTGTGGCCGCTGAAAGTAATTACAAAGCCAGACTTTTTCTGGAAATGTTTTACTTTCAATCCAACAGAAACATTTGCTTGAATTTTAAATCTGACACAAGTAAATTAAGCACCATTTATTCCTTTTTAATCAACCAAAATTTCAAAAATTCACATGACGGGGTTGGTATCGATGTTGGTGACCCTAACGTTCAAAGTTGATGTGTTTCGTTTTTCTTTGACATGTTCCTCATAACCTGTTGTCAGTCGTGCAGGAGACATGTGTCCTCTTGGTTTTAATTTGTTTATATTGTGTTGCATTCGTTCTAAATGTTTATAAATGTGTCAAGTATATGAGTGCGTTGATGTGTTGCTTGTGATAATGTCGATTTCTCCTGGCAAGCTTTTGTCCTACTCTGCGTGTAAGTAGAAACTATTTTTGTTCACTATTTATAAGTTTGTAGAGTTCTATACTGACTGAAGACTGTGTTTTGTTTTGTTTCAAATAGCTTGTTCCTGAAGAAGTTTTTATTAAAAACGAAATTTTGAACGTAGACTAAAGGAGTTCCTTTTACTTCGCCCAACGGACCGTATTTCCCAAGCAATCGCATACGTTTTGATATCCAAACTAAGTCGGTCGTTACTTCCATTCAATTATATATATATATATATATATATATATATAGATGGAAAAGGTTTATCGACGGTAAGATATTAAAGGAAAAAGGTTATTTATCGGGCAATTCCGTCATTCGAAGAAGCAACCGTAGACACGTGTTTCGGACTATTAGTCCTCATCAGTACGATATAGCCAAGGAGTAAGATGGACACTCAATGGAGACATTGGGCACCCCCCTTATGGTCTCCATTTGAGTGTTTTTTCCATTGAGTGTCCATCTTACTCCTTGGCTATACCGTACTGATGAGGACTAATAGTCCGAAACACGTGTCTACGGTTGCTTCTTCGAATGACGGAATTGCCCGATAAATAACCTTTTTCCTTGTATATATATATATATATATATAAATAAACTTTAGTCGGGTGTCGATCCAATAAAACTCCACTACAATTTACTTTCAATCTTTGCTATATTTCGAATCGTCAATTGATTCTTCTTCAAGCAATCTAAAAATACACAGTTACGAATTAACACTAATTTACCATGAATAACAGAAAAAAAACGTCCTAAACATAAAAATCCACTTACAATTATGTAAATTCGGTAGACTTGCCAGTCTACCTAATGGTTCTATTCATGCGCTCCACCATTCCATCTGACTGCGGGTGTAACGCAGTAGTTCTTGTTTTCTTGATTCCGAGCGTCTTACAGATGTTCTGGAACAAACTGGATTCAAAATTTCGCCCTTGGTCCGAATGTAGCTCCAAAGGTACGCCAAATCGGCAAATCCATTCTTTCACCAAGGCGTCGGCAATTGTTGAGGCTTCCTGGTTTGGTAGAGCGTATGCCTCAACCCATTTGCTGAAGTAGTCCATCACGACCACGATGTACTTATTTCCTGCTTCGGATTCGGGAAACGGGCCAGCTACGTCAATAGCAATCCTTTCAAAGGGACTTCCGTTGTACTGGCGCATCAAAGCCTTCTGCTTTCTCTGCGGCCCATTACTTGCCGCACATACAACGCATTTTCTGCACCAGTCCCTTACGTCTTCCTTGCTATTGACCCAGTAAAATCTTTCCCTCACCCTTCCCAGCGTCTTTGTCACTCCGAGATGTCCTCCTGACACACCGGCATGGAGTTCCTCTAGCAATTCCGCAATCCGACATTTGGGCACAACAATTTGCCTTCTTTCCTCTTTGCCGTCGTGGTCAATTATTTTCCGCCGCAGGAGTCCATCTTCCAGAATTAGGGAGTCCCATTGTGCCCAATACGACTTGATGTTAGGAGCATACTTGGCAACTTCTCCCCAGGTTGGCTTCTTCTCCTCTTTCATCCAGTTTAGGACTATCTGGATATCGGGATCTTCCTCTTGGTCTTTTATAAGATCTCTATTTTGCCAAGTATCGTCGACTATGGTGGTTCGTAACAAGTCAGCGTCTTTTTCCTCTGCCCGCTGGCAAGGTTTGCAGTCCCGTGGACACGGTCTTCTTGATAGGGCATCTGCATTTCCATGGATTCTCCCTGCTCGGTGCTCGGTGTCGAAGTCAAACTCCTGTAGCCTCTCTATCCATCTTGCCACTTGTCCCTCTGGACTTTTAAACTGAAGGAGCCATTTTAAAGCTGCATGGTCTGTTCGTAGCAGGAACTTCCTTCCGTAGAGGTACTTGTAAAAGTGCTCCATCGCTTTCACAACAGCTAGCAACTCTCGGCGGGTGACGCAGTAGTTACGCTCTGGCTTGGACAACGTTTTACTAAAATAGCCTATGACTTTTTCTTCTTGCCCATCCTGAATTTGGGACAGCACGGCTCCTATGCCCACATTGCTAGCGTCGGTGTCCAGTACAAATTTTCCTTCAGGTAGGGGATAGCTCAAGATAGGTGCGCTTATCAGAGCCCCTTTTAGGTGATCGAAAGCTTCTTGACATTCCTGGGACCACTGGAATTTTCGTTCTCCTTCGGTGAGCCTGGTTAATGGTTTTGCGATGTTGGCAAATCCATTCACATAGCGTCGGTAGTATGTGCATAATCCCAAGAAGCTGCGCAGCTCATGTTTGTCAGTGGGAACTGGCCAATCTTTGACAGTCTGGATCTTTCCCTTGTCAACCGCCACTCCTTGACTGGAAACAACGTGACCCAGGTACTGCACAGCTCTTTGAAATAGATGACATTTCTTTGGGCTCAACTTCAGTGCTGAACCTCGTAGCCTCAGGAACACTTCTTCTAGGTTTCGCATGTGGTCTTCAAACGATTTTCCTACTACAATAATGTCGTCAAGATAGACCAGACATGTCTTCCAGGACAGTCCTCTTAAAATCGTTTCCATCAGTCGTTCGAAAGTAGCAGGAGCATTGCACAGTCCAAATGGCATCACGTTAAATTGCCATAATCCAGCACCCACCGTGAAAGCTGTCTTTTCTCTATCTTCGGGGGCCAATTCAACTTGCCAGTACCCGCTCTTCAAATCCAGCGTGGAAAAGATCTTCGATCCGGCCAGGGTGTCCAAAGTGTCATCGATGCGAGGAAGAGGATAGCTGTCCTTTTTGGTCACATTATTAAGCAGCCGGTAGTCAACGCAGAATCTGGTCGAGCCGTCTTTCTTCTTTACCAGTACTACCGGTGAAGACCATGGACTGCTGGATGGTTCTATGATTCCTTCCTCGACCATACTCTCAATAATCTTGTCAGCCTCCTCTCTCTTAGCCAGCGGTAGCCTTCTAGCTGTCTGCCGAATAGGACGAGCATTTTCCGTATTAATTTTATGCTGGATTATATTGGTCCTCCCCTTCTTCCCAGTATCAAAAACATCTGGATACTTATGGACCAGATGTCTCAGCCTCCTTCTTTGGTCTGGTCTTAGACCGGTGCCTGACGATGATACAAGCACTTCTAATTCTTCCGGAATGGCTTCCCGGCTGGTTTCCACGGCCGCAACCTGTCGCAGTATCGCTGAAACTCCAGAGCAGTGTCCTAACTCCGTGCCCTCCTTTAATAACACAGGATAATGATTGACGTTCATTATCCTCACAGGAATACTCCTGCCAGCCCGCACAAGGGCCTTTCCGACCGCTATTCCTCGGCCAACAGCCTCGTCATGCATTACGGGTTCGAACATGACTATCTCACCATCTATGATCTTGCCATCAATGCAGCCATCCAAAACTATCTCGCTCCGTTCTGGTATCAGTGTCTCCTCCGGCAGTAGGACCTGAACGCTTAAATTCTTTTGTCGGTGTAAAACAACTTCCTCGTCATCTACCCGCAGAACTCCCTGCCTAAAGCTTAACTCGAAGCCCTTGGTGTCCATTATGTCCGTCCCGATGATCACCTCATCCTCAATCTCAGCCACTATCACAGGATGGTTAAACGTGGCTTTCCCGATGGTAAACATGACGTTTGTTTCACCATGCACTTTTGCTTGATCTCCCGTTGCTGTTCGTAGACGCCATTTTGATTGCCGAACCTTAGCTGCAGGTTTTATTATGTCGGGCCTTATGATTGTCTTCGTTGCACCTGTATCCAGCAGCACAGTGCGGAGGGTTCCGTCCACACACGCGTCGACGAAAACACTGTTGGCATGGTGTTGCAGTGAGGAGACCTGGGCGGTATTTGCTGGGGCTTGCTGAATACAGGTCGACGTTTGCCCCCTCGCATCGACCTTTTTTAGTTTTCCGGATTGGCGGAAGTGGGACTGACGCCTTCTGGACAGCGTCTTCTTATGTGGCCTGCCTTGCCACATTTCCAGCACTCCAACTTCCGGTCCTGGCGGCTACGTTCTCTATTGATCTCCCTGACGATCCGTTTGACTGACTCTTCGAAGTCATCCTCTCCTGGAAGCACTTGTCGGACACGAGCTTGACCTTTGTTCGTGTTCTTGGCAGCTTCGAATTCAAGGGCCCGTGTTAGTGCATCAACTAGCTTAGGTGGATGTGCTAGTAGTAAGGCTTGCTTCATTTCACCATCACGGAGTCCGTCCAGGAATGCTTGAACCGCCAAACGTTCCATGATCTTTTCCTGGGCATCTGGATATGCCAGTCGAACCAGACGTGCAATATCCGCCTCAAATTCCTGTAAGGGCTCCCCTGACTTCTGGCACCGATTTCTTAGCTGAGTGTGGTAGACATGTTCCAGGTGTGACTGGCCATAACGCGTCTCCAGGTGTCTCACCAGGTGGTCGTAGACTTCTTGCTCTTCCGGGGACATTCTTTGCAAGATAGCAGCAGCATCTCCTCTCAAAGCCAACGTAAGGGCGGTCGCCTTCTCCCTGGATGACCAACCGTTCGCTTTTGCAGCCGCTTCAAACTGACGCTGATAAACATTCCACGACGTTGAACCATCAAATTGCGGTGGTTTGAGGCGCATCAGCCCAACGGAATCCTGATTGCCACTAACTTTGCTCTTGTTGTCCGTTGCTGAAGGTTGATAGGGCAACTCCTCGAAGGTGTTGACGTCCAACGCCGTGATTTTGTTCTGAACTTCCTGGATCTTGCCTTCCAAAATCAAAAGAATTCGCTCTTCCAGTGTAGAAGATTTTGTTAAAATTTCTTCGTGTAATTCCGTTTTTAAGTTTGCCATCTTTTTTTCCAACTTGGCGGAATTCTCTCCTAGCTTTTCCCCAAGCTCGCAAACTTTAGCCTCCAGGTCGGCGGAATTTTCTAACACTTTAGCCAGGTCGGCGGAATTTTCTAGCAACTTAGCCTCTAGGTTGGCGGAATTTTCTAGCAATTTAGCCTCCAGGTCGGCGGAATTTTCCAACACTTTAGCCAGGTCGGCGGAATTTTCTAGCAATTTAGCCTCCAGGTCGGCGGAATTTTCTAGCAATTTAGCCTCCAAACAATGCAGCATTTGGCCGATATCACTTGCACTAGCAAAAACAAAGTTGTCCGGGTCATTGCCTTCTTCCATTAATGCTTTACGAAGCCGTTCCTGCAAGTCCGCTTTCTTCCCCGTCGTATCGCAGTCCCTTTCCTCCAGCTCCTTCTTCAGCTCACTAACCTTTAAGTCCGCTAGTTTCGCCATTTTCACGCACGTTAATTAGTCCGATTTATTTCACTTCAATTTTATTTTCACTATTGTCCAATTCACACCCGACACCTGACACCAATGTAGCGTTTTTCGTTCGTTAAGGTGTGAATTAAAACACTCGGTATATTAAAATAGTCACTTAATTTATTTAACACTATTACAGTCTTATTACCTAATTATTAAAACACGAACACTAAAAACTAACTGTCACTTAAGGCTACTATAAACATTTATCTTCACAGTATTTATTTCTAACTATTTATGTCGATCGATAATCGCGCCAAGTACTCCGACCGCACTCAGAATAATACTGCCGGGTAGCGAGCGACGGCTCGCTTATATACCCGTATCGATCCGTGCGGGACCCTTCGCGAATCTTCGACGCTGGCACAGAACAGTCATTACTCGCGCTCGCCGTCCGGATAGACCTCTCTGGAATGGGCCGCCTCGAGAATAACCTCGAACTTCTGGCGCCTTCGCGGCTGTTAAGATCGTCACAATATTAATGACTGTGGATAGGTTTATAATTGTAGTTATCCATCTACAGCGAGCGATTCTCAAGTGGTGGTAGGCACAGTACTACCACTTATGAAATTTTATTTTTACTGATAATTGATAATATTTTAATAAAAATGACTAAAGCATCAAACATCTATTGTTTCTTGAATTAATTATGACTGACTTATCCGTTATTAAGTTAATAACTATTACGAATATGTTAGTAAAGCTAATTTATTATCCATGAGCTTATTTTATTTCTACTACATACAATTACAAAAATACATACATTAATACACATTAAAAAAAAAACTTTACATCGAAAGAATTGTTAAATATCTATTAATCCTGTTTCTGTGTGTGATTTCCGTCCCGGTCTATGCATAACTACATTCTTCTAGAAACATCTTTGACCGCATTACTAACAAAATTTGGTGAAATGTTCTGGATACAATCTTGTATAGTTTCGTCTAAATGATTTATGTCTCTAAATGGTCGATGTGTGTGTCCATTATTTTTTAGGTAACCCCACAAAACTAAATCTAACAGGGTAAATCTAACAGGGATCTAGGTGGCCAGGATCTTAATTCCGAATTTCTGCCTATCCAGCGATGGCCAAATTTATGATTTAAAAATTCTTGACAGAGTTTATATTGTATATGGGCGCACCATAGAACCAAATTGGCGCACGTTGAATTACCGGCAAATTGTCCAAAAAAGGTGACAACCCTCTGTTCAGGAACTGAAGATATAATTCCCCATTTAAATTTTTTCTTGCACGTAAATGTCTCGTCTGTCAAAAGAATATTTAAAAAAATCTGTTTACTTCCATTTTCCGCTCAAATCAGATGGCAAAGTCATACCCGATGTCAAAGTCTCTTTCTTTTAGTCTACTTATAAATTTTGGTTTATAAGGGACACTTATTTAGTTTTAGTATTTCATGTACTGTTCATTTACTGCATTGGCTGTGTGCTGCAATTTGTCGAACAGAAGTCGTTTTAGGCTTGATTACTTCTTGCAACACTGGCAAACTTGTTTCTTCATTTTCGGCAACATATTTTTGTGGGGTTTCTTGAAGCTAGTTTCAACACACCCAGCCTGTTTGAATTTTTTTATTATGTTGGATTTGGTTGAACGGGCAATTTGGTTGTGTGGATGTCTTTTATTGAAAATAGCAGCAACATCACGGTACGGTCTATTTTCACCATGCATTAAAACAATTTCAACTTTTTGTTGGAGTGTAGAATTGTTTTAAAAGTTACAGCACATTAACAAATTTGCATTAATGTATGTATTTTTGTAATTGTAAGCAGTAGAAATAAAATAAGTTCATAGATAATAAATTACCATTATTAACATCCTCATAATAGTTATTAAGTTACTCACGGGTAAGTCAGTCATCATGTTTGATGCTTTAGTTATTTTTATTATTATGTATTAAAATTTTATTATTTTTATTAATGTACTATCAGTGAAAATAAGTCATCATAAGTGGTAATACCGCGCGTTACACCACTTAAGAATCGCTCGCTGTAGATGGATAACTACTATTATAAACCTATCCACAGTCATTAATATTAACCGAATAAAAGGTAAGTCACGTTCCTGAATTAGTTATTGTATAATATATTAATATCTACAGGGTCAAATAACAACTTCGCACAAAGAAAATGAGTAATTTTGCTCTAGTTCTAAATAAACATTAGTTATCATACCAAAATAATAAAAAATATAAAAAATGTATTCAAATTTCTAAAAAATATATTAAAAAGATCCTTTTCGTATCACTGGCATTTACTAATATTTGTCACAAGAGTAATAATTAAGAAAAAACTGAAAATATTTTTTTTTCAATGTAGGTGGCTCTGACTTCATATTTGAATATAATTTTTACTTCTAAACAACATTTCCAAATAAAGTTTTTCGATAGTAATGAAAATAAAGGCACTTTACTCTTATCACAAATTCATATATTTTGAATCGCTCCGTACATGGGGCCCAAATTTACATATTTGACTATTGCAGTTTTGGTTTCATACGAGCCGCCAACTTTCATAAAGAATAAAATTTTCTGAGAAATACACAATAAAAAAGTTTTCCATATGGTGCGGACTTTCGTGGACACACTGTATATATATATATATTGAAACACAACTTTATTTTAAAATTGTTTATTATTATTGGGCACTGTAGGCTTGGTCACATTTAACACAATTAAAACTTATAACTAAAAGTCACAAGGTACAACATATTAAAAAATCATTGAATCTTACGTTTCGACACTGTGTCTTGTTCACAGATAGACTCAGTCTATCTGTGAACAAGACACAAACAGTGTCTCCGCTCAACTTTTGCGATCAAATGTTATTTATTGTATACCGTGCGGTGGTTGCCCCAAGAAGTACTATGGTCAGACAAGTCAGTGGCTTAAATCACGTCTAGCGCTACATAAAAGTGACACTAAATTACACAAAAAGAACTGTGCGGTAGCTCAACATGCCATTGATTGCGACCATAGTATGAACTGGGGCGAAACCGAAATTATTGCGGTTGAAAGCAACTACAGGTGTAGACTTTTTTTGGAAATGTTTCACATTCAATGTAATAGTGCTAATAGCTTAAATTTTAAATCTGACACTAGCCAACTAAGTAATATTTATTCTTTTCTAATCAACAATAAATCTAGGAATTCACGTGTAGCTGTTGGTGTTGGTGGCTCTGGAGCTGAAACCTGATTGATGTCACTTTGTAATATTTTTGGTTCACACAACCAGTTGTCTGCAACGAGGAGACAGTGTGTCGTCCGAATAGTTTGTTTATAAGTGTAATAATGTTACCGTCGTTTGCTATTGTGCTTTGTTGTGGTTGTGTTCTGGCATGGTATTTCCGATAATGCATTTCTCCATGCAAACTTTTCTCCAACTCTGATTGTAAGTAGAAAAATATTGAATATGACCATTTATTTGTTGACTGAGGCCTTGTTTTTACTGTATCTAGCTTGTTCCCGAAGAAGTTTTAAATTAAAACGAAAATTCGAACTGAGATAAAAGGAGTTTCCTTTAAATCGCCTATTTGACTGATTTTCCCACGTGATTAACTTGCGTTTTCTTTCTACGAAGCCACGGTCGATACATACTCTCAACTTTAATATATATATATATATATATATATATATATATATATATATATATATATATATATATATATATATATATATATATATATATATATATATATATATAAATATATATATATATATATATATTTTGTATATTTATATATATATTTTATTATATATATTTTGGTCAGTGGACAATGCGTGCTCGCCCGCGCCCAATTCTTCCGTTTGTTGAAGTCTTAGATCGGGAATTATATACCTTTTTTGACACGGTTTACTTGAAAATGGCTGTGCCTAGCCGAAACATGTCGTAACCACGAATCAAGTTTTAATACAAGTTACGAATAGTGTTCAAACTCCACCATAAACTTCATTGTGTTATAATCCGTCAAATACAAAGGTAGTGTCTGAAAAGAACAAAGCTGTACTTCGCGACACCCATGGGACAGGAAGGAATAACACATCAGTACTCTTCTGCATATCTGCAAGTTGAAACAAACTGCCACCATTTATTCTGTACCAAGCGTAGCATCTATGGGATATATGGACGCCAGATGGGGCCTGTCCTAATACTGGGTATGCCTCTACTGCGAATGGATGGATGACGGAAGATTTATGTTGAGATTTTTATAGTTTTGTAATAATAAATACATGAGTTGACTTTTTATTTGATTCCAAATGTGACATTTTTACAAAAAAAGTGTCACAGTTAAAACCAACGCTTACGGTAGCTTGAAATCGAGTTTGTCTTAGGGTGTCACAATTAACTCCAAAACATATCACACACTTTTTGTATTTTAATTGTGACACCCTGCATTATGGTAAACAATCTGTATAATAGACAGCTTGATAGATTGGTGTTTTGGCTCACGGATATGTGTTAAGCATATACAAGTCAATATACAATTGCAAAAACCTAGGGCAATCGTAACTTGCGAGCCAAACTTTGAGGCATTGAATCAGGAAATGAAGAAACCCATGTCACAATTAGCCGAGTGCGCTGTAAACATTTATTTCACATTGATGGACAAAAAGAGATTTTTGCACTCAAAATTAAAAACTGTTTGAACATGAAACATAATTCACCTGTAGATATAAAAGAATATGTTAGGCATATACAGGACAAAATACAAATGCAAAACCCTAGGGCAATCGTAACTTGGGAGCTAACCTGTGACGCATTGAATTAGGAAATGAAGAAACCCATATCACAATTAGCCGAGTGCACTGTACGCTTAATTTGCCACTAACTAAAAAGTAATTGATGGGGATGAAATATTCCATATATATATGTGCTCTACATGTTAAGTTGTGTTGGTGGTGTTCAAACGAAAGTTTTAACAACGTGATTTGGCGAGCGTCTCCAAAACTTCAGCACAGCGGTGCATACATCGTCAAAATTGTTGTACATATTGCTGCTTGCACTTTCAATGACGGTGCTACGCATATATGCTAATAATGCAGTCATTGAATATCGAAATTTGCCAGAGATGGGCTGATTATTGCGAACATCAAGACCGCGCGCGTCGATTCAGCCGAAGTAAAAGCGCAGGAGGCGAGTCGCGAAGGAAGAATTGCTCGCAGACAACAACAATCCACTTCTCACGAAGCTGCCATCGCTGCTGAGGGTTCTCTATATGATCCTGGAATTGCAGACTAGAGGTAAAGTAAAAAATTCTACACTAAATAATTGTTAAAGAATTCTTGAATAATTGTTCAAGAATACTTTAAACGTGTTTTTCTCAAAACGCTCTTTTGAATGCCGGTGGACACGATATCTCGAAAACTGTTCGATAGATCGTTTTGCAATGTGAACAAAATATGGTGAGAAACATTTAGAGCTCCTTGACAATCTAACTTTTTTTAAATAGATCTTTATTTTTTAATAATTAAATAGTAAATACAAGTTTTTTTCGTGGATTTTCCATGTCAAGTTTTAGTTCATTACCATTTCGTAAAAATTAAGGTTTTTAAAAATCCGCGATCGTCTAGGTCTCTCCTTTGTTGTTAACTTAAATAACCCATTTCGTTTTTTTTTTTTTTTTCATTCAGGTGGATGGTTTTAGATTCATATTGTCCACCTCCAGACGTTACAAAAAAGTTGTTGATATCCATTTGATATCCATAACTTTTTTATTTTTAAATGTATTTTCACAATTTTTTATATATCCTCAATACATATATGTTTTACTAAAAATACAAGTCGTTTCATTTGCACTAAACCTTTCTTGGAAAACAATCCTAATTTCCACCGTTTTCCGGGCCTCTGGGTAGGCAAGAGACTGTGTATTGTGCATGGATGAAATGTCCTTGAAGGCAAATTTATTTTATAATATAAGGACAGAATCATTGGGGTTCACCAGTAAAATGGTACGAAGACATACCAACCTGCCCAGTTTCCGTTCTTATACTCCGAGTAATACGTGCTAAGTGGTTTGCTATGTGTTTGTGGGAAGAGCTTGCACTGGCATTGAACTAAAATCTTTGATTTCTAGTACCATATGTCGCCTGACATAAACGGGCTGGTTTGTGAAACCCACGGGGTCTTGCATTTACGTATAGGGCTGTGATAATTGGGTTTAGTACCTCTCCAACGCAAGTAAAATCAATCATGGTGCCACCCGCCGCCTCCGTCGTTGCCGCCGCCGCCGCCCTGCATCTGTTCAATTCGTCGAGAAGTATATATGTATATTTAGTGTAGATATATCAAATTCTCTCTAATATGTGTTCGATTTTTCTACAGAGCCTCTGCGGTTAAATGTTGATGAACCGTTGGAAAACATAGACCCAAATATTCCCCAATCATCTTCCACTGCCAAAGACCCGGTTGTTTTGGATATATGTGTAGAAAGTAAGTATATTAATGCATATTTACTTAACTTGTCCAATCAGTTTGGTCAAAGTCACGTTTTGTTGAATGGTTCTGCTAATGCAAACTGTGATGTTACCGACAGATATATGGTATGTCTTTTACATATATACTATTTTTCAGAAGTTGAAGATTTACCATTAGTCAAACAACCTGAAACTCTTCTTTCTGGTGAGAAGATACAGATATTTGGTAGGTTTATATAATATGTTAAATATATGCTCTATAAATAATGTTCAAGTAATATTCGAGTTATTTTCATTGTTGAATTTCAGATGAAGCAGTGGTTGACACTACAATTAAACCAGGACCATCTTCGCAAGGAAGTAATTTTGACGTGGGGGCAGTGATACCACGTACGTTTCCATTATTTACAATCGTGTTCTATGTACAGTCGAATTTTTCTTAAGTCAAATCAAATTGGTTGGCGTTAGCGTCTACATATATATATATATATTATGTGTTTCATTTAATAACTCAAACTATTTTTGTGGCAAGTCATGGTTCAAATTATCGAGGTTCGACAGTATACAGAAAATTGTCTTTATTGCATGGATGACACTCTGGAATTCAAATGTTTTCTCTTATTATGATCATATCCTTCTACCTATATTGTAGTCTATCTATGCGTATTGATGGGTATTTGACAATACATCCGGAACAATGATTGGAAAGAACAGGAATTTAATAATGTCGAATGATAAGAAACTTATTATAGACAATGAATGATAAAGATAATACAGAAAAATTACATATTACATTATTACAGATTTTTGGTAAACTAGTAGTTTTTGATGTTTCGTTAAATGTCCATCGTTATGTTTGGTGCAGTTGAAGTGATGGTGCTAATGTTTATTTTCTGCCTCTTAACATGGGACTAGTTAAAGATGAGTTAAAAATCTTATTTCTAGAACAGGGTTTAGTGCATTATCTATGAGAACATATGGCTAAATAAAAGTGGTATTGGGTAATTGCAGCTTAGGATTTTTCTAATTAGAGAAACAATGTTAAAAAGCATGTTACTTGAGAGACTTAAGGGGTTTTAAACTTTTGTATTATTACATCAAAATAGGGTTTTAACAAACAGAGAAGACTTTTACGATCAAACCTTATGTTCTTAAATAAAATGCAATACTAAAGTATAGTAAGAATAGAATAAACATACTTAGCATATATCGTGTGTCACCTCCTGTGTAGCAAATTCAAACAGGTTGTACATAGATTGGTAACTGGTAAAGAATATGGAAGCTTTGGGATTCAGATTATAGTAGGCCTTCGTTCTAAAGTTGATTAAAAAAAGCGATATAGAACATATTAATTTGGTGCTGTGTGGCTAATTGGCAATTACCCTACAGCCCGGCTGACCTACCACAGTAATATTAGTAAAAAACAGTACATATTTGAACTTTAGTAGATAATAACGGCATTAGGGCAGCATTGGTGATGCGTTACTTAACGCATAAAGGTATTACATGTTAGGCGTTAGTGTAGCCTGAGCGTTAGAATAACTATCTACATCCTGTGTGTGGTCTTAATATATACAAGAGGTGCAACAGTCTATATACGTACTAAGGAGTTAACAGTTAACTTATTTCAGTTTGCAAAAGGACAAAAACAAACTGAAAAATCCACTTCATCACTGATTCCAAACATTTAAATGACAAACATGTATTGATAAACATAATGTAATTCTATTGAATTTTATTTGCATATAGTTCGAAAGCGAAAGCACGAAATATTAAAAAGAATTGGCGAGAAGAAGGCAAAAACCTATCACCCAAATCGAAATACCTATACAAACAAATAATATTTTATAAACGACAAGTTTATAATCGAAATCGTAAGCTAAAGCTGAAGCCAAAGAGGCTGTTTAGAAAAGCAGTTTTGGAAGAAGCCCTTTCAAGCATGGACCGTGTTAGGGGAAGATTCTTTCAATCCCAGATGGAGACTCAAGGAAGGCATCCTCGTGGGCACCGGTTTACCCTTGAACACAAAATCTTAGCTCTGGTTCTACAAAAGCACTGTGGGAGAGGCTACAAAACATTAAGTGGAATCTTCGATTTACCTTCAAAGCGCACTCTGAACCGTGTCCTTGAAAAAGTGCACATCAAAGCTGGGTTAAACACAGTATGTTTTAACCTTTTCAAGACTACAACATTTCCAAACGATTTGGATAAGTATTGCATACTCATGTTCGATGAGATGAGTATATCTCCGCATCTCCAATTAAATTCAAAAGAAGATGTAGTGGAAGGTTTTGAAGACTTTGGCTATCGTAGCTCCAATAAAATAGCAAACCATGTTCAGGTATGAGAAAATAGAAATATTAGTAGTATTAGAAATATGGTTTCTTATTATTTCATCTACAGGTTTTTATGCTGCGTGGTATACGCCGGAAATGGAAGCAACCAGTATATTATAATAGTGTTTATGGAGCAACATCAGCAGACGACATAGTCCGCATTATAAAACTAATTGTTCGTGAGGCGCAGAACTCCGGGTTACAAATAATAGCCACAATCTGTGACCAAGGCAATAATAATGTGCGAGGAATAAAAAATTTATTGGCAGCAACCCGTGGCGAGAGATTAAAGAATGGGGTTGATTGCAAAGATCATACATTCAATGTCTCAGGAATTGAAATTGTACCTTTGTTTGATGTGCCACACCTGTTCAAAGGCATCAGGAATAGTTTATTAAAGTACACTCTTCATTTTGAAAAAGATTCAGAAAAGAAGGTAACATATTTGAGTAATGTTTATATAAAAATGTTTTGAAAATATTCTTATTATTTTAGACTGCTAAGTGGACACATATATACACGGCTTACAAAATGGACCCATATGTTGGTAGTGTCCGTAGTATGCCAAAACTTACCGACTATCACGTGCACAAAGATCACATAAAAAAGATGAAAGTTTCATATTGCACGCAAGTTTTAAGCTCTTCGGTCGCAAAAGCGATAAATGTAATGGCATTTAAAGGTAATTGTGCTTCTTCTATAATACTTCATACAATATTTATGTGAAAATTCATTAGGACTGTCCGTTGAGACTAGCGAGGGGCTGCTGACACTCCCGAATGAAGCTGTACAGACCGCTGAGTGCTGCCAATTTTTCGACGAATTATTTGATAGTCTGAATGGCAGCACACTTAACTCCACAAAACAGTGGAAGAAGGCAGCTACAGAACAAAGCGGCCACATAGCTTTCTGGAATAAATGCCTGAAGATCATTGATACTATGTTTTACATGGATGAGCAAACCGGAAAAAAAATTATACCCCCAACTTTGGGAAATTTACGGACAACGATCAATAATTTTAAAATTATTTCGAAACGATTATGGGACCTTGGATTTTCGCATATGATGCCGAGGACATTCAACCAAGACCCTATCGAAAATTTGTTTGGGCAGATACGACAGAGGTCTCATCGTTATGTGAATCCAACATTTGCGTCTTTTGGACCACTCTACAAGAGCCTTTTGATTAAAACCATTACTTCTAAGCATTCAGTAGGAGGAAATTGCGAAAACGACAATTCACTAATGTTGTTTACGCTTAATGATTTTTTGCGAGAGGTATGTATATTTTTACTAATACTTTTATGTACTGCCAACTATTACAAGGCTCGGTAATTGGGTAGGGTATAGGGAGAGTGACGCCCTGCATAACAGGCGGACTAAAGTCGTAGGGTATTCCTTTGCATGTAAGAAAGAAACAGCCGACCAAGGTTGTCTGAGCATCTCTCCCCATACCCTATCCGACTAATCGAGCGCTGCATATTACTACACATTTATATTCTTTCCATGATTTACTTGAACATTAACTCAATTATTATTTTGTTCGTTGTTTTAAGATTTAGTAAATGAAGAATTTTATTTGTACATTTCATTAATCTGTGTTCCCAGTTTAGAAAGGTCTGCAGTACTATTATAAACATTAAAAACCAAATTCAGTTTCAACACTTGTTTTATGTGCTAAGTATGTATATTTTAGGGTCATCCAGCTGACTCCAACAATGAAGCAGTGGAACCATTTTTTATTCCGGAAAGACTGATTCGTCCTACCAGCACTCTACAGAGACCAATATTGACGTATATATCAGGATATATATGTAAAAAAATTCTGTCAATTAGAAACTGCGATGTTTGTAAACAACATTATTTAACAACGGAAACCGAAGGAGACGAACATATATTGACACGTGAAAAGGAGATGGATGATAAAAGAAGACTTATGTATGTAAATAAAGTCACTCTACAAGCAGTAACGCAATCTTACTCAATAATTTTATATATACTAGATAATTATTTATCGCATAGTAATATAAAAAGAAGAATATGTGCTACTCTTTTAAAAAGAGTTTACTTTCAAGAAAGTAATTGCCTACATGGAAGGCAAGTAAAATTAAAAATTTATGATAAGTTGATTGTTACCTTACTTCATAATTATGTAAGACAGCTAAATAATGTGATTCACGGAAAAGATCTAAGAACAATTACAAAACGGGATCCAGCAGTTTTTCAGGCTGCACGTACATTATACCTAAAATATAAAAAAATAAATTTGTTTATTTTCTATAATCTATAAATTTACTATTGTTTTTTACATTACTATACTATTTGTAACTTTTATGATTATTTAATATTACTTTAACTTTAATTATATTTCATGATAAAGGTGCCTTTAAGTCTAAGGAAGTTTGGGGGAATTGAGTGTTGTCTGGGGTTTCCCGGATTTTGTTTTAAAAGTTTTGCCATCTCTTTCTGCCCTCCAATTTATCACCTCATATTTGCACTGTCTTTCTAACTTCTTCCTATTTCTACTATTCATCCTATTTCTACTACTCTATTACTTCTTCCATTTTTTGGAATCTTGCTGTTAGCTTGCAATGCATATTTTCTGATATTAAATACTAAATTTTTTATTATCCGTAACTTCATTCTTATCATCTGTGACCATTGTCAAGCCCGTCATTATAGTGTTGTCGCAGATACTTTCCCTCTCAGCACGTTGTGTTTCTGTTTTTTTGTCGCCCAGGTGACGAATTTTTAATTTTCCTATGTCCCTAACATCTTCCTTTTCTACTAATCCACTCTCACTAAAACTACAACAGATGTCCAAGTCACTTTTGTATTAATGACCATTTCTGTTTATTATAGTTATACTCTTATTATAATCTATATATGTCTATATGTTACATATGTATTTAAAGAACAAATTGAGAGGGTCCCGCAGACAAAAGTTAAAAGTTATATTTTGAAATTGTATAGATAAGGACCAAAATAATGTATATATTTAGAAAAGCATAGATAAGTTTGTTTAATTTAATAATTAATTTGTATTCATACATGTTTGTCAAAATATACGTTTATTAAGTGATTTTATGTTGTTTTATTGATTTTTCTAATTTTAAAATCATATTTTAATATTTAAAATATCCTCCTATGCCGGGCCTGTAGCAGCCAGGCCGGCCCTGTCACTTTAGTACCTCTCCAGGCCGCAAAGGCGGCGGTGATGCCAGTTATCGGTAAAGGGGTGGGGAGTGGCGCATCTATATAATTTTATCTATGGTGAAACCTATCATTTCTGACGTGGGTTTGAATTTTAAAAAGTTTGCTAATGAAATGGAAGTAACTCCAGAGAGACCATATTTTCATGTAGATAATGATATTATCTTTTATATCTATGATCCTCGTTTGAACAAGGCAACAAGGAATAACTTTTTTAAACATAATTTTTAATTTGGTAATAAATTTAGTAGAAAAAACTATATTCAAACTTTCAATGAGAGAGACAAAACTCTACCGCTGCGACAAGCTCCTAAACTTACCGATGTACATTTAAACCCTAATAATTTAGAAAAGATGCGAGTTAAATAGCCGTTCAAAGTTTAAGTGCCAGTGTGGAAGTTAGGTTACTGACATATGTATCGTTTCGTGTCCTTGAAGCGAAAGGATAATAGAGTTTATCGATAAAATGGATCAATTGTTTGATATTTTAAACTCTTTTAGTCTAAAAGTATCAAAACCTTATAATCGCCCTTTTACTACTGAAGAATTTCAATTAAAATGTTTAAGGGAAATGTCTAGTTTTTTTTAATGTTAAGGTTTTAGATCGCGACAACAAAGGATCATTCCTCTCAGATAGGAAATATTCGATGTTTGCAAATAACGATAAATTCAACAATATTATGTGGGAACACTTGGGAAAAGCTCCTCTACATACCGTCGCCTTAACCAAGACTACCTTGAATTTTTTTGGGAGTGTTCGACAACAAAGCGGTAATGCTACTAACCCAATGCAAAGGGCTCACAACAAAGGGCTTATTATTTATTTGCGTTCGATTTTTTTTCATGCTGAGGTTGCTAACTGCATTGACGATTTTGACAGCATTTTAAGACATGTTGAGAAGGCAAATCATTTTTTTTGCGCTTGGAGTTTATTCTGCAAGATACGGACTATAGAAACCTGACGTATCATCGCCAAAATATGTTGGTATACATTAGTGGATATTTGATCCATATTTTATCCACAAATGTTTGTAACAGCATAGCTGCAACTGTTGCTTTGATTTTGCGAAACCCAAAAATAATTAGAACCATCATTTTTAATTACCAATTTCAAAGCGTTCTAGATAAAAGATACGCATGTATTTGCGAAGTTAAATATGCAGATGATTCATTTTATGATTATATAAATGATTTGGAACCTTTATTTATTAAACATTTTCTATCAATTGCTACCATACCTACACTGAAAAAAATGCGGGCAAAAATACAGTCCTAGTGCTGTAAAATTTTACAGTTCTACGCCTGTAACTCAATATTTACGTTCCTGTAAATTTAAATTTACGTTCGGAAGTGTATGGTTGCTGAAATATGGCCATTTAACTTAATAAATGGTAAATATCCAATGTAAATTTGCAGTAAATCTAACAAAGTTAAAGTTTTTGGTTAATTATACAGTTCTCCTAGTAATTTTACCATTGTGACAGTAAACCATGAACGCGCCATGACCAAGCGAGCGCGCATGCTCATCAACGGCTGCTTTAGGGTGTTGTTTTTAGAGCGCGTATGTGACTATTGTCGGTGTCTGGTCCCTAGTCTCCGTGTGGTGTGCCGTTATCTACGATATTTTATTTTCAATTAGTGCGTAAGGTAAGTGCAATATTATTATATATATATATATATATATATATATATATATATATATATATATATATATATATATGGGCTCTCCAATATCCAATGGGCTCTCCAATATCAAGTGTTGTCGCACAAATAGTCATGGAAGAGCTAGAAACTACAGTACTTTCATCTATTTCTATCAGCATACCATTCTTTAAGCGATATGTGGACGATTGTATGGTTGCTGTACCAAGGGGTCGAGAAACTGAAGTGCTAGACATATTTAATAACTACAACGCTAGACTTCAATTTACAATGGAGATGAGCAATAACAATACTATCAACTTTCTTGACGTAACTCGATTCATAAGAACAACAGGATTTATACAAAATGGTATACAAAGCCGACATCGTCACACAGATACCTCAACTACAACTCGGTACAACCACAAACATATAAAATAAGTGTTATTAGAGGTCTTGCGGATCGTGCGATTAAACTGACAAGTCCTGAATACCGTAAGGAAGCAATACAGAAAGTTTATAATATTTTATGCAATAACAACTATCCAGACAACTTGATCAGAAAAACTATTAATAGCCGAAGAGCAATTTACAACATACATACAAGAAGCACGACACAACCACATGAACCTGATACAAATAAATATATAGCACTTCCATACGTTAGAAATCTATCCGAGAAAATAGGCCATATAGTTAAACCATTCGACATAAAAATAGCACACAAAAATACCAATAATCTCTCAATGATGTACACCAAATTGAAAGCTCCAACGCCACTTCTCAAACAATCCCACTGCGTATATCAAATTCCTTGTTGCAGTTGTGATAAAGTATACATAGGACAAACGGAACAACTACTTGAGGAAAGATTAAAAGGTCACAAGTACGCAAAAAACATAACAGCGCTCAAGAAACACCAAGAAGAAACAGGACATCAATTTAACTTCAAAGAAGTGAGTGTGTTACAAAAAGAAAATAACCTAAAAGCAAGGTGTGTTGTGGAGACGATTGAAATTCTAAAAAATAAAAAAGCAGTGAACGATCGATCAGACATTAACTTATCAAAATGTTACAGTTTAATTCTTGACAAAAACACATAGAGTGGAAGAAAATGTAGAAATTTTTCTAGGTGAATTTTATGTAAACCAGTTATTTTCGCATATGGCAAAGTTGTTTTCTTGGACTGCGTGAAATGTACCAGGTGTTTTAGATTTCGTTTTCACGACAACTTTTAGTATATCTGTGACCAAGGCGCGAAGTGCGTCGAAACGTCAGATGCTATTATCAACAGTTTTTTAAAATGTTTTGTTAGTGTACGTTTAGTTTAAGTGTATTTACGTGCAAAACCTGTAAAGCCTCTAACCCCAAATAAAATAAACAATTTTAATAATTTGACAAGGCTAACTAATTTGATTTAATTTTGTTAAACAATACATAAATCATCAAATTACTATATATATATATATATATATATATATATATATATATATAAAAAGACAAGGAGTCTTTGCCGTTGGTAACAAAAAGTAAGAGAACTTTTCTTGGGGAATCCAGCAACAACAATAATGGACGTCTATTTAATCAGTACGTTCTTTATTATTTACCAATATTTCGCATACATTGCATGCTTCCTCAGGGTCATCTGAAGGACAATAAATAAGAGAAACATTATGACTTATTGATAATTAGAGGTTATAATACTACTTACAATGCGAATGTCGGGTGAGAATTGGCGAAAAATGTACAGGAGCCAAGCTTAACATCAATGGGAACTAATTACATAGTACTTGCAAGCCCACAATCACTGTTCGTTTATAACACGAGCACCGAAGGGTGCGTGTGTTCAAGCAAATGGCGACTGACAGAGTATACATGAATACCGCGTCAGAGCCCGGTTCTTTTTTCAAGCCGTGGATATATATATATATATATATATATATATATATATATATATATATATATATATATATATATATATATATATATATTAGGGCGTATAAGTGTCGAACGTGTAGTACCATTTTTCGCACTATAACATGTTATGAGAGACATCAGAGATTTCATAGAAACTTACCGGGAGTGTTATTCTCATGTATGAGGGAAAATTAGATTTAAAAATCACATTTATCGTCAACACCATGCCAATACTTCTTATTCCCAATTGCAACGCACATGTTCCATGCATATGTGTGATTTTAGATCCACATTAAAAGAACAGTTTTTGCGACACCTTTATGACCATATTAGTAACGGGAATGAACTACAATGCCCTTTTTGTAATTTAAGAAGTGTATTTAAAACGAAAAATTCGTCCAGATTACATTTGTATAGGCGCCACAATAATTTACGTCATATAGGTAATGAATCGCAGCACGGCGTCTCTGTGTTTCCACGGACAGAAAACATTTCTTATGACAGGAATGGTATATCTGCAAATGAATTTAGTGATACTAATAGTTCCGGCGAAAATGCACAAAAACTTGGCATAGATTTAATTGCCTCACTGTATTTGACATTGCAAGCAAAATATTTTGTAACTAATAATTCACTGCAAGCAATTGTTGAAGCACTATCGGATATCAATGAATTAAAGTTATCGAGTTATTCGAGTTATATTTTAAAGAACATTCAAAACAGCGGTTACAAACTGGAAAAAGATAATTTTGATAATGACATTTTTCATAGAGCCAACAATTGTCAGAATGGTACATTACGATCAAAATATTGTAGGGATAAATATTATAGAGAACATTTTAATTATGTCCAACCTGAGTGTGTATTTTTCGGTAATAATTCAATATTTTATTACATACCTATTTTGAAAACAATTAAATCACTTTTTAACTATGATTTATTTGTAAACAATACTTTTCAGAAAGGACACAAAATGAAAACATTTTCAGTGACATAGAAGATGGAAAGTGTTTCAAAAACAATATTTTATTCAGTTCAAATCCATATTCGCTACAAATCATTTTTTTTATCAGGATGCTTTCGAAATATGTAATCCGTTAGGCTCTGCAAAAAAGAAACATAAAATTGTGGCAATATATATGACCTTTGGCAATATTCCCTCTTGGCTGCGATGTCAAGTTGACCATATATATCTGATTGCGTTAGCATATGACAAAGACTTTAGAAGCAGAAGGTATACAAGTGATGTACAATGAGCAAGTAATAAATATAAAAGGAACCATTTTAGTTGGGGTTGGAGATAACTTAGGATGTCACCAGATTGGGGGTATGAACGAAAACTTTAATACAAAGTCATATTTTTGCCGTTTTTGTTATATAAATAAATTAAAAGAGTTCAGCGATACTAATATAAAGCATGAACTCAGAAATGTACAATCACATACACAGGACCTCGGTATTATTAATGAGACAAATTCACCATGTCGAGGTTTAAAATCGAATTCCGTATTAAACTCTTTACAGTTTTATCATACAGCTAATCCTGGTCTTGCACCATGTATAGCCCATGATATGTTTCAAGGAGTTGTACAATGGGATATTGCAATCGCTATAAAAACTTTAGTCGGCCAAAAATTATTAACATATGAACAGCTGAATAGCAATATGCAAAATTTGATTTTGTGCAATACACCGAAAGTTCTCATTCCACTATTAAAAAAGGATGATAAGCTTACCGGTACAGCATATCAAAATATGATGTGTTGAATAGTGCTACCGTTTATTGTAGAGGAGACTAAAGATTTGTTTAAGAGCAGTATCTGGCAATTTATTTTGCTATTGCGGAAAATAAATATACTACTTTTGGGTTTTAAGTTATCTATCTCGCAAATTGCTTACTTAAAATCACTGATTGATGAGTATTTAAATATGAGGTGTCATTTATTTCCTAACTATCCACTAAAACCAAAACATCATTACCTTACACATTATCCAATGTTAATCCCAAAATTTGGCCCCCTGCGATATTTATGGACAATGCGATTTGAAAGCAAGCACCAATATTTTAAGAATGCAGTCCGTAACACTAATAGTTATAAAAATATACTGAAAATGCTCACTCACAAACATCAACTATTATTTGGGTTAAATATTACACAGAATAAGATGTTTAATGACTGTATCATAAGTGATGCTGACATCCAACCAATCAGTGATTCCGATACCTTAAGTAATGATCTTAAAGGACTTGAATACATTGATGTTAAAAGTTCTTATGTGGCTAAGTCTGCCATATTTAGAGGGTATAAATATTCAAAAGATATGATTATATGCAATGGGAAAGATCACTATGGGAACTTTACAATTGTTAAAATAGAATTAGTAATTATTAACACAGACCTGAATACCTTATTTTTTCTCGGAAAACAAAACACAATTATATACGATGAGGAGAATGGGTTATATTATGAAGACACAGATACTGAATGGTCAAGCCAGATGGTTGTTGATATTCAAAACTTACTTTCGGTTGAACCACTTCTTGTCCAAAATTTCAATAATATTCTCAGATATGCATTTAAAAGTGCACCTTATGAAAAGTGTATATTATGAACGTGGCCAGAAAGAAAATGCCAACATCAAACTTTACAATTATAATTAACATTCGTGATTTTTTGTCACTATAGGAGAAAACTGTATATAAAGTTTAACATATTCTTCAATACATTTGTTTGCGACTTTTAATCTAAACATAGCGTTTTCTAAACAACTCTTCCAATTAATCTTTTTTAATAATTGGATGAGTTTTATACCTACATAGGTACATTTGGGTATGTACATAAGTACCACAAAATTTGGGTATCTCAGTAATGCGATTTCGGAAGTTTGTGTCTCTGCTGAGTTCGACAGCATAAAACCGATTTTTGCTTGGGAAAAATGTGTGCCTATATGGGAAATTAAATGAAACCACATTTTTCATTCTTTATTAAATATTTAGGAAATAAGTACTAACACGTACTAAGTACCAGAATCAACCGACACTTGCATATGGGGAAATAATTTTGAAGCATGCGTACATATGTATGTTCCGCATGGCTAGCAAAAATCCATTGCAAAACCATAGGCATAATCTTCTGAAATCACACATGGAGACAACAGTGAATATATTAATATTCACTAAAACTGTGAAATGCAGCTCATATGCAAAGATGCGTGACGATTGCATGTTATAACTCCTACTGATATTCTTTCCTCTTATGATCTTACAATTAGTATTACTTTCTAGATACTGCTTAAATGTTTTCTAGTTACAGGAGCGTTTCTTTTTTAAAGATCATGGCGATCTTTAAAGTGTGGAACAACCGTCGCACCAAGAAATTGTTTATTTCGATACCTGAGGCCAATTTGTTGCAGTTGATAGCAAAAGGTAATTTTAATGTTTCAGAGACACTGAGGATGTAACTATGAAACAAGTTTATTCAATGTGTCTATTTGGAAAAACCTCTTTTCATTGAAAGGTTTATTCATTTATATAGGAAACCTGTTTCGGCTATAGGCAGCCATCTTCGGTCCTAAATTTTCAAAACAAGATGGTTGCTTACCCGAAATAAGTTTCCCTTATAAATGAATAAACATACCAATCAAGGAAGAGGTTTTTTTAAATAGCACATACATACTTACCTAATGACATGGATCTACTAATTAATGGTTTTATTTCTAGTTTCGGAAAAGTTAGAAATTAACGGACATAAAATTGTGCTCGAAAGTGATGGAACTGTTATAGAAGAAGACGATGTACTACTCGAATTGAAGAGTAAAACATTAATTCTGTTAGGATTGGGAGAAGAGTGGCGTAGTTCAGAGATAAGTTTAACAAATTTATCTACTTGCAGCACCGTTACAGTTCCATCTGCATCTGGTAGCACAGAAATAGGGCAAAATTATTTAGACTCGGAAGGCCACAGTAGCGACAAACAAGTTTTACACAACAGCTGTGAAACAAATACGGAGCTACAGTGCTCTTGTACTGAAGTTCCCTTCGATAAGATCCCACAACACTTAATAGATAGTTGTGAGGAAGGCCGCAGAACTAAATCTACAACAACTGAATTTGTACAAATAATTGTGAGTCATTTACGGTCGATTCATAACCTGCCTATACCAGTGAAAGTGCTTCACCGTATTGCCATACAGCTTGTACAAAAGTACCCAAAATCTTTTGCTGACATTGACGATGAAGGGGTTATGATGGGCGATGGTTCGTCTACCCTATTAATGAAACTCATTGAGAGGTCCAACTACTTAAGAAGGCCTCATAAAAGACAGGCGGAGACTTCAGAACCTATCGTTCCTAAGAAACTTGCAATTCGAAAATTAAATGCCATGGCTGGATGTCCAGAGTGGTCTCCTCCGTTTATATGTACAGATGATGTGAGTAAAAATAGATTAAACGTGCTACATACAGAAAACTTAGTAAACGAGGAATTTTATGATCTGCTAGAAAAAGTATATCCTGAGCACAGATATTATTTAAATAGCATAAACAATCCTCCTTCATGCAGGGAAATTAAAATGAAATATCCCGTTATATTTAATCCTTTGGCTATAAACTGGCATTTTAAAAAACTTACAAACTTAACATTGGAGTCGCTCAGCAGAAATTTTAAATCGTCGGCAGCTACAATTCGAAATTTTGGAATAAAAAATAAACTCATCACCGAAAATAGAGAAAGTCTAGAGGAGGAAAAGCTTACATTGCATATAATAGCAAAACATTTTAAGGCAAATTTTGAAGTTTTTTACCACAAAGTCGAGGTAAGATCTTTAAAATATGATTTTGAAAACGAAATAATAGTTTGCCTTTGTTTTAGGAGCAAGAAAAAGAAAACTATACAGTGCAATCAGATTCACCATCTATTTTACAAATTGTTATCTCAATTATCCAAATTCCTAAGCTACCTAACCTAAGCCACCTAACCTAATATTTTTCAGAACCTGCATGTTACATGTCCAATGTATGTCAATATAGAAATTTATTGGTCAATTTATTTTTATT
The DNA here is from genome assembly GCA_964023965.1 of Melinopterus prodromus. Taxonomy (NCBI): domain Eukaryota; kingdom Metazoa; phylum Arthropoda; class Insecta; order Coleoptera; family Scarabaeidae; genus Melinopterus; species Melinopterus prodromus. The sequence continues at coordinate 20,333,103 of OZ030395.1, read as the reverse complement.
TTTGATAATTAACAGATAAAATGACATGAGTATTGTATACATTTGATATTTTTCTTAATGCAATTGGCACCTTTTACTGATACTCCAATAAAAGCAGTATTTGTAAATCACCCATGATTTGTTTTGAAATATTTCTTTATACAACAATAATTGATATCATGCATTGCTCCAGGTACTCTTGTAATAACTCAACGCATTTTATCGTTGCAGATTCTACATATTGTGACGAAAGTATAGTACATTACATTATATAATTTAGGGCAGGTCATTTAACCCGTCCGTCCGGCAGACAATTGCTTAGTCAGAAATGCAGGCGTCAGGCTTTTTGATACAGAACAAAGGAAATTCCTTGTAGCACGAGTACAAAGCGTGCACATTAACATTTACTTATATCAAAAAGCCGTGTGCAACCAAAAATCCAAACTCAGGATTTTTGGGGGCCTAAAGCAGGTCATGACGTCTTGACAAATTCATATAAAAGCCACGGCACGGGATGGGTAGGAATCAATCAGTAATTTGCAGTACCTGAGTAGTATAGTATACGACCAGCTATCGTGTTTCACGGACTCCAGTCAGCTGTGAGATTGGAATTCCGTGTGATCAGCAATACACGACCTATGTAGACAACACTGCGACTTTTATTTACATCTCCATCCTGACCTAGAGCCGTCTCCCTTCAAGAGCTACGTAACCCGGCGCCTCCACCATGTTACGTAGCTCTAGGTTGCAGCCGCAACCTTGATATTGACCTTGCTCCATTTCTTCATTTGTCTTGTCGTGTCGACGCCGTAACGTGCTGCAGATATCATAATTTTGCAGGTGGTGCCAACCCCAAATCACCAAAAAACCCGCGAGTCACTGCCTTTTTTAAAAAGTAATTGCCCTTTCAAACAGGCTATCATCGTCAATCGTATTTGAACGTTTATCCAATTCGAGGATGTAGGTGTAAATAGAGCTAAGATCCTTTTGCCAGCATTTGTCATTTGTCTTGTCGTGTCGACGCCGTAACGTGCTGTTATATCCGCATAAAACCACATTGTATTACTTTTTAAAAAAGGCAGTGACTCGCGGGTTTTTTGGTGATTTGGGGTTGGCACCACCTGCAAAATTATGAAATGGCTGTCTGACATGAGATACGAAAAAGGCGTAGGGGGGGTCGATGGCGTATAGGATAGAGCGGCTGCTATCTACGCTGGAGGCCCGGGATCGAATCCCGGCTCGGGCTAAAATCGACTGTCCTGGTATTTTAGGCAGGGAACAAATACCTTTGCATGCCGCCTTCCATCGGATGAGGAAGTAAAGCCGGTGGCCCCGTGTGCTGTCATTATGCGACGTGCACGTTAAAGAACTCTTACTGGAGGTTGGAATTCCTTCAGTAGGACAAAATTCCTGGGTGTGTGTAGCCTGCCCTCAGCGTCGGTGATTGGCCTAAGTTGCGGAACTAGACCGACGTAAAAGAAACAAGTCAAAAAAAAAAAAAGGCGTAGTTTTCTGGTATTGTTTTATTAGTATGATCGTTTCCACAGTGTTTGTAATTGTATATCGTAATTTTAGATCACTGCCGTTTGTAAGATGTTGGAGGGCATGATGAAATGGATTATTTTCTCGAGATTTGTGTGAAAGCATCTAACATAACCTCTAATAGATTGTAAGTTTTAAGCAATGTCACGTTTAGATTTTGTATTTGTTACCATTTTTGTAGTTTTGACTTGTAAAATCATGTGTGTAATTTATTTGTAGAGTCCTGATGAAGGTGATAGAACATTAAAAGCACCGAAAGCTTGGCTAGATTGAAGAAGAGTTTTAATTTGAGTGGTACGGTCGAATTCCCCTTACATATCCTTATATAAATATCAATACGTTACGACAGTTACTCTACATTTTATATATATATATATATGGAAAAGGTTTATCGACGTGTCTACGGTTGCTTCTTCGAATGACGGAATTGCCCGATAAATAACCTTTTTCCTTATATATATATATATATATACAGGGTCCTGCAACTAAGCTCCCGTCTTCTGTAGCTCACTTACTCATTAAGCTAAGAGTTTGACATTTTGCAGGCTTACCCTGTACTTCAAGGTACAATTCAAGAAATTATTTTTTATTATACAGGGTGTTCCAAAAATGTGCAACGCCATGGTAATATATTTTTTTAAATTGCATGCTATACATTTTTCTACACATTTGGAAACCTTTTATGGTTGCCTACATATCACCAAATATTTATTGAAATCGGTTGAGTGACCGCAGCGGAAAAAAATAAAAACAAAAAAAAAATGATTTGGCATCGTAGGCTTTAAAAATCAATAAAAACCACAAAATGCACCTCGTTAATAAAATTTTGCGACGTGCTTATTAGGTTAGATGTAATAGTCTCGTTAACCAAGTGACATTGATCCAAATTATACAGGGTGACCAAAATCGAGTGTCAAACTTGTCAAATTTCAAAGCGCGCTATTGTTCTTATTTTAAATTGGAACCCATAATTTTTTTTAGGTGAAACGATGAGGAATTAAAGAATAAATATTGTTTCTGAATACAACCCCATCACAATTCCCAATATTTTAAAAGTTATTCGCCAAAAACTCATTTTTCAACGTTTCCAACGGCAATTTTAGGTAATAAATATCGTACGTGGCATTGAAAAACAATTTATTACATAAAATATAACGCAGAGAGGTATTTTAGGTTTTACTGTACCTAATTAAGTAGTTATTCAATTGCTAAATTTACTGCAAAATTTACCTATAGCCACATTTCCGTCCTTACCGCTATAGGTAAATTATGCGGTAAATTTAGCATTTGAATAACTACTTAATTAAGTACACTCAAATCTAAAATACGTCTATTATTTTTTATGAAATAATTTGTTTTTCAAAGCCACGTACGATATTTATTATCTAAAATTGCCGTTGGAAACGTTGAATAAATGAGTTTTTGGCGAATAAGTTTTAAAATATTGGGAATTGTTATGGGGTTGTATTTAGAAACAATGTTTATTTTTTAATTCTGCATCATTTCACATAAAAAAATTTATGGGTTCCAATTTAAAATAACAACAATAACACGCTTTGAAGTTTGACAAGTTTGACACTCGATTTTGGTCACCCTGTATAATTTGGATCAATGTCACTTGGTTAACGAGACTATTACATCTAACTTAATAAGCACGTCGCAAAATTTTATTAACGAGGTGCATTTTGTGGTTTTTATTGATTTTTAAAGCCTACGATGCAAAATCAATTCTTTTTGGTTTTTATTTTTTTCCGCTGCGGTCACTCAACCGATTTCAATAAAATGTTGGTGATATGTAGGCAACCATAAAAGGCTTCCAAATATGCAGAAAAATGTATAGCATGCAATTTAAAAAAACATATTACCATGGCGTTGCACATTTTTGGAACGCTCTGTATAATAAAAAATAATTTCTTGAATTGTACCTTGAAGTACAGGGTAAGCTTGCCAAATGTCAAACTCTTAGCTTAATGAGTAAGTGAGCTACAGAAGACGGGAGCTTAGTTGCAGGACCCTGTATATAAAAACTCGCTTTCTTTGTTAAATGCTATATTTCGAACCTTTATAGGTTCTTCTTCAGGCATTAAAAATCTACAATAAGAGAACAAGCATAGAATGAGCAGTCAGAACAATCGTAATAAAAATCAAAATACAACACTCACGTGGAGTTATATGAGGCGGCAAGAACTGTGTGATGAAACATTATCATTCATGGACACTACGACATAATACTTTTAAGAAGTCTGTGACTTCGAACAAAACACATTTGTACACATCAAAACAAACGGGACGACAGATGTTAGCGACGTTATGTGGAGTGATTGACCGGTCACGTCAACCCTCAGAAAAGAAAATTTCCTAGAAAATTGTGAAGTTACAAAACTAAGCTTGAGTTGTTCATTGAATTTATGTTAGTTTTATGATGATTTTTGTCAAACTGTAAAATGTTGGAATAAATGATACTAAGAGAATCAGTATCTTTTTTAAAATTTACGGTGTTATCAGTGAGATTTATATTATACATCTCCAAAAATACTCTATTGTGATAATTGCTCTCTGTGTCTAATATTTTAACGTTATTAAAATCAAAACTATGGTTACTATGTAAAGTATGACAGGCCAACGCACATCTGGTCTTCCCCGTGTTACAATCACTTTTGTGTAGGTTAATTCGGCTCCGAAGCCACTGACTCGTTTGACCAATATATTTTCCATCACAATCGTTACAACAAATACAATAAATTACATTAGATTTGAATGCCAAGGGTGTTTCGTCTTTAATTTTACTAAAAATGTGTGCCGAAGACGAAACACCCTTGTCATTCAAATCTAATGTAATTTATTGTATTTGTTGTAACGATTGTGATGGAAAATATGTTGGTCAAACGAGTCACTGGCTTCGGAGCCGAATTAACCTACACAAAAGTGATTGTAACACGGGGAAGACCAGATGTGCGTTGGCCGGTCAAGCTTAGTTTTGTAACTTCACAATTTTCTAGGAAATTTTCTTTTCTGAGGGTTGACGTGACCGGTCAATCACTCCACATAACGTCGCTAACATCTGTCGTCCCGTTTGTTTTGATGTGTACAAATGTGTTTTGTTCGAAGTCACAGACTTCTTAAAAGTATTATGTCGTAGTGTCCATGAATGATAATGTTTCATCACGCAGTTCTTGCTGCCTCATATAACTCCACGTGAGTGTTGTATTTTGATTTTTATTACGATTGTTCTGACTGCTCATTCTATGCTTGTTCTCTTATTGTAGTTTTTTAATGCCTGAAGAAGAACCTATAAAGGTTCGAAATATAGCATTTAACAAAGAAAGCGAGTTTTTCTCTTTAATTGATCGAACACCCAACCAACCCACTCTCTCTCTCTCTCTCTCTCTCTCTCTCCCTCTCTCTCTCTCTATATATATATATATATATATATATATATAGATAGATAGATAGATAGATAGAAACGTATTTCATACGAAATCAGGTAAGTATGCATTACCGAATGTAATTTCACAATATATAAAATGAAAAACCACAAAGTGAAATTGCAACATCAAATGTACAATTACAGAATAAAAGTACAGTATCACCTGTAGAATTACAGGGGAAAACTACAACATAACCTGTAAAGTTACTTTTAGCGAACTTGTAAAGTTACTTTTTGCGAGCTTGTAAGTTTACGTTGTTCATTGAAAATTTAATACTGAATGTATAATTACAGTCCTAGGCCGGGCAATAATATTACCTGTCCTGCGACTGTAAATTTACCAAAAAAATTTTTCTTTCACACCACAAGAAGGTTTATGTTTAAAAAAAATTTGGCAAAAATTAGCTTTAATCATCCCTGTAAAGATTTTCCAGTAGACTATTTATTGCATTTATTGGTTAGGTTTAGGAATTTTTCTATATTAAAACTTGTCAACAGGGATATAAAATCTCAAAAATCTAAATAAGAAGCTTATTAATGTTTTAGATTTATAACATAGTTGGGGTGATTATCAAGTTAAGTCAATGCCCGAAAAAGACAAACTTACGTGTACTTCCAGTGATGAGGTGATATATGGAGATGACATGAATAAGAAAAACACGTGGGAAAACAAATTTGACAATAAATAAGTTTGATAAAGCTATTAGAAGTTTACGTGAACTAGGTTCAATGATAACTGTGCATTTCATTTTTAATAGTTGTTGTTTTTATCGCTGGCATAAAAAAGAGGATGTTCGTCGCTGTTTGGGATTACATCGTTGATCGGTTGTTACACCGGTAAAATTTTGGATGTGGTTGTAAAATCCAAATATTGCAAACAGTGCGAATACTGGGAAAAGAAAGCTGGAACGACAGAGTACATTGAGTTCCTTGAACATCACAAAGACGAATGCCAAGCCAATCACGAGGGATCGGCAGGGAAGATGGAAGTCGACGCCGTTATTGAAATGTTTTCTCGTTCGGAGCAGTTGCATGGACATAAATATCACAATTATGTGGGGGATGGAGATAGCAAAACTTTTAAGGGACTTCGGGAAGTTCAGCCATATGATGGTGTAGATGTTAAGAAGAAGGAATGCGTAGGACACGTACAAAAGCGAATGGGTACACGGTTACGCAACCTCAAGACGGCAAAAAAAGGGAATAGGCCGCAAAGGAATGCTGACAGGAAAATTGATCAACGAACTATCAATCTATTACGGTTTGGCTATACGGAGAAATTGCGATACCGTGGACAAAATGCGTAGCGAAATATGGGCTACGCTCTACCATAAAATATCCACCGATAACCACCCGCAACATCATCTGTGTCCTGCTGGAGCTGATTCGTGGTGTACGTACCAGAAAGCGAAGGTTACAGGTACCCTATCAGACTACAAACACAAACCATCGATGTCCAATGAAGTGTTCGAAGCAATCAAACCATTATATGAAGAGCTTAGCAACGACGATCTGCTTTCGAGATGTGAAGGCGGCTACACGCAGAAGTCCAATGAGTGCTTCAATTCTGGCGTGTGGTCAATAGCTCCAAAGGTATTTTCCAGCGACAAAAACATCGTTGATGTAGCTACTGATATCGGTACTAGCTACTATAATGACGGATACAATGACATTATGCACATAATGCACATTTTGAATTTAGAAGTTGGCCCGAGCTGGTATAACTTTTCCGCGGAAGCAGACGCCCGACTCATCGTGTTAGCGGAGCGCAGCCTCACCGATAAAGCTAAGGAGGCCAGGAAATCCACAATGGCCACCAGAAACGAAGCGAATGTGTCAAATATGTTAGAGGAAGGCCAATTATATGGAGCAGGTATCGCCGAATAAAGGTAAATTTAAAAATATGTCAAGTTATACATACAAAATAGCTTGTACAACTTTAAGCGCGGTTTTCTTGAATCGTTAGTTTAAAAATCGGTGAATCGGATAACTCTACCAATTCGCGCCCGATTGACTTAAAATTTTGAGACAACCTTCTCTGATATATAAACCAGTTCAGTACGTAGGATTTTTTCGAAATTCTGAAAAGTTTTTGTTTTACAGCTGTTTGTTTACAAAATTTTTGAGTAAAAAGTGAATTTTTGTATTTGATGACGTGCCAAATTACGAAAAATTAATATTTCGCTAAAATCCTACGTACTGGACTGGTTTTATTTATGTAGATGATAATAATCTTTGTCCGGTTGTTCCAGACCCAGCATGACAGGCGCTACACCGGTGACCGTATTAAATAACTAAAAAAGAAAACGTTTGAGGAGAAATTCCAGTGCGCCGCCATTTTGTTTTTTATTTATGTATTGTGTACGCAAAATTATAGTTAAAGTTGTATATAAAATAGAGTTATATTTTATTTTTTAATAAAATTTATTTTGATACCTGTAATACACGCTGAAACTTAGGTATCATTTCTTGTTATCAAGGGTGGCGTTACCCCTTAATTACTGTGGAATCATCATCAGGTGTAGCTAAAAGAGAGAGTACAACAATAATGTTGGTGATCCAGGTGAAAGAAAAGCATGTGTGACGGCCCTGGGTATGACCTCGCTTTATCAACGATGTAGATCATGAAATGGCAGACAGGTTTTCTCTCTAGGTACTAAATACATATAAATATTTCGTAAAACCGTCAAGAATAACATTCGTATTGTGGAAAAACTAAACAAAAAATATATCAACTGCTTGAACCTAATCCCCAAATACCCACTCTGTATAGCCTGATAAAACTTCACAAAATAGACAAAACCATACGCCCCATCACTACCCCTGGCGGATCAGTGGCTCACTTGCTTTCTAAATTCTTGCAAAAAACAACACTTGATGTATTTGGAGTAAAATAGAAATATACTGTAAATAACTCTGACTCACTTATCAAATATCTTAATGAGGTGCCCATTGATCATGAATACCAGCGTGTAACCTTCGACATTGTTAATTTGTACACTAATATACCCGTGCCCGAGACACTCAACCTTTTGCATGATACTCTCTCATGCAAGATAATAAACGATCCTTCTGTAGGACCACTATTGTCATTGTTCCAGCTGGCCACTGAACAAAACTTCTTTCAGTTCAACGGAAAGCTATATTATATGGAGTCAGGTCTTCCGATGGGAAGTCCTCTCAGTGGTCTTCTAGCCGACATATATGTAGACGGACTCGAGAATGACATATTTCAATCCAAAGACCTCTCATCGGTAACATAAGACTGCGGAAGCGATACGTCGATTATATACTTTCCAACTGGGACGGCTCTAACGAGGACCTTATTAGATTCCATAATCTCATAAACAACTACTCCAAGCTTAAATTTACTATAGAGAGAGAATCGAAAAGAAATATCAAATTCCTAGATCTCTCCATTACACTCGAAGGTAACAACATCTCATATGATATATACCGAAAGCCCACAGCCACAGATATCATTGTACCGAAATCATCTCATCACCCACCCTCTATAAAGTCGTCAGCTTTTAATTTACTCTTCAACAGAATGCTAAGTGTGCCCCTTGCCCCCGAGTGTCGAGAAAGGGAAATGAGAACCATCACCAAAGGAGGCCTGAACAACGGTTCCAACCCCAATGATATTCAAATTCACTATTCTAGAGTAAAAAAACGGAAAATCCACAACAAAATATATCCCCACATAAAGATGAAAAACACCTACATCTCAGTTCCCTTCCACGACACTTCTGTTAACGAGAGAGTTAATTATACCTTAAGTAAATATAACGTCACTGCTTCATCTTCTAATTCTAACGTTTTATCTAAATCTTTGATTAACAATAAAATTCCCTCCAAATATAATAACAGATCAGGTGTATACAAGATTGAATGTGGCAACTGTGATGGTATCTATATAGGCATGACATCCCGTAATGTCGAAATCCGCTTCAAACAATATTTAAAAAACTAAAGTACATCTGCCTTTGGTAAGCATCTCTTTGAGGAGGGACATAAAGCTGACAAAGATAACCTATCCATCCTACAGAGAGCCGCTAAATCACATAAACTTGAGTTGCTGGAGAGATATGAAATACTTAAACACGTGAACCAGGGACATAGATTGTTAAATGACATCACTCAATTCCCCGAACCGCACCTCTTCAAGTTGCTTTGGAATAAATTTTTGGAATAAATTTGATTACGTGTTTACATTTGAAGTAATAAGTATGCTGCCCTCTATGATTCACTGCCCCAACTATCTTCACCGCGCATTAATTCTCCATGCCCACCGCCAGATGTCACCATTCACCTCACACATAACTTTTTAATATCGGCCTACCGGCTAAGTGTTTCATCGTACCAGCACAAGAATGGACGCTTCTCCTACACCGTTTACGAAGAAACTACTCCACCGTTCGAACGCGCTCAACACCATTTACCGATGCTTAAGGTTTAAACGGTTAGTTCGGTTCTCTCGAGTCTTGCTCTTTTCTGTTTTGCAAATGATTTAGCCAGGATACAACCACGATTTGATTGTTGTAGTTGTATAAGTGCATCACAACATGTACCTACATAAGAAAACCTGTCTGCCATTTCATGATCTACATCGTTGATAAAGCGAGGTCATACCCAGGGCCGTCACACATACTTTTCTTGCACCTGGATCACCAATATTATTGTTGTACTCTCTTTTTTAGCTACACCTGATGATGATCCCACAGTAATTAAGGAATCGAAATCGATCGTGTTAAGATTATTGGAATTTTGACAATAAAGTGCTGTCTTTAACTCGTTGCTTTTTATTTTATTCATGGTTACTACGTCAAAATATGGAGACATTTATCACACTAACATATCTGAGTCCGCCCAAAACTGACAAACAAAATATATGATTGTGAATATGTATCGAGTAAAAATTCAATCCTTAATTTAACTTAAACACAAATGCAATTGTATTTACGGCCAAGCTTTAACTAATCAAATCAAATCAAATAGTTTATTGGTGTTTGTACAATGTTTACATGTTTACACAAGTCAATCAAAACAATCTTAAAGATGCGCACAAGCGTAATCACAGCCTTTGCTGAAAAAAAAAAAAACAATAAATAAGTAAGTAGACAAAACATGGACACATGCAAGCGTAACACTTGGCCGGTCGGAAGCATCACCAATACTAATAACAACACAATAACAATAGCGAGCAGGTCACAATACAATGTCAGTCTAACAGCAGAAACAATAGAGTTACCAAATCAATAGACAATTAAACATATGAAACTTTAAAAATATCACCTTTCAAGGCACTTTATCAGCGACCAGGCTATGACAAGCCGGGAACGTCCCATTCGGTGTTTAAAAGTCTTCATTCTCATAAATTGCACGACGTAAGAGAAGCGATTGTACAGTGTTATGGAACTTTTTTATTTCCAAACTTTTAATGTCACCAGGAAGAGAGTTCAAGAACTAGGGTCCGTAGTAGTTTGGTCCATATCTACTATGTGTCAGTCGAAGATAGTTTATTTTTAGGTCAGTTGTTTGTCTAGTGTGATGATTGTGGCTAGAACCCTGTAATACGTATTTACTGCCATTTAGCTTAACATATCTAAATTGAAAAGGTTTATCGACGGTAAGATATTCAAGGAAAAAGATTATTTATCGGGCAATTCCGAAACACGTGTCTACGGTTGCTTCTTCGAATGACGGAATTGCCCGATAAATAACCTTTTTCCTTTAATATATCTAAGACATTCGAGAATGTAAGTGATGGCAAAGTAAGAAGCTGGTTTGAAATGAAACTTTCTCTCACATCCTCCTGGTAACCCTTATCGTAGATGATTCTTAGGACCTTTCTCTGGAGCTTGAAAATCTTTCCGGCGTGGGGTGTGTGACCCCCAGACCACCAGGCCATAGGCACAGTGGGACAAAAACAGAGAATGGTATGCCATGAGCAGAGTTTCACGAGGGACGAGTCCCCTCATTGAGCGTATAACAAATATATTACTTGACAACTTATTCGCAAGGTAGTTGCAATACCCCTCCCATGACAAAGTAGCATCAAGATAAAAGCCCAAAAATTTCGCGGTCTCCCGTATAATCAGAGAGCCCGCGACAAAATTCTACCCTCATAAATCATCACTCTCATTCTTTTGTGACTTATAGATAAATACATGTTCTCTCATAATAAGTTGGTGTGCCTAACCCCATTTGGCCGGAAGTACTTGGCACACCTCCCTGAAGGGCAGGACAGTCGGTGTACCAATACCCTCATCGAACATCACGCCCATTGTTTATAACAAGAAACTTTGAGTCTTCTTATTACCAGAAACGATGGTGTGCCTAGCCGGAAATGGCCGGAAGTGGGTTGCAGACTACTTATCTAACAGACGATGGTATCTGCGTTACCTTACAAAACACATGTGTCAAATTTGCCACAATTACAGAAGAATATATGTACTTTCGTAGTAGTTTAGTCCAACCAACCCCGGTTGGCCGGAACGGTCTGGCACACTGACTTCAACAGTTAACATCGTCCGTATACCATCACAATCATCGAACATCTCGATCATTTTTTGGCATAACAAAGTTTACGGCTAGTTATTACCAGAAACGTTCGTGTGCCTAGCCGGAAATGGCCGGAAGTGGGTTGCAGACAAGTTATTTAGCAGACGATGATATCTGCGTTACCGTACAAAACACATGTGTCAAATTTGCCACAATTATAGAAGAACACATGTACTTTAATAGTAGTTTAGTCCAACCAACCCCGGTTGGCCGGAACGGCGTGGCACACCGAGTTCAACAGTTAACATCGTCCGAATACCATCACAATCATCGAACATCTCGATCATTTTTTGCATAAGAATGTTTTAGCCTGTTTATTATAAAACCGATGTTGTGTCTAGCCCGAAATTGAGGAAAATACCTGCCCAAACATTTTTTGTACCTTGACTGCCTTGTTTAATTGGCGTTCTTTTTTTCTTCCAGTGTAGTGTTGACGATTCAAAATGCAACCAATATAAAAAAATAAAAATAGATTTTAAAATAACAGCTTTATTACAATTTAAAAAATTGCAAACAACATATTAAAATATTGTTTTAAATAATTACTAATTACTAATTAATTAAATAAGTACGATTTTTTGGTGCCTCTTAAATTATAATTCTTCTTCTGAATCACCATCGTGGTGATGTATATGGTCATCATGATCGGAATCATTTTCATTTATTGAGGATTTGATCATGTCGTCTACCCGTAGTAGAGTCGCATCCCCGAGATGCCAGACTGGCTCCAGTTGTTGATTTTGATTAAATTTCTATCCACAATGTTCTGGCTGTAGCACTGTGCAATTTTGATGGGTAGCATTTTGCCACATAGAACTTATAAATATTGTTCTCAATACTTTCTGCTGGAGTGAGCGCCAGCACGGCGAAATTAAATTTGAACTGAAATTTTTCACCTCCTTCAAAAATTGGTCACCAGTGCTGCTACTTGCAAAGAACTTATAAAACAGCTCCACTCTTGCAGCATTGACAGATTTACAATTTTGCACATTATAAAATTTGACTGTAAAATTTTGGTTGGACTAAACTACTATGAAAGTACATATATTCTTGTATAACTGTGGTAAATTTGACATATGTGTTTTGTGAGGTAACGCAGATATCATTGTCTGTTAAATAACTGGTCTGCAACCCACTTCTGGCCATTTCCGGCTAAGCACACCAACGTTTCTGGTAATAAGTAGCCGTAAACTTTGTTATGCCAAAAAATGAGCGAGATGTTCGATGATTGTGCTGATATACGGACGATGTTAACTGTTGAAGTCGGTGTGCCAGACCGTTCCGGCCAACCGGAGTTGGTTGGACTAAACTACTATGAAAGTACATATGTTCTTCTATAATTGTGGCAAATTTGACACATGTGTTTTGTAAGGTAACGCAGATACCATCGTCTTTTAAATAACTGGTCTGCAACCCACGTCCGGCCATTTCCGGCTAGGCACACCAACGTTTCTGGTAATAAGTAGCCGTAAACTTTGTTATGCCAAAAAATGAGCGAGATGTTCGATGATTGTGCTGATATACGGATGATGTTAACTGTTGATGTCGGTGTGCCAGACCGTTCCGGCCAACCGGGGTTGGTTGGACTAAACTACTATGAAAGTACATATGTTCTTCTATAATTGTGGCAAATTTGACACATGTGTTTTGTAAGGTAACGCAGATACCATCGTCTTTTAAATAACTGGTCTGCAACCCACTTCCGGCCATTTCCGGCTAGGCACACCAACGTTTCTGGTAATAAGTAGCCGTAAACTTTGTTATGCCAAAAAATGAACGAGATGTTCGATGATTGTGCTTTTATACGGATGATGTTAACAGTTGAAGTCGGTGTGCCATATCGTTCCGGCCAACCGGGGTTGGTTGGACTAAACTACTATGAAAGTACATCTGTTCTTCTATAATTGTGGCAAATTTGACACATGTGTTTTGTAAGGTAACGCAGATACCATCGTCTGTTAAATAAGTGGTCTGCAACCCACTTCCGGCCATTTCCGGCTAGGCACACCAACGTTTCTGGTAATAAGAAGACTCAAAGTTTCTTGTTATAAAAAATGGGCGTGATGTTCGATGAGGGTATTGGTACACCGACTGTCCTGCCCTTCAGGGAGGTGTGCCAAGTACTTCCGGCCAAATGGGGTTAGGCACACCAAGTTATTATGAGAGAACATGTATTTATCTATAAGTCACAAAAGAATGAGAGTGATGTTTTATGAGGGTAGAATTTTGTCGCGGGCTCTCGGTCTAGTACCTCAGCCGTCCTTCTGTGTGTAAACAGCATATGCTGTGTCTTACGCTCATTTAGGGATAAGCTATTCCGCTTAAACCAGCTACCAGCGTCCGACTGGACACGTCCCAGCCGCTCCCGAACAGCATCCCGATCTTTGTCCCTGACAATAATGGTGGTGTCATCCGCGAAAAGTACCCGGTCCGGTCCCGGCCCGACGCTGAAATCATTTATGTAAATCAAAAACAACACCGGCCCCAGGACCGAACCCTGGGGCACACCGCAGACAACTTCCCTCAATTCGGACTCTTTCCCGTCTTTAGCAACATATTGTTTGCGGCATGTAAAATAAGACTTCATCAGATCAAGACTATTTTTGCTGAATTTGTAGAGCCTTAGTTTTTTAAGAAGGAGATCTGGCAAGACGCAGTCGAACGCCTTGCTGAGATCGCAGAAAAGCGTCCTCAGTACCTCTGTACATTCCTCCCCCTCAACTAACTTATCTATTAAATAGATCAATGCATCCGTGGTCGATCTTCCGGGTCTAGATCCGAACTGCCCGGAATGAAATAGCTCGTGTTCTTCAAAATGATTCATGATCTGCCTCTTTAAAACAGTCTCTTTGAGTCTTTGATATGACAGGCAACACTGCTATAGGTCTAAAGTTATTTGGGTCATCGGTGCGGTTGTTTTTTGGTATGGGGATAATCTTCGAGATTTTCAAATTGTCCGGGAATATTCCCTCTTTCATACATAACTACATACTAGCATCGCAATATTCGTACTTCCCCTAGGTAGGCACTGCAAACAAATTATGTTTGTGTTTGCCAAGTTCATTTTTATCGAAAATGTTACCCCTGTCCATACCTTATTTTTACCGAGCAACTCCGGTAATCGTTTTAATTCTTGTACTAGAATCCATGTCAAATCTTCCTTTACCACTTGATTTTTATGCTTGTAACTTGAAAACTTCACTATTATCGCACGTGTCGAACTACTAGACTTCTTCCTAACTCTGTGACAGCGGTCTACATTCGCAGACACGAGGGCAACTCCCATCCTCGTAGACACAACGTCGAGTAACAGAGACTCCGTGTCTTCTTGTATATAGCATTAGGAAAGTCATTTTCCCCTTTTTTGCATAATAAATGTGCAAAAATAATAAACAACTAATAAATATATAAGAAGTACAAGCTGCACATTGTTTGTGATTTCCAAAAACTCCTTATGACGGATACTGTCCTCGCCGACTGTCCGGCGTTTGTTAAAACGAGGAGAGAATGATCTTGCCAAAGTTTTCTTTGCAGATAAGTGTCACCTCGGCAACACAATGGAACGCCAACCTTCACAACCTGTGTACAAGTAAACAGTAGCGGCTACCCACAAATTGTATGCCCGGCGTACACAAACAATATGTTTCAAATAATGTATATTTTTATTAATAATAAAACATTTAAGTACCTATTAAACACCATTTTGTTAATTTTCGTGCTAGTTTTTATTACAATACAGCTGCAAAATTGACCGCGCCGTATTTTTATTCGCATTTATTGTGGAGGCACCACCCGACCTCGCGCGCATATACTTGTGCAGCGACGGGCTGTCTACGCTTTACGTTGACGATAACACCCAAGCAGTAGGTCCATGCATAAAGTTCGCAGACGCGTTTGGTTCGTTGTAGTGTGCATCGATTTCGTGGCATCGCTTGTCCCTTGTACATCCTCTGCTAGTATAAATGATTCTTGGGTTCCGGTGATATTATTGTTTCTTTGTTGTCATTGTCAGGAAGGACAGAAGTTGATAGACGCAACATTATTTTGAGTAAACAGCCCACTCCAAAATTATGTATGGATCAACGAGACAAACAAAAAATGCGCACCTTCAATGTTTCCTGGTGTGACGTACAGAAGTGGTTGTGTGGTAGTTCAAATGAAAATAGATTCTTTTGTTGGGCATGTTACTTGGTTACTATCACATAAGAAAAGTGTGTGGAACTGTGAGGGTCACGCTGATTTAAAAAATATGTCCGCATCTGTGAAGAAGCATGCCCAGCGCAAAGAACAAAAAATTTTCGTTCATTCAAAAAAGTAGATGTAACGCAGAAGATAAAATTAGTAGTCTTTAAAGACATTATGAACTGTTCAGAATCAAATTCCAAATCAGTAAGACAAGCAGATGGCTCCAAGTAAAGTCCAAGAATTTGAGTTTGTATTTTATTTGCTGTTGTTTAATGACATATTTCGGCAAATCGAAGTCTTATATAATGTACTACAAAGGAAAAGTATTGATGTGCAATTTTGTGTCAGTTCAGTATCTCACTGCATTGCAGTTTTAAAAGATTGGAGAAAGAAAATAGTATTTATAAAATATATGAATGACTCTTTGGCAGACACAAATTCTGAACTATCACTAAACCGACGTGAAGTATTACAGGCACAGAAGGCCAGTGATATTTCTTAAGTACTTAGTTCTAAATAGAGAAGGTTATATTTTGAAATTTTTACCAATATAACTACTCAATTAGAGCAGCGCTTTTCTTAGCCAATTCTTGCCAATTTATAAGATATAGCGAAAAATTTCCACAACGTTCGTTATATTCGTAATGGAAATCTATAAACCATGGTTCGAAGGTCAGGATGTCCTGATGTTAAGTTTATTCATGTTTTCCGATTAGTTTAATTGACGCAAGCACTGAAGACGGGGTGAAACTGGAAATCATGATATGCTAGAAACCAATAAAGATTATTAATCATCCGCTACAATCGCTACAAGACCATTATGTAAAGTCGCATAAAAAAGTCAAATCTGAAAATAGAACCTAGCAAATGCTTCTTTTTACAAAAAGAAGTGTAATTTTTGGGCCACATTTTAATGGAGCGGGGCACAACACAATTGACTTTAGCCGGGTAAACCAGGCCCGGCTAAAGTCAATTGTGTTTTAAATTACCCGGAGGCCAAAAATGTTAAGGAAATACGATCCTTCCTTCGGTTGTTAGGGTATTACCGTAAATTTGTGCCACCGAGACATAGTATTCAACAATCCAGAAAGAATTATTAAGTGTCCTTTGGGCAACTCGTCTTTTTGTTACAGATTCTTCTCACTCTCCCTAGCGACCACCTTGGCCACCAACTATTCCATAACCGATATAAAAAATGAGGTACGGCGCTGTACATAGAACCTATGTCGGAATTGAAAGTTTCAAACTCACGCTAGGACGTGGTAATAGTAAAAATCTGATGTGGCCAGGCACATGACTTTATCATACAATATATAAAATTTTCCGTCGATCGTTTATTTATGAGTCAGTTTAGTGAATACGAAATCGTTTATTAAAGTACTACATTAATGCACGATTTCTATTAATGCATGATTTGTTATAGCCAACCACAAGACGCAATGACGTCGTTTGATTGGCCAATCGAACATATGTGAAATGAAACCTTCCAATCAAAACATACCGCTCTCTAGAACTGTCAGTGTCAAATTACATAAATGGTCATATAACCCAAAAAGACATCGGCGAAGAAAACTCTATGTAGACGGCGCTAGAAGAATACGATCGACGGAAAAATTTTGTAACCAACTCGAATATTAAACAGCGATTAATGATCCCGCTTCGCTCGCGCGTTAAACAGTCTCAATCATTAATCGCTCTTTTTAATATACTTGTTGGTTAAATAACTATAATAGTTTAGCTGCATGAAAAGATCTATAGAGAAGATCTATAGAGATAAATCGTAGGTATTGTCAACGCATCAGCATTTGGCATTACCTACACTACGTCACAAATGCCGAAAGCACGGAATAGCGCGACGAGCGGTGATACGGCGCGTCACCGAAGGCGGAGCGTAGCCGTCGCATATGAGCGAGTCGCGCTATCTAGTTTTTGGCAGGAGCGACATCAACGTTTATTGTGTTGCTTTTTAAGAAATACGTATTTAAAAAAAATAAATGATGTCTGCTACCACTGCCATTATCACTAATGAAAACGCACCTTAAAAAGGTAATTCAAATTCTGACAGATTTATATTTGTTCATGACACATCCCTACCAACATACTAAAATAAAACTACACTCATCGCTATACTTTATTTATAATTTTCTCAATGTATCATTTTTAGAATTAGATATAAAGACGGGTTGATATTTCTTATCAACAAACAATCAAATTGGTGATATTATTTTATTTGAAATTTGTATTTTATAATTTTGCGCACTACAGCGGCACGTTCCATAGTGGTTCTCCAACCTCTGATCCCTCTGATGAGATTAGCTGTTTTCGAATGTGACAACACAAAAAAATATTTGTCAAAATCCTGGCTACTATGTAATTTCATATCAATGCAGATGCGACCGATCTCGATCAAATAGAATTTGCTCTTGAAGGTAAACTATTAATTTTACCAAAAAATGTATAGGCATAAATTATTCAAAATTTCCTCTACTTTAATTTATTAATTAACTATTTTGTCGAAATTACAGAAGTGGTGGCTCATTTCCAAAATCCTTGAAAAAGGCTTAGAATAAACTAAAAAGCTAAACTATTAATTTTACCAAAAAATGTCATAGGCATAAATTATTCAAAATTTCCTCTGCTTTAATTTATTATTTAACTATTTGGACGAAATTACAGAAATGGCGGCTGATTTCTAATATCCTTGAAAAAGGCTTGGAGTAAACACCCAGTTCCTTTGGACCCTTTTGAACCAAAAGCTTTTCAACTCTAAGTTTGGTCATGAAACTTCTAAATATGAAGTTCCGTGCCGATACGTTTAGTAGTTTCTCCGGAAATGAATTAACAAAAATTGGGTACACACACACACACACACACACACACACACACACACACACACACACACACACATACACACACACAGACATTTTTTTGTACCTTGGTCAAATATGTTCAGGGGACCCATAAAGACCTATTTCCGCTAAAATCTCAAAATTTTTTTTCGGCACGATTACAATACTTTACATACTGCGTATGATAAAGTAAAAAATATCACTTTGATAAAAAATGCATTGTTAAACAATGACAATTTAGTTTTAAATATAACAACGGCAGCATATAAACGTAATCCAGATTCGCTCAAATAGCCAAGTTCATTCGACAAAAATAGTCGACGAAATAGTCGCTCATATTATCAATCTAGAGCTTGTTTCTAAAAGAACTAATCGATTGTTAAGTAATTTAGTTTTTGAAACACCGAGCACAGATAGACGCAAGCGAGGATTGGTCGATGGACTCGGGTCGCTTATAAAAGTTATCATATGTAATCTCGACGCAAATGACGCGAAAAGGTACAATTCAATCATTCACGTTTTGCAAAGCAATGAGAAAACCTTAAAAGACGTCATGAAATTGCAAGTACAGTTAGTCTATCAGATGAATTATAAATTTAATAGCACTATATCTCAGTTGATATCAAACGAAAAATTTATTTTGCAGAATATCAACAAATACATGAGGGACGACAATAAAATTATGAGGGAACAGTTTTATTTGCAAATTCAAATTGGATTGGAGAGATTGTTTAATTCACACGCTATTATAGAATCCGAAATTCAGACATTAATATTAGCAGTTAGATTCGCATAAATTAATAATTTTTATTCACCAATAATTTTATTGATCCACATATTCTAGTTTTGCTTTGGTCATTTAAATTTTTTATTACTAAGCGCGAACTAGTGGATGTTCTGGAGACTTCGCTAATCACGAGCGAACGGTTTACTCTATTTCACGTTCTACCATTCCCTTCCGCATACAATAAATCCGCCATATTATTCCCCACTATGGAATATGTCGCTGTATCACCATGACCATACGCTGTACATGTCTATAAATTTCGGATATCTTCAAAAATGTCGGAAAATAACTGATATTCTTGTTTGTCTGAGTCTACCCACCACCGAAGCGCTGCTGGGACCTTGCGCAGTGCAGATCATCGCCCAAATGCCGAATCCACGGTGCGAACATCATGCATACTACATCCATGACGTTATATCCAGTCAACTGGGCCCAAACATCTGGATCATCAGCACACCCAAAGCGATCCCCATGTCCGTATGCTGTGAGGGTCGCTGCTCCCAAGTAACGATCAGCAACAACGTAAAGCTGTCGTTGTCATGGCCTTGTTTTGCCCGCATCAGTAGCAAGAAACTGCAATCAACCCACGATGGATACCAAGTTGTGACTAATCCATTGGACTTGCCTTTAGTGCAGTTAGAAGTACACAACGAAACTCTTATGAAAGACTTCCCTCTGGAACTTACAAATATAGGTTTGCACGATTTTAATCAAATTCACCATTTGTTGGAGAATAAAGAGAGAACGATAGAAAATATCGAATTTGGAAACAGCACTGCATATAATGTTTCTATTATTGTCTTTGCAATACTAGCTTTGATTTTAATTTTGATAGTCATTGTAGTGTTTCATAACCGTTTGTGGGCAGTGACAAAGTCAATTTGCTCTAAAAGCACTGCTCAGCCAATTATCCCATCTCGTACACAATCACAAGCAACGCCTAGATCACGTCCAATAAACTTGAAAACGATGTTTGAACATTGCATCAATTGCTTGCTTTGGTTTGTGTTTGTTTCAGTTTTCTTTATTTTTCTCTCTAGTATTACTTGCGTAAGGGTAGGGTTTAATTTGATTAACTTGCGTATCATGTTGTGATAGATGCAAGTATGTGGTTTAATAGCATAATTTTCTATATTGATAACTATTCTTGGGGTGGAGGTGTTAGTTAATATTGAGTAATGTTAAGGAATCGTGCTGGGTGTATATTGCTGACTAGACGCGTATTATACTGTAATATGATGTATTGGCATCAGATTGTACTCAGCCGTTGTACAATAAAGACTATCAATTATTGTGACTTGGTCTATTCAATTGCAACCCTTTGCAACCCGTTTAACTCAATTACTAATGAAAAACCACATACATGTAGTATCAAGTACAATCTTTAGATCTTTAGACACATAGATACAATCCAAAGTTTTAATAATACTTTGAGGAAATTACATGTAGACGAGAATGAATTTAATGGTAATTAGAAAATTATTAAGGAAGAGTTTAAATACAATAAGGATATGAACCACTTTTACGTATTGCAATTAAAATTTTTAAATCTAATTTAGCAAATTTTATCCTTATGTATAATCATTCTTGGCCAAATTAGCAATTTAATAAGTAGCATTGGTTTTGCCCGTATAAAGATGTTGGGTGCTTCAATCATCAATCCAGTTTTACTCTTAAGCCAACTGAAGTATCACGGAAACTAACGCATGGTCATTTATTATTTACCCCGAGTTATCAGCGTTTGTCGAATTTAAATGAAACTATAAAAATTGCAACTTTACAGACAGAAGACAAGGTAAATTTGTATTTTACATTGTATTTAAAAGTCAAACAAATACCACAATGAAAACCAAAAAAGTCATACAATATACCACAGTAAAAACCCAAGAATGTTCAGAAGTTATTAGTAACGAATTGCATTTGTGTTATAACGAATTTCCAAAATTAGTATCTATTGCTTGTATGACTGTCTCCATTATCAACAGGTTCAATTCAGAAGTAAACAAAGTATTGCAAAGTTAACTGTACTTTATTGTCGATAAATGTTAAAATCTTTTTCACGATCGATTTCGGTTGCAAACACAGTCAACCTTCATCAGGTGTGGCTGAAAAATCCCGTTACCAAAAACATAAAATTCTGGAAAAGATATGTGGATGACATCTTGTGTATCTGGGATGCTTCTGAAAAAGATCTCATCAAATTCCATAATTTAATTGACTTAAATATAAAATTTACTATAGAAAGAGATGACAGAAACATACAATTCCTGGACCTATCTATAACACTTGAAGATGATGGTATCTCTTGTGACAGTTTTCGAAAACCCACTGCCACAGACATCGTAATTCCGAAAGACTCCTTCTGTCCACCCTTGTTAAAATCTACCGCATTCAACTTCTTGTTTAACCGCCTGATCAACACAACCATCAAACCCGAATGCACAACAAGGAACTGAGAACCATATTTAGATAGGTCTCAATAACGGTTACTATATCAACGAAATAAACAGTCACCTCTCCCGAATAAAAAGGCATACATTACTTATGAAGATCTACCCACACATAAAGATGAAAAATGTTATTGTATCCGTTCCCTTCCAAAGCGCCTCCACCAGCAAAAAGTTGAATAGGACTCTTCCTCTAATCCTAACACAATTTCGAGATTATTGATCAACAATAAAATTCACTCCGAATTTAATACAAAATCCGGTGGTTATAAAATTGTGTGTGGTGATTGTGAAAGTATTTACTTTGGTATGACCTCCAGGAATGCTGACATTCATTTTGGTGAACATGCCAAAAATAAAACATCTTCAGCCCTGGGTAGGCAGATACCTTGGGTGGGCACCTCTTTGAAATGGACACAAAACATGTAGAGCAAACTTATCAATACTTCATAATGTCAGTAAATCCTACAAACTTTGCTAGCTTGAGAAATATGAAATTTTAAAACATTCTAGAGACGGGCATCAGCTGTTAAACGATATTACCAGTTACCCTGAACCACACCTCGTCAAAATGATATAATCATATGCATAAATATACATTACCTCGAAAACCTTAATTTTAACGTTTAGCCTTCTTTATCCTTCATATCACTTATTTAACAATGTAGCTCACGGTAGCTGTGGATGTTGATGAGTGTGAAGGTCGTATTCATGGACCCCGTAAGATGAAGAAGCTAGAGAGACTGGGTCATGAGATTATATTATTGGAGGACATGCTCCGGCGTTAACTCCGAAAATTGTACAAAACAAATGAAAGAGATCAGAGCAGAGTCCGAATCTGAAGTGAGTTCAGAAGAACACGAGTTCTCACGAGTAACAAAAATAAATAAAATTTGCCGAGACGAACCGTGGCAAGTCAAGTTAGACATAAACAAAGAAGAGATATTGTTTAAAATCTATACGGGTGAAGGACGAAGCAATTCTCAGTTATGCAACGTACAAGAAGAAATGCAAAAATAAGTACAAATTAAGGAAAACAAATGCGACGTTATTCGGTCCGGGTACAACTACGAATCAGCGACAATTGAAAGTATATGGAAAAGTTAAATTACCAGTATAGTGGGAGAATAAGTACAAACAAATAGAGTGCTATGTAGCTGAAACCACTGAAAATATAGCCCTTGGTCAGTTAAATACAGTGGAGAAAAAAAAGCCTGACTGTAAGTACTAGTCTTAATATTTGAAGTTCATTGTGATACTAATTGTGTTGTTCATTGTTATTAGATTTGTCGGCTGATGAAGGATCGGAGATCCGAAACCAGTCCCCAAGTATATTAATAAATTTTATGCAAAACCCAAGAGGCTTTCTTTCAACACCTACTTAAAATTTGCATAATGGATGTCTACTTTACTAATTATTAAAACATCACAAGTTTATAAAAGATTACCAATGATTACGAAAAAGAAGTGACAGAAAAATATGCGAAAGTTTTGAAAGGTATTAGAAAACTGAAAAACTTTGACTCCATGAAGACGCGTCACAGTACCACAGTACGCAGTCACAGTACCAAGAAGAAAACCAATAGCATTGAGAAAACAAGTGGAAGTTCAACTCAACAAAATGCTAGCGGATGACATAATCGAACGAGTGGAATACCAACCGAATGGTGTGTACCAATGGTTGTGGCGCAAAGTAAAAAAGGCAAGCAAGTAAGAATTTGCACAGATTTGACCGAACTAAACAAATATGTAAAACGAGAAGGTTTCCATTTACCGTCAGTTGACGCAACATTAACAGAGGATTCTGGCAGCTAACGATAGAAGACAAGCCCAGAAAACGCACGACGTTTTTAACATCATTTGCAAGATTCACATATAAAAGGATTCCCTTTGGTATTTCATCTGCAACTGAGATATTCCAAAGAACAGTAAATAATATTATGGGACAAGCGAAATCAGATAGAATAATCGCACATGCAAATGACATACTTATAGCAGCGAACAATATTGAGGAACACGACAAAATCCTAAACAAAGTTCTCATTATTTTACAGAAGAACGGTTTGACTCTAAACAAAGACTAATATCGGGAAATACGGTATACACGCAGATCCAGAAAGTATCAAGGCCAACGTAGACTATCCAGCGCCAACAAATATTACAGAAGTGAGAAGATTTCTAGGCATGCTGAACTACATGGGAAGATTCATCTCCGACGTAGCAGACAGAAGTGCAAGATTACGTGAATTATTGAAGAAAGACAACGAATTTACCTGGAGTAGCAACCACAAAAAAGACTATAAAATTAAAACAATTTATATCGTCCACACCAGTCCATACCAAGTTTGATACGGGAAATCGTACGCGAGTGTTATTAGATGCATCATCGTACGGTGTTGGTGCGGTGCTAGAACAGGAAATACAAAAATACGTTTGCAAACCCGTGTATTTTTATTCAAAGGGATTAAGTGAAACACAAAAGTGCTACGCGCAAATCGAGAAAGAAGCGTATGCAGTGACGTGGGCATGCGAAAGACTTGAACAACTTTTGTTAAGAAATACATTTCAAATAATGACCGACCATAAACCATTGACCGGGATACTCGCGACAAAACATTTAAACAAACTGTCTAACAGACTTCAAGGTTTTAGGATGCGATTAACTAAAGTTCATTTTGATATAGTGTATAAACCCGGTAAAGACTGATATGTGCCCGACGCGTGATCACGTACTCCGATGACCACGTATGAACTTGGAAAAGACATTTTGGAAGAAAAAGACGACATATATGTGAGATCCGTCATCAACGAAGTTACAACCAGCATTCTACACGAAGAAGAAATTAGAAGAAAACAAGATTTAATAAGATTTTGTACGGATTTAGCGACATACGAAAGCACAATTTACTTGGTAGTGCAGGATTATTATTCCAAGTATCCAGAAGTACGAAAATTGACAAA
This sequence comes from Melinopterus prodromus, assembly GCA_964023965.1. Classification (NCBI taxonomy): domain Eukaryota; kingdom Metazoa; phylum Arthropoda; class Insecta; order Coleoptera; family Scarabaeidae; genus Melinopterus; species Melinopterus prodromus. The sequence continues at coordinate 20,308,362 of OZ030395.1, read as the reverse complement.
GCTAACGAGATAGTTGAACATTTCAAACAAATCATGTGTCAACACGGCATACCCATAGAGATACGTTCTGACAATTTGCAGGCAATAGGTAGGCAATTTGACTCATATGAATTCCGACAATTTTCAAAGGAATACGGACTCAAATGAACAAGCTGCAGTCCAGAATACCAACAGTCCAACGGCCAAGCAGAGAGTGCAGTTAATAATCATTAAAAAATACAATGCACAAACAGCTCATAATTAAACGCGGTTTCAAAATTATGACAATCCAAAAACTACGACATAGAAAAAACCGCTCATTTGTTACACACATTGTATGACAATGTGGCTGAGAAACGATTTTCAATCTGCATTGACGACAGCAGTAAATTTAGCAAAATTGTGGAATATAGACATTAAATTTGAAAATAAAAGGGTACGGAAAGTAAAACGTCAGTTTGATGAACTGTGTGATGACCAAAGGTTAAATAATGGTGAGGCTAACTTACGAATCAATATATTTAATTCAACATTAGATATTATTATTACACAATTAAAAGATAGATTCAACAGCTTAGAAAGTGTTACTATCTTATTTAATCATTTTTTTTTCGGAAGCTTAGGCCAGAAGTTAATAGAGACGTGTGCAGACGATTTAACTGCAAATTACCATTCACAGTTGCTAACATTTAGGAATGCGTTCAAAAACAAAATAAAAACATAAATACTGTATATGACTTATCCCCATTGTTAGTAATTCAATATTCTGTCTTGTGTACTACGTTTGCAGAAATAAGCACAGCTATGTCTCTATGTAATAATAAATATACGGTATCGAGTTTAGAATGGTGTAGAATGGAGGCCTGAGTAAGTACCTACTTATTAAAATTTTCGACTTCATATATGGACGGCTTGCATCTTATTGCAGCCCAGGGCCCCAAAACCGTATCCCGCGCTCAGAGAGGCCCTCAGTTAATTATTTTAGAACAATCATGAGAAATACCTCATATCGTCGGCTTAAAGATAGAAGTCTCTAACTAATATTTTGTTACATTTTATTGGAACATGAATTAATCGTAGCCAAATGCGTATAAATGCGAATGTTATACGAGGAGGCGTTTAATAAGTGTTCTAAACTGTCTAAATCTATAAAAGCTCTAGAAGCATCATATTCGTTCTTAAAGTCAGGTTTTCGTAATTATTAGATTTTAGTTAGTGACTTTTACCTTTAAGTCGACGATATTATTTTTTCGCGAGACCTCCCAAACACACGGCTGGCTCCAATGGGCCCCTCTGGTTCGTGGGCCCGTGTGCGCCGCACACCTCGCACACGTGCTATTTACGCCACTGGCTGTCACCATGGTTTTTGTTAAATTGCCTATCTCAGTATTATGCGCCTCAAAACACAGTGTTCAATACTTTATATTAATGCTTTTTTTTATAAATATTTGTTATTAATGTATTTGCAGGAGCAACTCAGTCTACATTCAAAGAGAACACGGACCGAGACTTTAAGCTCGTAGTCGCAGAATGGCTGCGGTTGTCGAAACAGAGAAATCCGCCTGTCAAAACTTCCCATTTTACTATCATTTTACTCACCATTTTCATTTTTCTTTTGCACAACAAAGATTACAGAAATACCTATAGTTAGATCACTAGTAACATTATGTAAAGTGAACTGAGTTCCAAAAAGTGACGCACTTGATGTTTTACCTAACTTTAATGTCTTATATTTTTTAAACCGATTTTTATCTTTATTTTGTCAGCTACGCTTTCAAAAAAAAAATTAAGACTTGGAAATTTATTCAATGGATCCTAGATTATAGTGGAAAACCTGGAGCCATGTTTTTTCGTCATTTTTGACTCACTCTGTGTGTTAATTATGTAATGGTATAGAACGTGCTTACACTCTATCTGGAAGACGCTTCTTTTACGAGCATTTGTTTTTGTATTCATTGATTTATCTATAAATTGTCCGAATAACAGCTTTTTTGCGGACTCCTTGCGTTTAGCTAACAAATTTATTGCATTGTAAGATCACATTGCCTTTGAAACTCTATTGCCGTTGCTATAGCAATTAATTTGTTGTGGGACACCTTCCAACTATGTGACCTTTTTGTTTACAATAGTTGCATACCAAGTTGGGTCTGTTGCTTCCTATATGTAACACCTTACACTCACTGTTATTTGAGAAAGCTTTCTCGTAACTGGAATGTTGAATTGTCAAGTTATCTACTGTTCTGTCTTTAATAGACATGGACATCCAACTAGACTTGAATGAGAAGTATTCGGTAGGTACTGTTTCCAAAATTTTACAAATTAACAAAAATTATGACAAATCACACTTATAGCCCTTTTACATCTGTGCAATTTTAACCTGCAATCTCAATCATGCGACAAAACGCATGCAATTTTTCGTTTTACACTATGCAATTTTTGTATATATATATATATATATATATATATATATATATATATATATATATATATATATATATATATATATATATATATATATATATATATATATATATATATATATTGTAAGATGATCTTGGGAGAAAGGTCACAATGAAAACGCTACTCAATTGCTATGTAACTTCAATATATTTCGCTGAACTATGCCAGCATCTTCAGGAAGACACTAAAATCACAGACACAATGTTAAAAACGGAGCGACAGAAACGGTATGCCAACTTGTAACTTACTAACTAGAGCATCAATTCAGCACGCATGGTCTGGTAATACGTTCATGAGATGGTTAATAAAACTATAAACGATTCCAGCAAGCACAAAACATTTGCACACATCGCAAACAATTGCAGGTAAGAGTTCAATAACTGGACGCTAAAAAACAAAACACACAAACAATTAAGGGCGGGTAACGATGTAAAAAACACAATACACATACCAGGTCGATAGTAGTAGTCAATCAGGAGAATACAATTACAAACATCCCTATTGATATGGTAACAGGGATTATAACTGATAGGTTTGATGAAATACAACAACATTGCAGCTTTACTAAAGAATATTTTGTGGAAGCCTTGACCTTTGTATTTGAAAATTGGTTACTTCACCTACAATGATACAATTTACAGACAGACCCAAGGCGTACCAATGGGTAGCCCAATTTCACCTATTCTAGCGACGTTGGTAATGGATGATCTTCTTGACTCGGTGAGTAGAGCTTTGCCTTACCAATTCCCATTTATATATAAATTCGTGGACGATCTTATTTGTGCAATTCCGGAGTCCTTGATTGATCTGACGTTGCATACTTTTACTAGTTACCATGAGAAACTACAATTCACTATCGAGACAGGTGAACCAATCTGTACCATTTCTAGATACCAGAGTGGTGAGAATGGTGGATCAGAGCATAAAGCTGGATTGGTTTAGAAAGGGTATGGCTTCTGGGCGGTTCCTTAACTATTCCCACCATAGCTTTCATCATAAGATTAACACCGTACTGGGCATGAGTTTTCGAGTGGAGAGGGTCAGTGATCCTGAATGGAGAAGACGGAATTTGGAGAAACTGGCAGATATTTTTAAAAATAATGGTTATCCTAACCATCTGTTGCGTAGACTGTTGTTTGGTGACGCCATAAGGGACATTGGAACACAGGTGAGTGTGGAGACTGCGAGGGAGGACGGTACCAGGTACATGAGATTGTTGCATCTGGGATGCCTTACTGACTCTTTGATTAAATTCCTTAGACCACTTACAAGTGTTAAAATTGTCAAGTATAATGGGACAACAGTTGGCAATTTGTTCAAGAGGTTGAAGGATGACACGCCTGATCAGTACAGGTCTGGTATTGTTTACAGCGTCCCGTGCACCGGATGTGAAAAATGCTATGTGGGGCAAACGGCGCAATGGCTAAAGAATAGGCTGACGCAACACAAGAGTGATGCGAGAATCAACAAGAGATCTTGTGCCTTAGCCACACACTCCAATGATACGGACCATGCTTTCGACTTTGCTGGTGCTGCGGTGTTGGATGTTGACAGAAACAAGAAGAGGAGATTATTTAAGGAGATGTATCACATCAAAAATAACAACTGTGTAAACTTTAAGACGGACACTAACACAATTAGCTGTATGTACAGTTACATTTTCCATTTATTCAATAAGTACTAACAAACATTTATCTCTGGTTTTGTTATCTGTATTTGTTTTGTTTCATGTTGTGTCTTTTTAGTGTACTTGCTGTTTGCCGTGGCCCTTTCGTGTTTTGCTGTTGGCGACCCTGCCCTGTCTGCGGTGACCTTTCTGGTTTTTGGTGTTGGCAATCCTGTCCTCGTGTTGCCGTCTTACCATGCTGTCCTAACCTACAAAAATTAGACGAGTGTGTGCCCTCCAACTAGTCCCCGAGATTGATTAACTCCCGCTGAGAATTCCCCTGATTGACTACTACTATCGACCTGGTATGTGTATTGTGTTTTTTACATCGTTACCCGCCCTTAATTGTTTGTGTGTTTTGTTTTTTAGCGTCCAGTTATTGAACTCTTACCTGCAATTGTTTGCGATGTGTACAAGTGTTTTGTGCTTGCTGGAATCGTTTATAGTTTTATTAACCAGCTCATGCACGTATTACCAGACCATGCGTGCTGAATTGATGCTCTAGTTAGTAAGTTACAAGTTGGCATACCGTTTCTGTCGCTCCGTTTTTAACATTGTGTCTGTGATTTTAGTGTCTTCCTGAAGATGCTGGCATAGTTCAGCGAAATATATTGAAGTTACATACCAATTGAGTAGCGTTTTCATTGTGACCTTTCTCCCAAGATCATCTTACAATTTAATATTACAAGGTCGAGAATATTATTCTTCTTATATATATATATATATATATATATATATATATATATATATATATATATATATATATATATATATATATATATATATATATATATAGCAAGAAATTGTGGTTATTCGGTCGTGGGTATCAAGATATATTTATTATTTGGGTATTCGACCAATCAAAGAAAAGAACAGAACTCTCTTTTGTAAACTGCTATATTTCGGACCTGATTGGGTCCTTCATCAGGCAATTGGCTCTACAAATCAATTAAAACAGAACATTGGGCGAAATTTTCATTTGTCACAACTTACATGGAGTTCAATGAGGCGGCAAGCGACGAGCAACGAGAGACATCACTAAATACGACGAATTACAACAACATTTAACATACTGGGGGTGTAAATAAGTTATCTCTATTAGACATGCACATTTTAAGACATCACGTGCGTACGGATCAACGAACAATTATAAACAATCAAAGGTCGCTAGGCGGCCACAGCGCAAAGCCGGCATATTAAGCCCATCGAGTCAAGCAACCTAACTTACACAAATTTTCAGAAAATGAGACTCGAGTCTATGTTTGAATTTAAATTTCTATTACTGCGTATTTTGTCGTGGTGTATAATGTTGGAGTAAATGCTGCTCAGGTTTTCAACATCTTGTTTGAAATTAATGGTGTTATGGATAAAATTTATATTGTACATTTCTAGAAACATTCTGTTACGGTAGTTGGAATCTGTATCAAGAATTTCGACGGTCTTAAAATCAAAGGAATGATTGTTGGTAATAGCATGGCATGCCAAGGCACATCTGGTTTTTTTGGTGTTGCAGTCGCTCCTATGCAAAGCAATTCTATTGCGTAACCATTGGGTGGTTACCCCGACATACTTACTATCACAGTCGTTGCAAGACACGCAATAAATTATGTTAGACCTATACATTAACGGTGTGGTGTCCTTGATGTTACTGAAGGCTCTGGCTAGTTTAAAAGGGTAGTGGTGAACTATTTTTACCTTATCCGTTAAAAGTGGTTGGAATATTTTTTTCAGTTTACCAGTGACAGTGGGTAGGGACATTAACTTGACATATGTGCGGGGTTCTTCATTTATTGGTTCAAAAATACTAGTAAGATTGTTGGTATTTGTTGAAAATAATAACTTATTAATCAACCTCAGTGGGAAAGCATTGTTCAAGAAAACAGCTTGGAGCCTTTTTAGGGCCAAAGGTTGGAATTCTGGATCACATATTTTTATGATTCTGTTTTTCATGGCACTAATAGTATTAATTTTATGGCTGAACGAGTGCCCGGAGTGGTAATTTATGTAGCGGCCGGAGTATGTCGGCTTAGTGTACCAATCAGTGACAACCGTACCATTATCACGCCTTATAACTCTGCAATCCAGAAATGGCAAACCGTCCTCACCCTCCAGCTCAACCGTAAACTGAATATTACCATTGAAGCTATTTAGGACCGCCAAGGTGCCCTCAACCCTATCACTGGGAACAGCAGTAATAATGTCGTCCACGAACTTATAAATGAATGGAATATCAAAACCCAACTGAGGGCGGTCCTAAATAGCTTCAATGGTAATATTCAGTTTACGGTTGAGCTGGAGGGTGAGGACGGTTTGCCATTTCTGGATTGCAGAGTTATAAGGCGTGATAATGGTACGGTTGTCACTGATTGGTACACTAAGCCGACATACTCCGGCCGCTACATAAATTACCACTCCGGGCACTCGTTCAGCCATAAAATTAATACTATTAGTGCCATGAAAAACAGAATCATAAAAATATGTGATCCAGAATTCCAACCTTTGGCCCTAAAAAGGCTCCAAGCTGTTTTCTTGAACAATGCTTTCCCACTGAGGTTGATTAATAAGTTATTATTTTCAACAAATACCAACAATCTTACTAGTATTTTTGAACCAATAAATGAAGAACCCCGCACATATGTCAAGTTAATGTCCCTACCCACTGTCACTGGTAAACTGAAAAAAATATTCCAACCACTTTTAACGGATAAGGTAAAAATAGTTCACCACTACCCTTTTAAACTAGCCAGAGCCTTCAGTAACATCAAGGACACCACACCGTTAATGTATAGGTCTAACATAATTTATTGCGTGTCTTGCAACGACTGTGATAGTAAGTATGTCGGGGTAACCACCCAATGGTTACGCAATAGAATTGCTTTGCATAGGAGCGACTGCAACACCAAAAAAACCAGATGTGCCTTGGCATGCCATGCTATTACCAACAATCATTCCTTTGATTTTAAGACCGTCGAAATTCTTGATACAGATTCCAACTACCGTAACAGAATGTTTCTAGAAATGTACAATATAAATTTTATCCATAACACCATTAATTTCAAACAAGATGTTGAAAACCTGAGCAGCATTTACTCCAACATTATACACCACGACAAAATACGCAGTAATAGAAATTTAAATTCAAACATAGACTCGAGTCTCATTTTCTGAAAATTTGTGTAAGTTAGGTTGCTTGACTCGATGGGCTTAATATGCCGGCTTTGCGCTGTGGCCGCCTAGCGACCTTTGATTGTTTATAATTGTTCGTTGATCCGTACGCACGTGATGTCTTAAAATGTGCATGTCTAATAGAGATAACTTATTTACACCCCCAGTATGTTAAATGTTGTTGTAATTCGTCGTATTTAGTGATGTCTCTCGTTGCTCGTCGCTTGCCGCCTCATTGAACTCCATGTAAGTTGTGACAAATGAAAATTTCGCCCAATGTTCTGTTTTAATTGATTTGTAGAGCCAATTGCCTGATGAAGGACCCAATCAGGTCCGAAATATAGCAGTTTACAAAAGAGAGTTCTGTTCTTTTCTTTGATTGGTCGAATACCCAAATAATAAATATATCTATATATATATATATATATATATATATATATATATATATATATATATATATATATATATATATATATATATATATATATATATGTTATAAAAAATCGCACGGGTTTAGAATCAGTTCTATATCCGTGCAATTTTTACGTGCAATTCTAGTAACATCTAGGAATTTAAAGCGTGCAAACATTGTTGTATTATGATGTTGTAAAGGGTATGCATCCCAATATACTTATATATTTGTTGGATCAACAAAATAGAGTATGCGCAGTCATAGCAACAACACGAATACATGTCATATGTGAGTTGTAAAAGCAGTTATTATTTCTATAATAAATAAAATAGTTTCAATACCAAAACATGGTGTCAGGTGTGTGAAGGTGCAAGCAGTGTATGCAGTTACCCGAAAGAAGCTGCAACGAGGCGTTAGAAGATTAGAAAACCGACGAATAAACCCGCGTATCCATTCATAAACTAGAAATAAGGGGACACGTGGTATCCCAGTAAGATTCATCGTATATATTGAGTCAGAGAGAGGTAAGTGGTAAGAACTTGCATTGCATATATATATATATATATATACATATATATATATATATATATATATATATATATATATATATATTGCATATTCGGGTACATGATGGACGCGGCTATGTTAGAGTTGATTAGGCAACAAACGGAGGCTTTGAAAATTATGGCTGAAAGAATTCAAGGGCAATCAAAAACGGCGGGAATTCCGCTACCAGCACCTTACAATATCGATAAAGGCGATGTAGCAATGAACTTTGAGTATTTTGTAAAGAGTGTAAAGAGTTGGAACAACTATTATATAGCTACCGGAAAGAACGAATGGCCTGTCTCCGAGGAACAAAAAAAGGTGCACACCTTACTTACTACGATTGGCGAAAGAGCTATGATAAAGTACAACTATTTTAATTTGACCTCTAAGGATAAAGAAAACTGCGACAATGTGGTAGCAGCAATTAGAAAGGTGCTTAGCGGAAAGAAAAATGTGATATATGACAGAGCAATGTTTAATAGCGCCAATCATTTGATGAATTCCTAATAAGACTTCAAAGTCTAATTAAATCTTGTGAATTTGATACTTTTGCTGATGATTTGCTAAGAGATCGAATTGTTTTAGGAATAAAGAACAGAGACATTCGAAAGAAGCTAATGTCAAAAGCTAACTTAACGCTTCAACAAGCTATTGACACCTGTAAAGTGGACGAGTTAACCACTCAACGAATGAAAAGTCTAGAAGGATCTGAATATGACAGTTCAGTTAATAAACTATTAAATAGGAAAAAAAGACCATCTTGGAGAGTGTTTGTTTTGTGGGAATAAACACAAATTTGAAAAAGGTCTATGCCCAGCATATGGGAAAACATCCTTTATGGACAAAAGTTTCTCTCATACAATGTGCACTCGCTTTTGCACTTAGTAGATGATGCAGAAGAACTAGGCTCTTTGGAAACGTTCAGCACATTCGACTATGAAAATAACATACCGGCACTTGGGAAGTTAATACGAAAACCACACCTTACTTTACAGCAAGTATACAAGCGCATGGGAGAATTAGATGATTTCACCTTCGGCCCTACTGTTAAGAATATTAACACACGTACGTCGATACCCCATCATGATGGGCCTGTTCCGCAAAATGAACCTATTAAGCAATTCAATCAATTTCGGAAAGTAGAAATTGGAAGGTGTATGTTGAGTACTACTGTACGGGATAACTGTTGCAGTCTACAAAACAAAAAAATCTGCTTAATACAAAGTATTTTAAAAGATGACGATAATATTTTTATTGCGGTGCAGATATTCAGAAGAGTGGTACATCTTTATGATGTTGGAGTAACATCAGATGCTGTTGGAGTCTACCGTTGCTCACATATTTCGGATGAAATTGAAGTAGTAAACATTAAGGATATACAAACAAAAGTTTACAGAATGCCTTTATGGAGCCCCACTGAAGGAGAAGAAGAGCACCCTACGGAGGAGTGGATTTGTGTCAATTTACTCACCCCCATAACGTTTCCTCACTATTGACACGTAAGTACTACTTTTCAGCTAGTTTTATCAGCTATTACATTAAGATGCAAAACAATTATTTTTTTTCTGTGGTTGCTGCCTTGTGGTTACCTTTATATTCTAATCTGTATTTGCAATTCCACCATTTATGATAAAATTAATAATAATAATAGCAATTTATTGAGCAGTAATACTTCAGAATACATTTGATTTCATATGATCAAAGTTTACAATGATTATTTATAGTTATTTCAGGATAATGGCTCATCTTCTCCAGCTAAATGGGAAGGAGAGATCAGATGCAAAACGGGAGATGCGGTTTTCGAGCAGTGGGAGACCTGTCAAAGCCCCTTCAAAAATTTTAACCTATGATGATGAAGGTCTTCCCCAGCCAAACAAAACCTTAAAGCAAGTCCATGCAGAGCTGGACCGTTTGAGGAAAATTGCAACTGCAAGAGGGTATTCGGGGACGCATTCAAAAGAGAACATGAAACCAAACCTACCTGAGGCGCATTCAAATGAACGGTAAGTGCTTTTTATTAGTCAAACAACATCGCTTTATCTTAAAAATATTGCTTTAGATACCAATTTTGGTAACTTTTGGTTTCTGTTTCTAATTAAATCACCAATAATTTTTTCTAAATAAGTTCTAGTATTGCATTTAGAGTATTTTAATAACATTATTTATTTTTCATTCTAAAGAACTCAATCACCATCCAGTAGTGCCACTGCTCAGAGTAGTGCCACAATGCATAATGACTGGAAGGAAATGGCAAAATCAATGCGGTAAGTAAATCACTGTATTTTATTTCCTTCTTCGAGGCTTAAATAGTATTCAACAAATTGTTATTTGTAATTAGAATATTTAAAATTGATATTTATTTATTTTTGTTATTATATCGTAACTTTTCTTTTTTCAGTACGTTGTCAGAGCAATGCGAGAACCTTAAAGCGCAAAATAAGCTCCTAATCGAAGAAACCAAAACCGTCAGCCGCAACCAAGAAACTATTATCGACCAAAATACGCAAATACTACAGCTTCTCAAGCACGAAAATAAGAAGCTTACAAATACTCTATACCAGCCCGCAGAAGGGTTTCCTTTGCGGACGATACCAGAATTCCGGGACATTTGTGACGAACAAATTGAGCAGATGGTACTTTATATAAAATTTCTACTATTATTTCAATAAAATTGGGTAACTATCAGATAAAATAATATTAAATATACTGTAAAGTCATATGTAGGAATATTATGTTCAAATGTAGCAGTATATTTATTCAACGAATTTCACCATTTTGGTGTGTTAAAAGTATGCCATTATAAAGTAAGTCTCAAAAGACAGATAAATGATATAGAAAAACATTGTTGACGGTAGTGCTAAATAAAAGAAATTCCCTTATTATGTTCGAAGGGAATTCCGCTACAAGTTACGGCCAAACTCCATTCTCATAACATCAACCTTTGTTAATCCTAAAGTATTTTTAATATTTTTTCTTCTGATGGTTACCCAATAAGTTGTTTTATTTTTTATCAAGCTAATTAACAAATTTTCTATTATTTCAGCATAATCGTTTAATTCACCTTGGAGGTGCTAGATTGCGCGAATTTTTAAATTACGCGATGAAGCAGGTTATGACCGATGACTTGGTCGCAAAATTTTCCTGGGCCGGAAATTTTATATCCGAAATATATATATATATATATATATATATATATATATTGGAGAAAAGCTTCTTTGATCGTGATTGTGTAGAGAGTGGGTTGGTTGGGTGTTCGATCAATTAAATATTAGAAAAACTCGCTTTCTTTGTTAAATGCTATATTTCGAACCTTTATAGGTTCTTCTTCAGGCATTAAAAAATCTACAATAAGAGAACAAGCATAGAATGAGCAGTCAGAACAATCGTAATAAAAATCAAAATACAACACTCACGTGGAGTTATATGAGGCGGCAAGAACTGCGTGATGAAACATTATCATTCATGGACACTACGACATAATACTTTTAAGAAGTCTGTGACTTCGAACAAAACACATTTGTACACATCAAAACAAACGGGACGACAGATGTTAGCGACGTTATGTGGAGTGATTGACCGGTCACGTCAACCCTCAGAAAAGAAAATTTCCTAGAAAATTGGGAAGTTAAAAAACTAAGCTTGAGTTGTTCATTGAATTTATGTTAGTTTATTATATATATATATATATATTATATACAGTATATATACCATATATTACCATCTACAAACACGTTCCACATGAGGGCTACTGTTGTGAACTGTTATACCACGTGTTGTTTGTTACTCTAGTTGTAAGTAGTCGTAGACACAGTTGTTCCTTTCGTCTAATAGCGGTTCTTGTTTACAAACATTTTAGTACTTCCTGAAGATGCTGACATTGTCCAGCGAAATATATCGAAGATAAACAATTGAGTATTGATTATTGAATGACCTTATTCCCAAGAAGTCTTAAATTTATATATATATAAGGAAAAAGGTTATTTATCGGGCAATTTATCCGTCATTCGAAGAAGCAACCGTAGACACGTGTTTCGGACTATTAGTCCTCATCAGTACGGTATAGCCAAGGAGTAAGATGGACACTCAATGGAAAAAACACTCAAATGGAGACCATAAGGGGGGGTGCCCAATGTCACCAATTTGGTGCTTCAGTCACAACATCTTCAGGATTCGAAGACAAGATGTGACGTCGCGCCGGAGGTGACGGACACCCCAGGCCCACCATAGCCCATGGAGGTATAGATGGAAAAGGTTTATCGACGGTAATCGATGGTGACATTGGGCACCCCCCTTATGGTCTCCATTTGAGTGTTTTTTTCCATTGAGTGTCCATCTTACTCCTTGGCTATACCGTACTGATGAGGACTAATAGTCCGAAACACGTGTCTACGGTTGCTTCGTCGAATGACGGAATTGCCCGATAAATAACCTTTTTCGTTGAATATCTTACCGTCGATAAACCTTTTCCATCTATATATATATATATATAATATTCTGTTGAAAACTGCTTAAGCTCACCTCTCCAGTTTATATCGGTTAAGAAAAAAAGTTCCTGGTTGAATATACTGCACTTTTGGTTTTTATTATTTTATTAGTTTATTTATTTTACTTGCCGATAGAAGCCGGACAGGAGCTTTGCGTTTTGTATAGTATATTTAGCAAAAATACTCATCTTTAATGTTAATTACATTTTATTTGCTTAACATGTTGACTTATGACGGGTCTTTGAAACACGCATAATTTTGTCATTTTCCTATTTGTTTGTACTGAGAGTTCATACATCAAAATTCAGAAAGTACTGTTGCTATCACAAAAATTTTTATTAACGTGAATGCTCGTGATAAATATAGTAATCTGTATAATGGAAACACTTGTTGGGAGGCTAATTTTACAGTCAACGTGTTAAGTATTGTGTATGTAGTTCTTCTGCTTCAAGTTTGATATTTTATTTCAGTTTCCGCACAAAGGTGTCCATGTTTCGTTGGCCCTGTGTCAAAAAAGGAGTTTAAAGTGGAGATGTTAGAAGTTCTGAGAACAACTAAGCAGCGGCACAGGCACACAATGAAGAAGAGAAAACCAGAGTCGGTCAATCTGGAGGACTCGACAGGAGAATTGGACGCTTCGGGGGATATTCTGCACACCGAGCTAGACATTCCGGACGACGAAGCGTCCTTTATGGAAAAATCTCTGCTTACACGCAGCAGTATACCGATAACGATGAGGCAGACGATGAAGAATATTTGTTCAATAAATAAATATATGAAAATTGTCTAGCGTTTCTTATTTTGCATCTAAAGTAAAAAAAAGGTGTATTTATAAATCAAGATATTGACAATTTCTGTAGGCGCCATGAACCGAAATTCTAGCATTAATGCGGCGTTATCCACTATTTTTATTCACTTATTTGTGACTGCTGCAGCGTATTACCCGACTTTTATCCGCGTTTACGTGATTGCTGCAGCGTATTACTTGATTTTAATCCACGTTCCCGTGAATGCTGGCAGTAGCATTCACGGCAAACTCGGCTTAAATCCCGAAATTACAACCGTACGCGTGCGACTCGCACCATCTGTCGATAATTGAGTCGCAATTGAGGACGCATCGGCCGGCGTATTTGCAGTCACACGGCGCATAAAATGTTTCACGTCTGCAGTCATTTTGCGGTTAGGTTTGTTATCTCGGTAGCAATATACAGAGTTTATATTTCCAAGTAGTCCAATTTGACGTCCCTTCTAGTAAACCTATTTGCACTTTACTATAGTCCATCCTTCTGTGGACTAATCCGCTTATTTAAATAAGGTAGACCTTCAATGAGCAGGAACCACGCTCTGCTACCATGTTGAAGTCACAGAAGAACTCGCTAGATTTGTCTATGATTGATTAAACAATATAACACATCTTATTAACATTACATTAAATGATCATTTATCCAAACTTGCTAGATAATACACAAAATGTATCAATGTTTGCTTTAACCACATCAACAGAAATTTCGTTGCAAATTATGGAGAATGGAATATCCCTGAATGGGCTAATGTCTTATGTATACGTACAACATGAAATAAATAAGAACGTAACAAAAGAAGCTAACTAGATAGTCTAAATACTCTATCATTCTGCCACTCTACTGCCCTCTCTTCAGAAAAGAAATCAGCAAACCAATCTCTTACATCTAACCCTTCTGCGTTGGCAAAGCCTCCATTTGGCTCTAATGGAGCCACATTGTTGGGCATGAGTATTGGCAGGGTGCGCGATGCTAACGCCTCTACAGCTGTAGCCCGGCTGTAGGCAGTAGTAGGTCCACGAGGCGTAAATGGTGCAGATTGCTAATAAATATTACAGTTATCTGTACTGTATAAGTGGTCCGATCAAATTTATATTATTTATTACAATATTACATTTGTTAAGATTTCTTCCTGTATTATTACAGTTGATAACGCAACACTTATTGTGTCCCATTATAATTATTTATACCAACGATATATTATTAGTTCTGACGGATTGGATCACAACATAATGCGCCGTGAACTACTGCACATATGTAGGCATTTTAGTTAGGTGTTTCACCGCTACGGGCGCTTAGATCGACTTTTCAAGTCTCCTCCACGGGGTATGCACACTCCCAATACTTCTGTCAGTTTCATAAAACGGGTAATTGTTTTTTTTGTTTAAAAAAACATCTCATAAAAGGTTGTGCCGGCAACAAATCACCATTATTACCGTTTTTCCTTCAAATCCATTTCACATACAAGTGGGAGAAACATGGGTACTAAATATCGACACAGTACATCCAATGATTCCCCTATAATGTTTGAAATGTAGCTTGATGAGATACGAAATGCAAAAGAGCGATTCAAGTGTATCCCCTGTGGCCAAAACCTAATAAAAATAATACGAGTTACAGTAAACCACAGGTGTGGTCAGTTATAGAACAATCTTATTCTAATATTATTATTTTAGCGGCCGAATGTAAATCAAGGTGGAACAATATACGAGATAACTACCTAAAGCAAAAGAGGACGGAAAAAGGGGCACTGGTTCGGCAGCACCATCACGTTCATAGAAATTGCCTTTATTACAACAAAATGTTTTTAGAGAAAGTAAAATCTGAACGAAGGTAGGTATAAATTCACATTTTTTATGTATTTATTACGTATTTTTTTATTTAATTGTGTCCAAGTTGCTGGCGACAGCAACGGATTCAAAAATAATAATTCGGAAGATGTTGAAGATGTCATTGACTCAGAATCAGAGGCTCCGGAGAAAGATGTTACAGATGTCACCAGTGATGTTACGAAACAATTCAATCCCAAGCGAATTAAATTAACCCGAAGTAGCACAAAACTCAAATTTTATATAGAACACTCAAGACAAAAGCTAGAGTTATTATCTCAACTAACTACGCAGAAAAAAAGAAGTTGAAATTGATTTATTTAAGAAGAGCATATGCATGATGGTGAAAAAGCTGTTACCACACCTCGTAACAAAAGCAAAATTACAAATTGTTATGTATAGTAATGGTATAGTAGCAATAGACCACCCTGTATTCAGATATGCTGTTTATATAAATGTATATCATGTAGAATGTAAATAGAACATCGTTGGTGCGCAGTTGCGTGTATGTGAGTTGTTTGTTATATAGATGTGAATTGTACAATAAAGACACAGTTGAAATAGAGTGTTCAATGAGTCAATATATTTTAATACTACCCACCCAGTTACCATAGTAGAGAAGTTGAAGGCAAGTATATTACACTGGCGACGAGTTACGAGTTGAAGAATCCATGCGTCAAACCGAAGAAATTCCGGACGAAAATCATGAAAACCATGCAGAGCTCCAACTGGTCAATATTCAAGGCTCGCTTATAGAATTACTTCGAAGCAAATGAAATTGTGAGTACAAGAAGAGGAGATTTTCTTATGTTTTATCACCGGGTCTAGGTACGTTCTGCAAAGGAAAAGTAGAATTAAAATTAAATGGAACTGCAAATCCGAAATTTTATAGACCTAGACATTTGCCTTTTGCTCTACAAAATAAAGTTCAAGCGGAATTAAATGAATTAGTTGGTTTAGGAATCATAGAACCTGTTGATTATTGTGAATGGGGAACACCTATTGTTCCAGTACTTAAAACAGATGGAAATATTCGTATCTGTGGTGATTTTAAAGTAACTCTTAATTCACAGTTACAAGTTGACAAATATCCTTTGCCAAGAGTGGAAGAATTGTTTGTGAGATTACAAGGAGGTAAACAGTTTAGTAAGTTAAACTTATCTAATACGTACCAGCAATCAATGTTGAGTGATAATTCCAAAAAATTAGTTACCATATCGACCCACAAAGGTTTATACCAATATAATCGCTTACCTTTTGGAGTGGCTTTCGCTCCAAGTAAATTTCAGAAAATCATGGAGAGCTTATTGCAAGGTTTAGAGGGAGTAGTTTATTTTTTGGACGATATTTTCATTACCGGAAAGTCTCGTGAGCAGCACTTAGATAGATTATGTACAGTGCTATCAATACTGCAAAATGCTGGGTTAAAAGTCTGTAAAGAAAAATGTGTTTTTTTTTTCGAAACAAAGTCAATTATTTAGGATATAGTGTTGACGAGTTAGGATTGCATACCTGTGCAGACAAAATTAAGGCTATAGCAAAGGCACTTATACCGGTATCAGTAACTCAATTAAAGTCAATATTGGGGTTAATTAACTATTACGGTAAGTTTGTGCTAAATTTGTCCACAATTTTGGAACCTTTGTACAGATTGTTGAAAAAGGACATAAAGTGGAATTGGTCAAATGAGTGTGACGAAGCTTATTTTAAAATTAAACAAATTTTGTCATCAGCACCAGTTTTAATACATTATGATCCTAAGAAAGAAATTCATTTAACCTGTGATGTATCCGATTATGGCATAGGCGCCATGATATCTCATATTATGGATGATAAGTCAGAACAACCAATTGCATTCGCTTCAACATTAAGTACCACCGAAAAACATTATTCGCAGATAGAAAAAGAAGACCTCGCAATAATTTATGGGTTAGACAAATTTAATCAATATTTGTCGCAAGATTGAATAAAATTTGTTAAAATCCATATTGCTCAAGAGCTTTATTTATTTAACAATATTTGTATGGTTATGAATTCAGATTAATTACAGATCATAAACCATTAGTAGCTATTTTTCATCCAAAAAAGGAATTCCGCAGTTTTCAGCCAATCGATTGCGTCGATGGGCGCTTATTCTTTCTAATTAACAATATTCAATGGAATATATTAAATCACAACATAATAAGGCAGATGCGCTGTCGCGTTTGCCAATTTTGAATGACGACAACACATTGAATGATTTGGATTTTGATAGTACAAATTATATTAACTATTGCAATAACAATGATATTCCAATAGATCATGACTTGATAAAGACTGAAACCAACAAAGATGAAGTTCTAATTAAATTTACGATTTACGATTTTAAGATAATTAAATTTACCAAATGTGGTTGGCCAATTTATAAAAAGGTGCCTGCAGATTGTAAGCAATATTATACATATCGTAATAAACTAACAACTGAAAATGACTGTTTAGTATGGAATAATAAAGTAGTTATACCATTGAGTATAAGAAAAAAATTATTGCAGGAGTTGCATAAGACCCATGTGGGAGTAGTTAGAATGAAGAGCTTAGCGCGATCATATTTCTGTTCGCCTAATTTAAATAAAAATATTGAAAAGTTAGCGCAAAGTTGTGAATCGTGCGCAAATTACCGAAATAATCCACCAAAGGTATCAGTAAATTTATGGGAATGGCCAAGGCAACCATGGGCCAGCATACATGTAGATTATTTAGGTCCAGTCAAGGGAAAATACTATTTTGTGATTGTAGACGCGCACTCAAAATGGGTAGAAGTTTTTCCAACGACCAATATCACAAGCAATTTTACCATTTCTGTTTTAAGATCTACATTTGCACGGTATGGGTTACCAAAAGTCATGGTTTCTGACAATGGTACTCAACTAACGTCCACAGATATGAAAAGGTTTTTAAGAAAAAACGGTATACGGCATGTAACAACGGCACCATTTCATCCGCAATCGAATGGCGCGGCAGAAAACGCAGTGAAATTAATAAAAAACGCAGTGAAATTAATAAAAAACGCATTAAAAAATGTTTGTTTAATGCACAAACGGAGGATGTGAATTTAATATTAAATAATTTTCTGCTTGATTATCGAAATACACCTCACAGTACGACGGGTAAATCGCCTGAATTTCTGCTATTCGGACGACCGCTTCGGACAAGATTTAGTCTTTTCAGGAAGGGGAAAGATTCCGGTACGAATAGAGGCCTGGAAGACCGAATAGCGGAAATGCAGAAACGACAGAAAAGCTATTTTAGGGGGCATGTAAGAAAAACTTTTGATGTAGAGGAGGAAGTTTTAGTAAAGGATTACCGTAAATTGGGCAAGCCTTGTTTTGTTAAAGGAATAATATTTGAGCGCAATGGCCATTGTATGTATAAGGTTAAGGTACCTGAGTTGGCAGCTACTTGGCGACGTCATGCTAATCAAATTATTAAAATGTCAAAACATACATTTTCAAAGTTGCCAGCAGAACCCAACTCAAGTAAACAATTAATAGTAAACACCGATTTGACTAACGATCATAATGTAACCGAGTCAAACAATGGCGGACCGAAACGAAACACCCGATCGATTATGCTATCGTAATTAATGTGATATTTAAAGGAGAGTGTTCAATCAGTCAATATATTTTAATACTACCCACCCAGTTACCATAGTAGAGAAGTTGAAGGCAAGTATATTACACAAATGATCACTATGGTGATAGATCTGGAAATTTGGCAAATACAACAACCTCGAATAATTTATAAGTTTAAGTGGCTGTTTCTAAATTGTAGTATTTTGCGGTTTGGGTCAATGACTTGTTGATTTCCACCCGGAAAACGCGTAGCACTTGGTTTGACACTTAGTCGTGAAAATGCCTCTTGCAACAGAATGCTAAATTTTTATCATTTCAAAGTCAACAACGCGGTTTCCACACGGAAATCAACATGTGTTTAAGTTGCTTTTATTATATTTATTTGATTTGTTTGTATTTTGATTTAGTTTTTGTTACCTTTTAATACCAAATATAAAGTTTTAATAAATAAATTAATTCTGTTTTGAAGCCAATAGTTATACTTATTGTATAATACTTACCTATAAATTGCTTCTGTCCTAACGTCAGGCTAACTCTCCTCTGGATAAATATGGGTTTTTGTTGAGTTTGTAGACTGTTTCTTCAAATCATTATCGATGAGATTCAAAATAAACTTAAGTTGTTTTTTATTTGGTCTGGAGAAACTGCGAAACTTGTCATCATCGGACTATAAATATTTTTTTTTATAAAAAATGAATAGAAACCTTCTTAATTCTGAGATTTACACAATAGATTTGTTGATTTCCGCATGGTTAACAAAAGCATAATATCATCGTCGCTTCCTCCTCTAATAAAATAAATGCAGCTGAAATTTTTGCTTAAAAAATAACAATAAAAAAAGCCAAAGTTTCTTAAAAACAAAAATAAAAAAATTGTATCTTAAAAAAATAATTTAAAAAGCGCCAGGAAAACATTGGTTTCCTAAAAAAAAATTAAAAAATTGTACTTAAAAAAATAAAAAAAAGAACGTGCGAGCCTATTTTTGGCCACCGAGGGTGCGTTCCCGAGTACGTACGAACAGACCATCTACAGTGGGCAGGACATGTCGAACTGCGCGTATACAGCCCTGCGCGTATACCACCGATGCAAGAACAGCGCAAATATGATCTATTGAAAGGGCCAGAGCGAGCCGAGTGGACGATGCAATGTAAGATGCTGGGGACCTTTCCAATGTCGGGAGTTAGAGACAGCGGAAGTGGAACAAGACAGATGGAACGACAGATTTGATGAGACCTGGGGGCTCGATGTGAGTAGTAGCGCCAACGGAAGAAAAAGAAGTATAGGAGACACATGTTGTCTGCATTTATGCAAGGAAAAAGGTTATTTATCGGGCAATTCCGTCATTCGAAGAAGCAACCGTAGACACGTGTTTCGGACTATTAGTCCTCATCAGTACGGTATAGCCAAGGAGTAAGATGGACACTCAATGGAAAAAACACTCAAATGGAGACCATAAGGGGGGTGCCCAATGTCACCAATTTGGTGCTTCAGTCACAACATCTTCAGGATTCGAAGACAAGATGTGACGTCGCGCCGGAGGTGACGGACACCCCAGGCCCACCATAGCCCATGGAGGTATAGATGGAAAAGGTTTATCGACGGTAAGATATTCAAGGAAAAAGGTTATTTATCGGGCAATTCCGTCATTCGAAGAAGCAACCGTAGACACGTGTTTCGGACTATTAGTCCTCATCAGTACGGTATAGCCAAGGAGTAAGATGGACACTCAATGGAAAAAACACTCAAATGGAGACCATAAGGGGGGTGCCCAATGTCACCAATTTGGTGCTTCAGTCACAACATCTTCAGGATTCGAAGACAAGATGTGACGTCGCGCCGGAGGTGACGGACACCCCAGGCCCACCATAGCCCATGGAGGTCCGTCTGCATTTATGCTCACTACTCAGTGACATAAAAATCATCACCAAGAAGAAATTGATTTTTGTACTAAATTTGATAGAAATGTTGAACTACCCATCGGTAATAATGCATACCATTTTCAAACAAAAAGAAGAAAGACGTGTAGTTTCTTTAATCTGTTGGTCCGCCCGTTCTTATTGTTTACATGTTATTTGATTGGACGTGGCGTAGATTCCCCCAGAGCTACCGATGAGCTGTTATATAGAGTAAACACCAAAGGACAACTACTTATAAGAGCAATACAGCAGTATATAATAACTTACATAGTTTGAAGCACCAGTCTTACAACAAAACATTAACTCCAGTTATTTTAGCTTCTTTGGGCCTCTAAGCACGTATCACAATCAAGAATTGACTAATTGGTTAAGAAGTCACCCTGGTAGAACAATGACCCACCAGCATGTTGCAGGAATAGTCAAGGCATCCTATTTAAGAGCTGCCACCATAAAGAATACTCAAAGTGGATTTGCTTCAGCTGGAATCTACCCGTTCAATGAGAACGTTTTCCAGACTGGATGTTTACTCAAGCAGAAGTGACTGCCAACTCGACATCTCAGATGTCACTTCACTCGTACACGATTCGCTGGAACCACCAAGAACAAGCACGCTAGAAGACAGAACCAGCAATTCCATTCACATTCAGGAATCTTGCTATAGCTGACATTTCGCCTTTGCCAGTTTCTACAGGTAACAAAGAGATCAGCCCGTAAGAAAGGAAACTTTTGGAATGTTAAATACATCCCCAAATTTACCCACCAGTGTCGGGTAGATGGCTTTTCGATGATTTTCTTTTTTATTTGCTGTGAAGAGTTTGTGCATATATGATTATTTTCTGTTATAAAAACTTAAAGTTTATTAAATGTCTTAGTAGGTAACATGAACCATTTGTTTTATTTAACAACACTGTTTTTAATAATTAATTTAAAAAAGTGTGCCATCTCAGCCGTCCCTCTCCTACAAATTTAAACCACAGAAAACAAATGAAACTTACATCATATATTGCAAAAAGGCGAGTAGCGTATACAACGACGGAAATCTAATGAAAATACTTCTGGATAAACGCCAGCCTTTATGACAGCCGATGATTTTCTGCCAGTTTTCACCATTTTAGATTCAGGCTTTATGAAGTTTGTTGATGCATATTTCATTGTTTATTCCGTAGTTCATTATTTTCTATCAGTGTTTCAACTATTTGTCTTGAGTCACAGATGTTTCGGGGACCTAATAGATATAAACTTTGACGGTTGGTTAAATTCTATTCCCGCCAAATCATTTTTTAATTTAAAGTGACCTTTTAGTTCATTTTTTGTTATTGCAGATAAAAGATGGTCAGAATATTTCAAAGAAAGACATAACGAGGGAATACTCGTGCGGCCCTTATGCTTGTGGCAGCACGGAGTGTTAAAATAGCGGGACTATTAGTTTTTGCAGCTACTCGTCAAACTATTATAAACTATCGAACTTAATAAACTAGCCAGATACAGCAAAAAAAATAAATTCTCAAGAGGAAATTGATGATGCAAACCAGCAAACCGGACTCAGCCTTCTATCCCTGTTGAATATTATCCAAATAGCAAAATATTTTCTGATAAAGATGAAATGAATTTGGCAAATTACATAGTTCAAGCTTCGGAGGCTTAGTATGGTTAACACAAAAAGAAAAAAATCGAAAAATGGAAACAGCAATTTTAACGGATACACCGGTCAAAAGAAGACTGGAAGAACAGACTGAAAATTTAAAACAGAAAAAAATTAAGAAAAATGTTATAGGAACAACAGAAAGTAATGACAACATGAAAAATAATACAAAAGGCGGCTCTGGAAATTTTGGTTGTTGTGAATATCTCTTTAACGCTTTAGTCTCAAAACTTTCGAAAAATCAAGTGAACGGTGTGTACTACAAGGTAGGCTACAGACATAAACAGTAACTGTTAACCAGCTCTCTCCAAGAAACAAAAACCAAATATTGTGACAATCTGCCCCGGTCTCCCCTACAATATTGTTGTAAGCGATTTTGATTATTTCAATATCCCGCCGATTTACACCGGACGCTTGTCTTAGTTATATTCACGTTAGGTGTGCGCGAATAGAGGTTATGTATCTTATGCTGTTATGTACGTCACGTGTTTAGCGAAAACTTATAAAGTTATATGGAGATTAAAAGTGGTTTATTTGAATTGGACAAGAGGTCACAACAGCTTCAGAAGTGGGATAAGGTACGGGTAAATACTAAAATTAGCCAGAGTGAAAGAAATTAGTACTACAATACGCCAAGGTTAAGAAGAGGCCGACGCTGGTGTTAGTCAAGAAGGCGCGAACGTTTATAAAAATGCGCCTGCGGTTCAATCAACGAAAGCATTAGAAGAAATTGTGAAAGCTGCTGTTGGTGCTGATATAGGAGCTGTGTCTGGAATATCCGAAGGTACGAAAACAAACGAAATATCTAATTTGCTGGCTGATTTCAAAGGAAGACGACAGAGCGTGGTTTAAGATGATCGACATAAGACAAAAGACCTCCAGGTTGAGCGATGCAGCAATGCTGATGGTGGCTGCGGGAAAGTTAAAAGTGTATGCGAATGATTGGTTTAATTTAAAACCCGAGTATACTGCGATGACTACATGAATTATTAGATGAGATGCACCTCATGTTTAGCATGAAAGTAAATTTTCACAATAGAAAATGGAAGAAAATGAAACTTTCACGACATATTCCCAAGATAAAGTCCTATTGGGGAATAAAATGAAACAGTTTGATTACCTCAAGTTAGTGTCATGAACGATGTAAGCAACTTTGAGCGAATTGGAGTTACAAGAAAGTTTAATTATACGCCAAAAGCAGAGACAACGAAAACAGTCAAGTCGTCGCGAGGAGCAGGACAGAAGACCCCGAATATATGTTATAATTGTAATAATTCCTGGCACATTACCACAAAATGCCCGCATCCACCTAGGAAAAGGGTATGGTTGTGGAATGCTTGCTCATCGGGTGAGAGAGTAACCAGAAAGTGAAAAGAGTGTTCCGGATAGTACAACGATTCATGTACTCGACTCTTCAAAGATTGTTCCAGCGTATGCGATGGACTTAGATTTATCGGCGAATGGTGACGTGTATCCCAGTAGCAAATTTCAGCCAATACCAGATACAGGTAGCCTGATATCGTTAACTAATGTAAACATACTTGCCAGTGTAGATATCTGTCAAGTCAATAGTAATATTGAAATGATTTAGTTATTGTATTCATTATTGCTAATCTTAACGTCTCTATGGAGGAGGTTACCTTGAATTTGTTATTCCAACAGGTCCCAGAAAGTACTATGCAAAAGTACTGCTATGTTTATGTGCTCCATAAATGCTGTCCTCCGAGATGTATTAGACAAACCGAAGATACAATATACATAGATGATATTTTGATTGCTAACCCAACATTGGAGGAACGTTTACAAATATTGCAAAATGTTTTTGATGTACTGGCAAATAGGTTGGAGAGTTGGTAAATTTTCGCAGTAGCGGATTAAATACTTGGGATATATGCTACACGCCAATGGAATACAAAAATCTCATCAACGCAATATCGGATTACCCAACACCAAAGACCAACACCAACACACGGAAAATATTGGCTCATTGCTAGCCCATGGAAATTGTTAATGTCAAAGTACATTAAATAGGATTGTTCATGATTATCATAATCTTTCATGTACTTATTATTGGCTTTTCCATAACGGTTGAAACACTGAGATATCCCACCTCTGATTCCCCGTTCAATAAACATTAACATATTGACGTCAGTGAGTAATTCAAAGTTAACATTAGTAACTTTTACATGGATGCTAAGCCAGGCGCTGTACAATGGTGCAGCGCGTCTAAACCGTAGGTTGGTTTGCAAATTATTCTAAAATTTTTAAAACATCACTTAAAATTAAAACATGTTTTCAAGTATAACCCTGCATCCTGTTAAATATTTTCGATTCCATGCATCACAAGCGTGTTTATAATCAGACTCTGATACCCCTTTATAGTTTAACTTATAAAAATGTTTCCTAGATGGTACCTAAAGATCTTTCCTCGAGCTTATCCCAATTATCTAAATATTCCTAAGGAAATATTGTTATGAAATAATTCACATTCCTTTGTAGGTGCGACATACTCAGTAACACAGCATGGAAGATTCCACTAGTCTATATTTTTGCTGAATGCACACTTCTTTTGTGTGTGCATAAATCACGCCATGTCCATATAAGGACATGTCAACCGCGATTGGCTAAGAAGCCTCAGGCGAATCTTCCACGACGTGTCTGCTAACTACCTGAATTGCAGATACACTTTAGTATTAGTTCAACCATAACAACTGTAACATCTAACGACTGAATAAAACGTGTTAAAAGGTTTTGTGAGTTTTTATCTTCAAACCATCCGCTACTGAAGAATCCCAAATTAAGTACGAGAACATCCCCGTACAACAAATTGGTGTCAGGTGTCAGGGTTAAGCAGTAGCGCCTTTTCAACAATTGGCGATTGCTGCCAGTAGCGAGATAGAAGAAACCACCAACAACCGAGGGATCAAACACATTCTGCAATCGAGAAGTCTAACCAGGGGGCCGCACGACAGCCACACCCAGGTATCAACTTCCGACGAACGTTGTGGACCCAACAACACGGGGCTATCGACACCGTACAACCATTGAAGCAGTCCAAAGGGGTAGTTTACAACTGCCAGTATCCTGTTGGAGCTACGATCAGCGTACGTCACGTCAGCGAAGCCGCACCCAGTCGCCGCCATCTTGCGTATAATATCGTCACAGGACTATACTCAAAGTAAGTCAGTTTATATACATTTTGAGAGTTATATTTTGTGGTACAAATTTTTATGCAAACCCGTAGTAAAACAAAAGATTCTGAAAATTCTTCTTCATTAGTCTCAGTGAAAATTGAGAAAATGTCTACTTTCGAAATAAATATAGCATTAAGAATAATCCCAGACTTTGATGGTAATCGTTCAAATTTACATAAATTTATCCGTTGCTGTGAAATCGTCAGTGCTACGGCAACTGAACCTAACGATCAACAAGTATTGGTAGATATAATCACAACCAAGTTAATAGGAGCCGCGTATCACGTAGTAAAACACAAAGATTTTAAAACGTGGAAAGACCTAAAGACAGCTCTGCAGGAACAGTTTCTAGAAACACGGTCGATTGCTCAGTTGCAGTTAGAACTTTTAAATTGTAAACAGGGCTTTAGACGAGGGCGTTAGAGACTTTTCAAATAAAATTGAGCAACTTCTACATGACCTAGACGATGCTTGCATAGCCAGTCAAGGTCAGAATTCCGCAGAGTTAATTAAAGCTATTAATCAAAAATCCGCATATCAGGCTTTTGTCCAAGGATTAAATCACCAATATAAAATTTTAATAAAAGCATCACGGTATGAATCTTTAAGTGCAGCGATCAGTGCCGCTGTTGAAGAAGAACGGATTAATAAAGTCTCTGGTAACCAAACAGTCAATACGCAGAAACCTAAAATTAAATGTAACCATTGTTCGAAGATAGGTCATTTGGAGAATAATTGTTACGCCAAAAGAGCAAATTCACATAATAATAATTCTTTTCCATCTTTCGCTAAGCGGGAAATTAAAGTAGAATCAAACACGCTTAATATAACTTGTGCATACTGCAAAAAACCAGGTCATCATATACGCGATTGTTTCAAAAGGAAGCGAGCGGATTCCCAGAAGCAAGCGCAAGTAAATACTGTTACGCAACAATCAGCTGGACCGATGTCGGGAAACGACCGAAGCGGGCAATTCGAGTCGCGTAAACGCAATGCCCTAGAGGGATCTTCTCCAATTACCAAATCTTTTATTGTCAATTTTTGTTCCGACTTGCTTGATGAAGTAAGTTTGAATGTTGACATTTGTAATACTCCTTTTACGAAATTCCTTGTAGACAGTGGTAGCCAAATAACTCTTGTAAAACGTCAATGCGTCCTTGGTGATACACTCTGCTACACGGATCATAAAGCCGAATTAAGAGGTATCGGTGAATCAACTCACCAATCATATGGAATCTGTCACGCTAATTTTGCTATAGACGACGTTAGTGTGCCACATGATATCCATCTTGTTTCTAGTCAATTTCCGATAAATTGTGATGGCATTTTAGGCAAAGATTTCTTCACAAAGTACAAAGCCGAAATTAATTACGCTACACAATCTATCAATCTTCAAATACGTAATAAACGCGTTTCTTTAAGCATGCACCACATAGAGGAAGATAATTTTATCAAAATTCCAGCACGGTCAAAATTTGTTGCCAAAATTAAAGCAAACCTCCGAGAGGAGTCGTTGTGTTTTGCCAATGAAATTGAGCCCGGCATCTATGTAGGTAACTGCCTTGTAAAACCTGATAAAGGCTATATCAGTGTTCCTTTTATAAACTCGACAGAAGTCAAAGTTAATCTTAAAAATCCCAAACTCAAGTTTGAGGATCTTAGCCTCTTTAATGTTTCGCGCTTTTCATCTAATAAATCTTGTACGTTAGAAAGACTAAATAAACTACAAGACCCTTTAAGATTAAATCATATGGAGAATCACCAGCGCGATAGCATTCTTAACTTATGCAAATCCTTTCATGAAATATTTCTCTTAGATGGTGATAGTCTCCCTTATACAAATACTATTACTCACAATATTCTTACGCAAGACGAAATTCCTATTAACGTGAAACCGTATCTACTACCATTTCACCAACAAAATGAAATCAAAAAACAAATTGAATCTATGTTAGATAACGACATAATTAGGGAATCTCAAACTCCATATAATTCTCCTTTGCTAGTAGTTCCCAAAAAGTCAGATTCTGAAGGTAACAAGAAATGGAGAGTAGTCGTAGATTTTCGAAAATTGAACGACAAAACCATTTCTTCAGCTCATCCTTTACCGAATATTGTAGAAATTCTGGATCAGTTAGGTAGTTCAAAATTTTTCAGTTCTCTTGACATGGCTTCGGGATACCACCAGGTATTAACGTCCTCAAAAGATAAACATAAAACAGCTTTTTCCACGCTTATGGACATTATGAGTTTAACCGTATGCCCTTTGGGTTAAAGGGAGCTCCAGCGACGTTTCAGAAGTTAATGAACAATGTTTTTATCGGATTACAAGGCATTCATTGTTTTGTTTACCTTGATGACATTATTGTGTATGGAAAAACTCTAGATGAACATAATGCAAAATTAAAAGAAATTTTTAGTAGAATTCAAACCCATAACTTGAGACTGAAGCCGGAAAAATGTTAATTCCTTCGACCTGAGTTGCAATACTTAGGTCACATCATAACAGAAAAAGGGACAACCCCCGATCCTTCTAAAATAAGTTGTATAAAGAATTTCCCTATTCCTAAGGAAGCCACACACATTAAATCCTTCCTAGGTTTAGCTGGCTACTATCGTCGATATATTAGGAATTTCGCTAACATTGCCCAACCACTTAATAATCTATTAAAAAAGGATGTAATTTTCAATTGGACACCCGAATGCGTGGAGTCTTTCGAGACCCTTAAGGAAAAACTTTGTACTACTCCTGTCCTTCAGTACCCTGATTTTTCAAAAGAGTTTATTCTTACCACGGATGCCAGTGGCTTTGCCATCGGTGCCGTCCTTTCCCAAGGTGAAATTGGACAAGATCTTCCTATAGCTTTTGCGTCACGGACATTAAACAAGGCCGAAAGGGCTTATAGTACTATAGAACGAGAATTATTATCGATTTGTTGGTCAACAAGGCATTACCGCCCTTATCTATATGGCAAAAGGTTCACTATTGTAACAGACCACAAACCCTTAATTTGGTTGTTTAAAATAAACGACCCAGGCAGTAGATTAATGAAATTCCGATTAAAACTTGAAGAATATGAATATCAAATTGTACACAAAGCAGGAAAATTCAACACTAACGCTGACGCATTGAGTCGAATTCAGGATAATGAGGTAAATTGTGTTAATGCTATTACGAGAAATCAAGCTAAAAATGACTCGAAGTATAATGAATTCCTTAATGAACTACATTCAAAAATTATTATAAACAACAATATAACCGATAGTCATAAAAGCATAAAAGATGCCGACTCGCAGTTAACACGGGTATATTTTATCACAAGTGAACAAGCGTCTAAATCATCCTGTATAGAATCAGCTGTTAAAGATAAACTGAAATCCGAAACCACTGCGATAACTAAACCATTACACTTCACGGTCACTGGCATACAGTACGTCTGTATACCGACCAACGAAGTCCCTACTGATGCAGATTTATTTTCGTCATTAATAACTCTTTATAAATTTCTAAACGAAATACAAACGGAAAACATAGCATTAGTAAATTTTAATCAATATTCTCCTTACCGCCATTTCAAAATGGACATTGTTCGATCCATGTTAAGATATGTTTTTAAAAGTTCGAGTATAACGGTAACTATCTTTCATAATAACATATCCGATGTAACCTCAATAGAAGAGAAACAAACAATATTCAAAGAATTTCACACAAATCCTTTAGGTGGACACAAAGGAATCAGCAAAACTTATAAAAAAATTCGTAAACACTATAAGTGGCAAAATATGATGAAAGACCTAAAATCCTTTATAAGTACTTGTGAAGATTGCCGAAAAAATAAATCTAATCGAACAACGAAAATGCCAATGGTAATCACTACCACAGCCACAAAACTGTTTGAAAAGGTAAATCTTGATATCGTGGGACCGCTACCAGAAACCGAATTAGGGAACAAATACATACTAACATTTTCAGATGACCTAACAAAATTCTGTGAAGCCATTCCCATCCCTAATCAGGAAAGTAACACTATTGCTGAACATTTTGTCACTAAAATAATTTGCAAATTCGGAACACCCGACTGTGTACTCACAGACCAAGGTGCAAATTTATTGAGTTCAATTTTCAAGGATACTTGCAAACTTCTAAAAATTACAAAAATACAAACAACAGCTTTCCATCCTCAATCTAATGGAAGTTTAGAAAGATCTCACCGTAATCTAGTAGAATATTTGAGAAGTTATACCAATAAAGACAAAGATAATTGGGATACCTGGTTGCCTTATGCAATTTTTACTTACAATACTACCGTTCACACTTCTACAAATTATACTCCATTCGAATTGCTATTTGGTAGGGAGGCAAACCTACCTACAGCTTTAAAACGTCCTCCAGATATTTGTTATAATTACGACTTATATCAGAATGAACTATCTACGAGACTACAATACTCTTTCCAAGTAGCTCGTGAAAACCTTTTGAGTAACAAAGAAAAATCTAAAAATTATTACGTTAGAACAACAAACTCTATTACACTAAAAATCGGATCAAAGGTTATGTTAATTAACAACAGCAAAAAGAATAAATTGCACCCTGTCTATAAAGGACCATATACTGTAGTAGAAATCAATTCGGACGTAAACACTACGATCCTCATAGGTAATAAATGGGTCAAAGTGCACAATAACCGATTAAAAATATTTGAATAAGCGGAATTATCAGGTACTATTTCTCTTACAGATGTGGACCTTACCCCTAACAATCCTCCTTGTCGCCAAGTATTCCCGAGCGCATGAATTGTACAACGGCACTCCTATTTATCATCAACCTGGACTATATTACGAAAATACCAACGCTTTAGCATTATATCATAGTGTGGAAACTATATTCCGAAATGAATTTGCGGAGTTATCAGAGTCTGTATCAAACTGTTCTAGTAAGTATTAAGGAAATTACTGCAATTTGTAACCAAGCAAAGACTGTAGAGGTTTTGACATGTGGAACATATTCATATCTTATTAACAAAACAACTCAAAACTTGGAACGTCAAAAGACGTTGTTACTAAGTTTACTAGGATCTGACAAAGCCTATATAACAAAACGATCAGCTTTCAATTTCGTGGGACATGTGTCCAAGCTCTTATTTGGAACATTAGACGAAGACGATCGTATAATTTCCACGGATAAAATAAAAAATTTGGAATCAAACCAAAATAAAATGTTAGAATTGTCACATCATCAAATATCTACGTTCGCAGCAGCTATGAATGTAATGAATGAAACCTTAAAGTCTGGAAATAATTTATTTAAACAATTGGAAAGTCATATGAGAAATCTTACACTTTATACAAATAACATAACACATGTTGTAAATGATATTAAGACCCGAGTTCAATTCGTAGAGAGATTTGAAGCAGGATTTTCAATTTACGAGTTATTAGTAAATCAACTTTACACTTGTCAAGAACATTTGATCAGTATTTTAATTTCTACCAATGAAGGTACCATCCATCCTTATTTAATAGGACCATCTATACTTATAAAAGAATTACAAGAAATACAGCATTTAATTCCCAGAGAAGTAACTTTTCCCGTACCACTTATTAATGATTACTCTCATGATTTGTATAAATTGGTTTCGCTGAACTTGTATCTCCATGATGACAATTTAATGTTTGTATTAAAAGTGCCGCTAGTTAACAAAGACTTCTACCAAGTGGTAAAAGTGACGAGTGCACCAGTGCGCGTACAGGACGACATATTCGCTTATATTAAACCTGAAAAACCATATATTGTATTCGATACTAATAAGCAACTTTTTAGCTAATAAGGATTATTTTACTCATTGCCAAACTGCTAAAGAGATGATGATTTGTAAGGAGTCAATACCCTTCCATTTTGTCAGATCTGAAAACAATTGTGAAGTAACGCTTTTCACAACCGGAACGTTATCTGAAAATTGCGACAAACGCATCATAAAACTTTCTTCAATTTCAGTTATAAGTTTAGAGTATTCTAACTCATGGATAATTTTAGTACCTAATGCTACCAATCTTCAGATAACTTGCGAAGAAAATAAGAAGTTTTCAATAATTTTAAATAATACTTTCATTTTAGAATTAAGTCCAACTTGTAAAGCTTATACGAATAGTATCATTCTAAAATCATTTAGGGAATCAAAACTTTCAACCAAACTTAAAGCTCATTCACCCCAATTATTATAGATTTTAAAGACATCATTTTAAATTACCCTAAATTAAACTTTGATAAATTACCAACATTTAATTTTACTCCTCCCACACCAGATCTTGTTACTTTAGATAAGTATAGTAAGGAGTTTGAAGATTTAAAAGAAATAGAGCACACTGTTGTGTTATCTCCGCATAATAAACACCATTATATCTCAATTTACATTATCATAATTGTTCTAATTTTCGTGATCACTATTGTAACCCTATATTTTGCAAAAGTTAAAAAAATTCTGCACCTTCAAAAATATTTACAATCATTATTACCTAAGCCATTCGAAATTGAAACACAAGTCGTACATACAACAGAATCTGATGGGGTAGATACTACAAAAAACTCAAATGAAAATTGTAGCAACCCTAGCTACAAGTTTCAAAACTAAGGGGGGAGGTGTTATGAAATAATTCACATTCCTTTGTAGGTACGACATACTCAGTAACACAGCATGGAAGATTCCACTAGTCTATATTTTTGCTGAATGCACACTTCTTTTGTGTGTGCATAAATCACGCCATGTCCATATAAGGACATGTCAACCGCGATTGGCTAAGAAGCCTCAGGCGAATCTTCCACGACGTGTCTGCTAACTACCTGAATTGCAGATACACTTTAGTATTAGTTCAACCATAACAACTGTAACATCTAACGACTGAATAAAACGTGTTAAAAGGTTTTGTGAATTTTTATCTTCAAACCATCCGCTACTGAAGAATCCCAAATTAACTACGAGTACATCCCCGTACAACAATATAACCTTTCTTTGAAGTAATAGCTTGATCGTTTTTACACATTTTTCTTGTTATTATCTTTTGATTATCATTGTTCCCAATTTGTACAAACTGCTTACCATAAAGCGAAAAATATTTATAAATTTGGTATTTACCTTTGTATTACTAACATACTTTGTAAACGAAATTATTTCTTATTCAGAGGTAATAGATTAGCTTTAGCTGGATTATTAATTGCAGTAGCTATTATAGTAAAATGATAATAGTAGCCGGAGAAATTATAGCAAACGACTGGAATAACATGAAAATCTTTCAATTTCAAATTGCATAAGTTATGAGTGCTTCCCCTAAATTTCCCTGTAACATGGTCGTGATCTCTGACCTTGTAATTTTACGTGGTAAACGGTTTTAAACAAAGTTAAAAAAAATTGCACATTTATATTGCTCGTTTTCAATCATTGATAAATTCATTGGGGATAATTAACAAATTTAGCATTTAATACCAATGCAATATGTTCTATTTTTTTGCAAATCAAGTACCGCAGAGTAGCTGTATACAATTCAAATTTCGAAAAGGAATCATCAACAGTACATGTTGATTAGTAAGCAATACTTAATGCATTATGTTTGTGACTATATCCAAGTGGTTGCGAGGTGTTAGCGAAGGTTGCGACGTTAATATAAGGTAAGTGAACGCTCATTATTATTATTGAACATATATCAGTTGGTACCTCAACACTAGATTAGAGTAGCCAAGCGAGTAGCCCCTAAACTAGGAAATCACGAGTTTAACGTGACAATTGGTGGAGGCGACAGGTAGCGAGTCCGGTACCACTTTCTGAAAACTACAGGCTAAAACCATTTTCGCTTTCGATGAAATATCATTCTTAAGCAGACTTGTAGATGATTATCAGGTTGAAACCCTAAATTTGATTAATATTATTCTTATGGCTGAGCAGGGTATCCCGCATTCACTACTAATTTCACCGAGAGATATAGTAAAAGACATTACTAACATTAGCAGTTACATCCCCAAAAACTTAGTATTTCCTTTAAACCTTCAGCACTTTGTTTCAGCGGACTTGCAAAACATGACAAACATAAATATCATTAGAAATTCAAAATTATTAGCCGTCCTTTCGGTACCATTTGTTAGTTTAAATTCGTATAGTTTATATAAAATAAAGTCAATACCAATACAGTTAGATGGAAACAAATTCATTTATACGGAAAATAATATTCCTTACATAGCAGTAGATATTGCCCAAAATGATTTTGTTAAGTTTGATGAAGTAAAGTTTCATAAATTAAGTCAAATCGAACCAAGTCATTACTTGCCTGAGGGCAACGGTCCTGTGCAGTCCGGTCTGAGCCATGTGTGTGAAGTTGAATTATTAAAATCTCGAACAGTTTTGCCTCTCTCCTGAGTAAGATATGTTAAGTTTATTAATACCTGGTAGTTCTTGGTTTTATTACGTACCACATAAGGAAGATTGAGTTATAAGTTGTGCTTCTGGACAACAAAAGTCTGAGCTCGAATTGTATAGGCTTGTTGGACTCTGTAAATTCCCGTACAGCTTAGACAGTCAAACGTATCGGTAATTACAAAATTAATAACTTTAACATAACTGAAGCTAGCCCCTCTAAAATTGTATAAAAAGATATACCGGAAACCCGGCGGCAATACTTAGTATCGTAGTTGGAAGACAGAAAAGCTCTAAGTAATGGTCATAAACGACTGGACCACGTTCTTGAGGAAATACATTCTCTTGAAAATAAAAGGAGACAGCACACAGTCAGTTATCGATTGTAGTATGTTATACGGTATACTAGGGTTGGTGTCTCCAATAGTGTTAGCAACTGTAAGGTGCATAAGAATGAGGCGTGGACTCCACATTGGCACTTTTTCTCCCAGGGAGGGTAATGTCACGCAAAGTTTTCGTTTGCGATATTTGCTGAGTCGTTCGCTGGCCGATACATATATTATGCTGATCCGTCGCAATACATCCGGTGAACATTGAATATATGAAATACGACGATGTCGCCGGATGGGGGGATCGGGCGGTGAACAACGGACAGCGGAGATAGAGAACTAATCGAATATAGGGAGTGTAAGAGTTAAGTGTACATATAGGAAAAATAAACGGACTTGTGAGAAGGGCTTCGAAGCGTACATATTATCCCCCGACGATCCAAGTAATTGCGAGGTGGTAGCGAAGGTTGCGATGTTAATATAACAGTTTTTACCACAGCACTCGATTAGTGGATCGCTAGCCAAGCTAGTAGCTCGTAAACTAGGAAATCACGAGTTTAACGTGACAATTGGTGGAGGCGAAAGGTACCGATCCCGGTACCACTGTTAAAAAAGTACAAGCTAGAACCATTTTCGCTTTCGATGAAGCACAGACCGTCCAAGTATCATGCTTCTCAACAACGTTAACCCATCAGTGCTAACATCGGGTCTGTGAGACCGCCAGACCAATGTTTTTATTGTATCTATTGCACGCATGCTCCAATCCAAGCGAGCGCCAATGTAGCTTCATATTATTTAGTTCTCTTAGCGCCGTGCAAGTATGAGATTAATGTTGTAACCTTGTGTCAACGTTTTGTCCAGTTCTGGTGTATTAGACGATTGTTAGTGTAACCATTACATTGTGTCAAAGTAAGTGGTTTGATTATTTTATGATTTTTGTGTACATAGTTATTTTGTTTTATTAGAAATGTCTTACGAACGTGAACAAGCACGACTCTTGAAGCTATTAGAATAGGTGGAAGCTGAAGAAATGCATGCGGATTACGATGATGAGGATGATCCCGGCGAAGAAGATAAGGTTGAAACTCGTGAAGGAGATTCTGAATCAGAACAGCATTTGGACAGTGAAGTCGAAGATGAAAATGACACCCGCCCACCTGAACCAAAAAAGGTTTGTCCTGACCCAGTTTTTATTGGAAAAGACAAGTGCACAAAATGGAATAAACATGTTCCTTCTCGAAATGTTAGAACTATCAAAAAATATAGTGACTCATTTACCAGGCGTAAAGGGGTCACCGCTATCTTTGACTAGCATTACTAAAATTTGGAATTGCTTTTTTTGCGAAGAGATTATGAACATTATAGTTGACAATACAAACCATCTATATCTCAAAAGCAATATAGTCAAAAATATCGAACTGCTACTCCCACCGACGTGAACGAAGTAAAAGCCTTATTTGAACTTTTATATCTATCTGCAGTCCGAAAGACAAATCATCTAAATGTGGAGGATGTATGGACAACCAATGGTACTTGTTGGCACTCGTTGGAGCGCGTCAGGTTTCTTTTGAGGCACATCCGATTTGATAATACGGGAACAAGGCCGGAAAAGTAAAAACCGGATAAGTTGGCAGCCATACGACCATTATTTGATAGATTTGTTTTGAATTGCAAGAAAAATTATTCGCCATGCGAATACACCACTGTAGATGAAATGCTTCCAGTATTTAGGGGAAAATGTAATTTCCAGCAATATATTCCGAGCAAGCCGAATAAGTACGGAATCAAAATGTTTGCGCTAGTAGATGCAAAAGTGTTTTATACCCTAAATATGGAGATATACGTCGGTAAACAACCGGTTGGGCCTTTTGCTGCTGAGAATAGTGGCCAAGCAGTTGTTGAAAGACTGGTGGAACCAATAACCAATTCTGGGAGAAATGTTACTATGGATAATTGGTTTACCGGTTTGGATCTCTGTGAAAGTTTGCTGAAAAAGAAACTGACTGTAGTTGGCACTATAAAGAAAAACAAACGACAGATTTCTCGTGAATTTGTAGAAGGCAAGCATGTTCGGTTTCCATAAAAGTGGTACTCTAGTATCCTTTATTCCAAAGAAAGGAAGAAATGTGCTTCTGTTTTCGACAATGCATGCCGATGATACCATAGATGCAAATACTGGTAAACCCGAAATAATTATGATGTATAATGGTACAAAAGCAGGTGTGGATGTGGTGGATCAAATGTGTGAAGGATACAACTGTGCTAGAGCAACTCGTAGATGGCCAATGGTAATTTTTTACCGTTTGATGAACGTAGCTGCTATTAACTCATTCATCATATTCAACAGTAACAACAAAGAGGCGAAATATTTCGAAGACATTTTATAGAAAAATTGTCGTTTTCCTTAATCGAGGATCACATAAAAGGGCGTGTAACAATTCAGCAAGTACCACAGTCAACTCGAATGCGTATTAGGGAAATATGTCATATGTAACCTGAAGTCCATCCGCAACAAGAAGAAAGAGTTCATGGAAGCTGTACTTACTGCGACACCAAGAAAAATCGTAAAACTAAATATAAATCCCACACATGCAGCAAATGTTTGTGGTTAGAAGACATTAAACCAATGTGTCGTGATTGTGTTGAAAATAAGAAACAAAAAATATCAATAAAAAATATAAAATAATATAAAAAAATAATATTTACTGGACACCTATTACAGCTCAATTTAATTTAATTTATTATTTATTGATGTTAATTTTATTTTTCGTTCGATGTACAGCTTGTTATTTTTTTGTGGTACAAATACATTTTTTTGGATTGCGTATTTCTGGGTTTTATTGTAGACATCCGATTAAAATACTTCAGAATAACTTTTAAATACATTTCCTTCTGATTGAAGGCAAAAAAACAATATCTAGAATGTTTTGGTCTCACAGACCGATGTTAGCATTGATGTTTCCACAATTCATATTAGTACCTACTGCAGTGTTAAATACGATGTAAAAATGGATTTACCCGATCAATGTTGCACATTAGTATGAAAACACCTTTAAAGAATGAAACATATTCGAT
This sequence comes from Melinopterus prodromus, assembly GCA_964023965.1. Lineage (NCBI taxonomy): Eukaryota > Metazoa > Arthropoda > Insecta > Coleoptera > Scarabaeidae > Melinopterus > Melinopterus prodromus. The sequence goes on along the minus strand of OZ030395.1, from coordinate 20,270,852 downwards.
ATATTTACATAAACAAGACTACAGTATAACGAAGCCCTTGAAAGTTTGTATTATTTTTAAAGTTATGTCACTTCTGTCTTGACATTATGCTTGAGGTTGCCGCGTTCCGGGACCGACGTTTCTCGAGGCGTTCCCATTAGGATACCGTACGGGCCAGCGCTTTTGCCCCAGCGCACACTAAAGTTAAACGTAGTGAGTGCGTAAAGCTGGGTTCCCACGGTGCGTGATTTTAAGGATGGTACCGCGCACCGCAGACGACCACGCACCGCACCGAGGCTTCTACTACGGTGCGTGGCGGTCCGTACCCGTGTGCGGCGCGAAGGCATCGCAAGAGAAATTTTGCCAGAAGGTTCTCAAATGTCTAGTGACACAGAGCGTCCTCAACCTTCTATCTGTTGACATTAAATTGTCCGTTTTCTTTTTCAAGGCCTTTATAGGTATTTTACCATCTTTTACTGTATCCTTTATTCTGCTCCATGCATCATGTGTATCGTTCCTATTGTTATGTGCTGCTGTTGACGCATTCCACAATGACGGCTCATTTTGATAAAGGTTGAGGAAATCGAAAACTAATTCATGTGACCACTCCATTTTAAATAAACCACTACCAACCACGGCCGTCGATGAACTGTTGTAAAAGACGCGTTTATCCCCACCAGCCAGAGTCCAAACACCAACGGACAAACTCGCTGTAGCTCGCACCGCACGTGCATGCACCTTTGAAGTTACCGACTCGCAACGGATTCGGACGCACCACTACGGACGAGCCAGCACAGGTCCGGACGGCACCCTTCCCACGGTGCGTTGTGCGTGGTTGTTCGTGGATTTACGTACCGTGGGAACCCAGCTTAATACAGACTAAGAAGGTGACAAAACCGACGCCACGTTCATTACCTAAAAACACGGAAGTCAAACGGCGAAAAACACAATAAAATAAGCCTCTACTTATGAAAGCAGTTGTTACCTGTATACAAGTGGGTGAAACCATAAGAATACATCGATCGGAAGTTATAATTTAAGAGATGTTACAAATAGAGCACAACGGCATTATAACAAAAGACGATTTCGCGTGGCTGAACGGTTCGAGTTGGTTCCGGTTAACGGTTGGGGGGTTGTTGATAGTGCGGTATGACATCACTCTTAAAACGCCAATAACCGGTCGACTGCGGTCGACTGAAGATAGTTCGGTTTGGCTCATAGGTTTCGTTGCTCCACTTGCTGTCAAATGTGACAGTAACGATGTGCGCAGTGGGTTACCGCGCATTCCGACAACTGGGGAGCGTTCATGAGCACAGAGTACATTTTAGTCCGGAACATTTCTTAAACTTTTGCTGTCAGAGCGCGTTTTGGCATTTCTGCATTTCCTGAACGCTTTGGGAGTGTGATAATACTGACAATCCTGACTTAGATGTCATCCTCAAAACATTAGTCATCGGTCCGTCAAGATGTACAGATGTGAATAAAGAGCGTATGGGCCTTGTACGTTAAATTCAGTGAATTGTTTATTGGACAATTGAAAATTCTAGTTCCGAAAGTGATTTTAGCGACCATGAAGACTTGGCGAATGTCTTAAATTCACTAAACGAAAACAAAAATTTTCAAGAAAAAGGACAAGAATATAGAATATTCAAGAATATAGAAATGTAAAAACCAGAATTCAAGAATATAGAAATGTAAAAACCAGTGTGAGTATTATTTTCGTAAGGCATATATTAATACCCAGCGGTTATACGATAAGTGGGAGAAAATGAAGCAAAGGCGGCGGAGAAGTGGTGAGACAACCATTGCATATTTTTATGAGAAGGAAAATTTATGCAACGGGCTTGGGTTGACATTTGAAGAGACAAAGGAGGAAATTTTAATGGGTCCTCAGTAACGTGAAATTGCTACCGGATTAATGGTCAAAGAACACCGGGAGAGCGAAGATCTGCAACATATGGTGACCGTACAGAGAATAAATAGTTCCAAACGAGGAAACAACGTGAAAGATGAGTCAACAAAGAAGGATCAGCCTGGTGGCAAGGGAGAGAATGCGAGAAAAGCAACAGTACAGATACTAGACGTACAATCGAACGTAAGTGCTACAAGTGTGGAGGAGCCGGACATTTAGCACGAGACTGCAACTGCAGGGAACCTGTATGTTTTAATTGCAGAAAAGGCGGACATCTTCAGAATGAGTGCCCAGAGAAAAAGCACGTCATGGCAACTGAAATGGAAGTTAGCGACTGTGACTTCCTATTGTTAGTTTTCAATGGGGGGAAAATGTTTTATGGGTAGTTAGTGTCTACGCTATACCAGACGGGAATTTACAACAAACATTAGACAAAATACAGGCGGTGATTACGGGGACAAACGCGAGAGTTATAATAGGCGGCGATTTCAACGGAAAACACGAGAGTTGGGGCAGAAACGTGACGGACGCGCGGGGCGAGATGGTGAACGATTGGGCGATATTTAACCAACTGAACATCGAGAATGACAACCGAGAGGGTCCGACTTTTGAAACGAGCAACAGTAGAAGTTGGATAGATTTGACTATGACGCGGGGGGGGGGATATCGGCCGATGGCGGGTGCACGACGACGATACACTAAGCGACCATTACGCGATCAGTTATAGTGTGTGCGGGGGACGAAACACAACGCGGAGTGAGCTTGAGTTTACACGATTTGCGACGGGAAAAGTTAAGTGTTCGATGAGTGCATGACAGGGGCGACGAGCGAGGTAGCGAACGACACGGCGGAGCGTGAGGCGACGACATGGCAGACGAGTATTGAGAGAGATGCAAAGAATCAATGGGCACATCAGGGAGACGTAAGAGGGAGAGGACGACGGCGATATGGTGGAACGACACGTTAATGGCGAAGAGACGACAAGTAAGACGGACACGACGGGATTATCAGGGAGAGAGAGACGAGGACCAACGAATTGTAAAGATGTTACGATACAGGGAAAAGAATACAAGAAACAGATTTCGCACAGTAGGATAGAGGCATTTAGGAAGTTTTGCGATGACAACGGCGAGGACACATGGGGAACACTATGTAAGATTTTAAGAAGGGGTGGTAAAGAAAACGGCGTGTGGGAAGGGATAAGAAAGGACGACGGCGAGATGATCACGGACAGGAGAGAGATAGCGAGAGAGCTAATAAGAATATTTTCCGAGGGACGACATGGACGACGACAGCGACAAACACCGAGCGACGAGACGACGAGTACAGGCGGAGATGGCGGCGATTAGGGGGGAGCGCGACGCGTGGGAGATAGAGCGAGTGACGGTAAAGGAATTACGGGGCATAACGCGGAAAACTAACCCGAATCGAGCACCGGGACCAGACGGGGTCCCCGCGGCAGTTTTACGGCGACTAGGCGATAAATTTGGTCACGAGTGGGTGCGCGTATTGAATGTGGCGTTAGGCGAGGGCACTTTCCCGGCAGTGTGGAAACGGGCGCGATTAGTGTGGCTACCGAAGCCAACTTCCGGTTGTAGGCAAAGTTTTGGATAAAGTGCTAGCGGGCCGATTACTCGACTGGGCCGAGAAAGAGGGGAAGCTGTCCGACAGACAATTCGGTTTTAGGCGAGGGCGAGGGACGGTTGACGCGGCCGGTGAACTAATAGCGACGTTACAACAACTAAAAGCGAGAGGGCTACACAGCGCGGTAGTAGCATTAGAAATTAAAAACGCGTTCAATTCGGCTTGGACAGAGGCAGTACTTCCGGTTTTACTCCGGTGGCGGTGTCCTTCGTACCTCGTGGCGGCGGTTCACAGCTTCCTGAAACAAAGAACGATCATTAGTGAGGGAAATTCGGTAGAGGTTAATAGGGGATGCCCACAAGGCTCGTGTATGGGCCCCGTGCTATGGATTATATTAATGGAGACGTGGTTCGAGGTAGTAAACGACGCGGGGGACGATATCATTGCGCAGGCGTACGCGGGCGATCAGGTGATAGACGTGAGTGGGGCGTCAGTGAAGCGAATCGAGGTGAGTTGGAAGGGCGTGTGGCGGCGTTGTGGCGACTGGGCGAGAGACGTGAAGCTTGAATACGCAACCCAGAAGACCCAGGTCATGTTTGTCGAGGCAAAGAAATTGCTGAGGCCGCCGATCATCAGGCTGGCAGCCCACGTTGTTCAAGTGGAAAGGTGCCTGACGTACTTAGGATTGAAGCTGGACAACAAGTTCTATTGGATAGAGCACGTAAAGGAAATGAGAGGACGACTCATGACCTGGGCGAGGAGAGTATTCGTCGTTTCAGGAAAGGAATGGGGACTGAGGAGAGAACAGCTGAAGACAGTGCTGAGGAGAGCGTTAGAACCAGCAATGCTCTACGGAGCCGAGCTGTGGGGACACCGAGCGGGAGACACCAGGATCCGGCGAGCCCTAAACGCGGCGCAGCGGCCGTATCTCCTCGCGATCACGGGAGCCTACCGGACTTCCCCTACATCAGCACTACAGGTAATTGCGGGAGTCCCACCATGGCACCGCGATGCTGCCAGAAGGGCGCTGCTGCAAAAAGCCAGAGAAGAGGGGCAGTTGGAGAGAACGACACGAGGAAGCGAATACGAACGATGGAGGGGATGGAAGCGGGACGGGATCGAGGAGCTGGAAGAGGAGAGATGGAATGGAGTCGAGGAGGTGGCGGTGTACGTGGACGGGTCGAGGAGAGAGGGGGTGGTGCGGCGTGGGTGGGCGTGTCGTCGGGTGCGGTAGTGCATGAGGGGAGTGTTGGTGTCAGTCCATTCGCCGATGTTGTCCAGGTCGAGAGGGAGGCAGTGCGAAGTGGCCTGAGCTGGCTTGGAGGAAGCGCGTTCATCAGAGATGTGATCGTCACAGACAGCAAGGCAACGCTTGGTAGACTGAGCGGAGGAGGGAAGAGGACGGAGGAGGAGAATGGCATCGTGAGGATGGGAAGGAGATTGGCGGAGAGGCGGAAGATGGTGGAGCTGAAATGGCTGGGAAGGAGAAGGAATATCTGGGCGACGAGAGTAGACGAGCTGTCGAAACAGCCGGCCCCGGTAGAGAGGACTATCAGGAAATCGAAGAAGGGGATGGCGAGGGAGAGCAGGAAAAGCATGGTGGAGGAATGGCAGAGGGACTGGAACGAGGCGAGGGACGGACGATCGACATACCAGCTCTGCAGAGACGTAGGGCTGGAGGGGTGGAATTTTGCCCCCAGAGCGGTTTGGATGTTGACCGGGCACGGCCCGTTCAACGCATACTACTCCCGGTTTCGGCTCCGTGAGACGACCCCTGTGTGCGAGTACGGACAGAAGGACGACGGTCCGGAGCACGTCCTATGGACGTGTCCTCTTGAGAGGCGCGTAGAGGCAAGGAGAGAGATGGAGCGGATCAGGGAAGAGGAGAATTGATCAGTGTGGAGTGCGAGAGCGACGTGAGGGGCGTGAATGTGTTAGCGGAGGGGTTGGTATGGGAGTACGAGAAGTGGCTGGTGTATATGTAATAGTATATGTAATGTTTGATATATTGGTGTATTGTATTAAGTGTTGCTGTGTCATTTACAGTGCGAGGGTTTGAAATATCGAAATGTGAGTGTGGCGTTTAGTGTATACATTTTGTATATGCGTGTTTGTCTGTCCCGTATGTACGTGGTATGGTACGTGTGGCGAGTTGGAGAGTTGTGTCGGTTAGTCTTTGATGTTCTGGGAATGCGGTGTGGAGCGAGAGATAGAGAGAGAGTGTGGAGAGTAGTGGTACCTCAACGTGAGCAAAAGGTGTGAGATAACAGAGAGTAAATGGGTTAAAGTCTAGGGGGGGGTGGGCTTACCCCTCCCTCGCTAATTTTAGGTGAGCGGAGTTGGTTAGGGCGTTCGCTGACAGTGGTGGAGCTAGATAGAGGACTCATTCCCAAACCCCAAGCCGTATACCGCAAGGTGGGCCGGCGCCACGCCTTTCAGGGTGGCACCACTTCTTATGTGACTTCCTAGACAAGTTCGTGCGGGAAATAATGTTGGATAATTTATTGACTCTAAAGGCGTTCGTAGATCCCGGGAGTGCGGTTTGTACGATTCGCGAGGACATTGTGGAGTATCATGGACTAAAATACGAAGCCGATAGTAGACCGTTGTACGCTTTTGGCAACGCGACGGAAGCTGCGGCACACACGAGGGGTACCGTACGTGCGAATATTTCGATTGACGAGGTTGAGGTGGATGGTGTGCAATTGTTGGTCGTGCCGAAGACAGCGCAGTCGTACCAAGTTATCATCGGGCGTTCGTTTACGGAGCTTCCGGAGTTAGCTTACGTGAGAAAGGGCGACGTATTCCTTTTCGGTTACGCGAATAGTGGTCCAGTCAAGGAACTGGACGTTTGTGAGGTGCCCAAGAAGCATTACCTAAGAGCAACACAAGCAAAGCGAATAGATAAATACACGAGAGGTGATATTCAATTGGACGATGAACATAAAACAGTGATGTCGATAAACAATAGATCGGGCTCGGATATTGATATATTACAAGGACAAGTTTTATCAAAAGTGTCGGCCGGTAAAGACGAAAAGTACGCGCGGTGTGTGAACGCGATAACGATGGACATGATCAACGTAGATCCGGGTAGAAGTGACAGCGAGCAGGAGTCACTAAATGAACTTATAAACCAATACCGCGAGTGTTTTGCGCTTTCGATGGATGAGTTGGGTTGTACAGACTTGATAGAGATGAATATACAGGATAACAACATCCCAGTGCATTCGAAGCCGTATCAGACTGCTCGAGCTGATAGAAAAAAGATAGCGGAGATTGTAAACCAATGGAAACGATGCGGGCTTGTCACGGAGACAACCTCTCCTTATGCCAGTCCAGTCCTGTTGGTAGCGAAAAAGTCAGGTGAACAGCGGCTTGTTGTTGATTATAGGCGCCTGAACGGCCAAACGATAAAAATTAACTATCCGATACCCAACATCGTTGAACAATTCGAGCAACTACACGATTCAAAGGTCTTCACGACTCTGGATCTTGCAAATGGATACATGCAGGTGCCCCTGAAAGAAGAAGCTAAGGCCAAGACCGCCTTCATCACGCCTGACACGACAGGGCAGTTTGAAAGAATGGTGTTTGGATTGACGAACGCGCCATATGAGTTCGTGCGGTTAAGGAATATTGTGTTGGGGCCGCTGAGAAACCGGGTCGCAATGTGTTATTTGGACGACGTGCTGGTGCCGGGAAGAAATTGGTCTGACATGATGACAAAGTTAGAGCAAGTTTTGGAAGCGTTTCGTGGGGCCAAACTGACGTTAAACCTAAACAAATACGAGTTCGGAAAGAAGGAAGTGTCTTATTTGGGATTTAAACTCACTACGGAGGGACTAATGCCGGGATCGGGCAAGATGACAGCAATTATAGATTTTCCAAGACCGACCAACGTCCATCAGGTGAGAAGATTTCTCGGACTCACAGGATTTTCCGAAGGTTTGTGCCAAACTACGCACGTATAGCAAAACCTCTAAGTGAATTAACCAAGAAGGAAGAACAGTTTATGTGGCAAGAAGCACAGGAGACCGCATTCGAGAAACTGAAGCACCGATTGGTGGATGCGCCGGTGTTAAAATTGTGTAGTCCTACGGCGAAAACGGAATTACATACGGACACAAGTGCCGTCGGAATAGCGGGAATGCTACTACAACAAGGAGTTGACGGAGGGATGCACTTGGTGTACTGTGTATCCAAGAAAACAACGGGACGGACACCGTTTGAAGCTTTGTATGGTTAGGTACTCTCCTTGTTTTACAGATGGATAATTACGATTAATGGCAGAGGGGCGAGAGGGTCAATGGTCATCACCAGGAAGATTACAAGAAAAAATTCGACAAAATATCACTAGAGAACAGGAGAAGTACAAGGCAAGATACGATCGAAGGCGATTTAAAGGGGTCACATACGAAGTAGGTGAAGTAGTAGTGATGAAGTCAGTTGCAGAAGCTACCGGTGAATCTACAAAGCTACAGCTAAAGTACAAAGGCCCATATGTCATAACAGAATGCCTACCAAGTGATACGTACAGAATAAAGAAAAAGTCGAGACTGGAGTTGGTGGCCGTGCGCAAGCCTTATTACAATCATAGAAGAGGTAGATGAAAGGGTAGAAGACGTAGAACAAATGGAAGACCAATTGGTCTTCCATTTGTTCTACGTCTAATTAGATCAAGAAAGTGACAAAGCGGAAGACAATGGAGAAGAAGACATGGAGAAGACGGGAGAAGATGATCAATTAGAAATTACCAACGAGGAACCAGAAGAAGAACAAGAAGAGGTACAAAGACCTCGAAGAATGAAGAAAATACCTGAACGCATGGAGGACTATGTGATTAATATTTAAGACTTATCATGTATTATTCTTAGAGTAAGTTTCTGGTCTATTTTATTATTTCATTTAAAATCAGTCGAACGGGGGCGTTCGTAGTTGTCAGGATTAGCCGAATGTTAACTTAGTAAGGTTATGGGACTTGTGTTGGCCGAGATGTGCGGGCAGGGAGGTGACGGTATGTACGCGAGAGCAGTCGGAAGGTAGCGTTAGAGGCGTTCAGATAGTTTGTGTGAATTCGGTCGTCGGGAATATTATTAGTTAGCATTCTTCTATTATTGTGATCTAGTTAATATCATTAAACGTCTTTAAGCAAGGTGTGTGTGTCATTCTGACGTAGTGTAGTTAGTAAAAAGAGTGAAGATAACACATGTGGAAACGACTGTGCGTAATCATACAGATACGCAGTTTCAGCAGCATTTCAGATTAACAAGGGAATCGCATAATGCATTGCTGAGAGCAGTTGGATCGGCAATTCGAAGGAGTGAAACAGGCGAAATACTATTGATGTTGACATACAAATTCTTGCTACTTTGGCATCTTACTACGCCTGCCCTATTTAGGCAAAGTCTTGCTGTTTATTTCTACTATCTCTCCTCTATACTGGGCATGTGTGAAGACAATGTCTACATTACACAAAGGAGTAGTTGAATATAAAATGCGCCTACCCTTTTACTTATATTGTACGCAAATGAATGGTCAGATATTTTCATAATTTTAGAAGAATACGCGACACACAAATTAATTTTAATGATTTATCAGTTTTCTTAAACCTACAATGTTTCTGATATGTTTATAGATGCATCTCAAAATAGTTTTTTTATAGGCTACTGTATCTGTTAAAAATAAAAAAAAATATGTAAATGACTCCCCTACCCAACAACAAAAAAGTTTAACAAGTTACAAACAATGCCGATATGCTTTTTCGATATAATCTTAATCTGAAGGCATATAATTTTTTCTTCAATGTTTTTCTCAAAAAAACACATAATTTCTTTTTTTTTTCTCATCCATATTCTACGAAAAAAGAGGTAATTATTTGTTTCAGTTATTGTATTGATGTTAAATTAAGAAAGAGTAAATCTGTGAAATGTTCTGGTTTCTTCGCAACGACACGAACGACACCATGAGTATTGTCGCTTGTATTGTTGCAATCCCGCCGCTAGCGGCATACCGCTTGTATCGTAGCCGCAGCCTTAGGTTTCTGTGTAATGAAATACAGTTAAAGCATAATAATAATAATCTTTATTGTCCTACAGGAAATTCCCAATTACAGAACAATATAACAAAAATATCATAAAAAACACACTCAGAAAAGTAATAATAATGAACACATATATACATATTTAACAGCTCATCCAGACACACGCAAATACACAAGTTATTGTCTCTCACTATGTTCAGCATTACGGCACATATGACAGACAGGAAACCTCATCAACACATTGGTACGGGGCACCGGCAAATAAAAGCGAGCAGGGAATCTGGCAGTCGCCCGTGGAACATTGAATCTAACGCAGGAGACTAAATAAGACGAATCCACCCTGCCATCGAGCACTCTCTCCAGGAAACCAGCACTGCGTCGCTCTCTTCTTTGTAGCAACGACTCCATCCCATGACGATACAACAGGTCCTCATAGCTGCATCCTCTCTCTGGGTAGGTTCCATCGATCCTAAAGGAGAGATATTTAAGAAATCTCCTCTGTGTATAACATAACTTGTCTATTAAACTGGATAAGTCAGTTCATCATTGTACAATGTCGTAGTTCAACTATCTATCTGTCTATGCGCATCGGTGTGAACGGAATATAAACATGCGTGGTACATACAAAACTCAATTGCTACTAAATAATAAATCAACTTTTATATACACCTAAATAGACACCTAAATTCTATTTTTTGAATTTATGAAAACACTTTAATTGTTTCGATGGTCATGTGATATTTTGAATAGATGGTAAGAGTCCGATTTTATCATGGCTTATATCGGAAAGTCGCACGGCTTTTGCGAGTTTCATGACCAACATCCAAAATCATAATACCGCCCAGACTGGGCAGCTGAGATTACTGGAGGATTAGTCAGAAGTCCTGTCACTTTAGATGACATCCGTGATGACGTTAAACGTTACGGCGGATCTAGTATGCCTCGCTTTGATGATGAACTACTTTATAACACCATCAGTGATGCTTTCTTTGCATTTGCATTACCGCATAGAGTCAATCCTTATCACTTAAATGATATTCCATTACTAGATCTTTATAATTGGAGTGCTTCACCAGGAATACCAAGGTATTCCTGGTGAAAGCCATATCCCTTCCAAGGAAGGGATATGGCTTTAGCACGAAAAAGGAAGTAGCGCAAGACCATCACGCGTTTAGTAGCATCAGAAGAGTTTGGCACTTAGTTATAGACGGAAAAAGCATCAATCTACCACATTGTGCAGCGTTCGTCAGACCACATCTCGTCGAGACGGGAGAGAAGAAGGTTCGAGCTGTATGGGGATATCCAGCGACGGTGTCGTTTCAAGCGGCATTTGCGTTACCATTAATCAATGCGTATAAAGAGATCCAATCGCCCATCGCCTATGGCTTCGAAACCGCAAACGGCGGATGTAGAAAGCTTTGCACCAAACTAGTAGGTTACAGAAACTTTTTAAGTTCTGATTATAAAAACTTCGATAAGACCGTTCCGTCCTGGCTAGTGATATACTTCTATCTAATTTAGATTTGAAGCAATATAAACATCGCGGCAAACCCGATACAAATAAGCTCTACTAAGCATGGAAAAGATTGGTTGACTACTTCATCAATACACCAATCCGACTTTGCAATGGAGAACGCTATCGCAAGAAGAAAGGAATTGCGAGTGGCAGCTACTTTACACAGTTGATTGATTCAATAGTTAATTGGATTGTCACACGTTGCTGTAAATTGAAGCAGGGGCTGAAAGTACACTTTCGGAAAGTATTTATTTACTAATATAAATAAAGTATATTTAAGTGCGATCCGGCATCCATCCTTACACACTTATGTATGTGTGGCTGCATAAGCAATACCTAAGAGGCAGTTTATTAAACACGTTCTTACGAAGTAGACGTAGTTTTATCGTGCTCCAATAATTACAACAATTACAACCCAAATACATATCACATGGCGCAGTCAGGCACGGAATAAGTAATAAATTCGACTGGATAGATACACTAAATCAAATTACACCTCAGAATGGGAGAGAAGGGAGTTGCACCAATGACTATGGTACATAATACAGCAGAGAACTGGACAACATGGCGGTCGCGGAAATGCGACCTGGGAGATCAAGAGGATGGCATCATAAAAACAATGATCATCTGTGGAGTGGCAGACACATCAATCCGGCAAAAACTGTTACAAGAAGACCCAAACACTAGAAAAGGCGAAAGAAATATGATGTATCATCATGTCATAAGTCAAGAAAGGAGTGCCAGGCGATAAAAAATGCAACTATCCAGGTGGACGCAGTGAAGAGGTCTCAATAGCCGATACCAAGGTACACCCAAGCGACACGCAGATGATGAAGAAAATCAAACGGAAGAAAAGTTAAAAATTGCAACAAGCTCTGTTTATGGGAAAACTTGTAACTATTGCAAAATTCAACACATTTTTCGTTAGTTCGTCGTAACATTTAGATGTAAAAAATATGTGATAATTAAACGAAAATTTACAAAAGAATTATCGCAAAAAGACGACCCATTAAGAAGTTAACTGATTTGAAACATGGTGAAATCGTACCTGTAATAAAATAATACAAGAAATTTTCACCAAGCACTACACAAATAAAAATTATTCAAACTAAACTTAAAAATAAAACCGATCCTGGTTATGTAAACAGAGAGAGGAGCAGGAAGAAGAAAGTCAGGGTGATAGAATATACTTCAGATAATCCAAAGGTTGAATATGACGATGATGATGATGCTTATTATGTTTATAAGATTGTCTATCAACATCTCCTACCAAGTAATACATCAGCCAGATGAAGAAAAAACAACAGAAGATATAATAAACCTACATGTGGGCTTTATGAGTTATAATAATACCGATGAACTATATTACACCGAGATTGTTATAAAAACTAATCCACGTAGACATTATTAAGCTAACAAACAAATTTATGGGAGCAGATTAAAAAAGTATCCAACAATATTAGCACGTATTCGCCCTGTGCGTACACCGTGGAGGGGACTTAAAAAACGATCAAAGCGCCCGAAGCGAAGAAATACCTAACTGAAATGCCTGCACTATGTGCAGTAGTTCACGGCGCATTATGTTGTGATTCAATCCGTCAAAACTAATAACATATCGTTGGTATAAATAATCATAATAGGACACAATAAGTGTTGTGTTATCAACTGTAATAATACAGGAAGAAATATTAACAAATGCAATATTGAAATAAATAATATAAATTTGATCGGACCACTTATACAGTACAGATAACTGTTTATTAGGAAGCTGCACCATTTACGCCTCGTGGACCTACTACCGCCTACACCTGTAGAGGCGCTTGCATCGCGCACCCTGCCAATAGTACAGAACAAAAAACACGTGGTAGCGGCGGTGTATAATGTCACGTGGATAACATTTAGAACTTTGGTTATTGGGACGATCCGAATGAATCGATAAAAATACTACAAGTGTTACTTGAATCACACGAAGCTGGTAATACAAGTGTTATAAACGAATTATTTCAATCAAAGACCTGAGGGAGGCGAGAATCATACAATAGTTTTTGTGCGATGATGGATGACGATAAAAAGCGACAAGTTATTGAAGAAATTCTTAAGCCAGCTAGAACTAATTGTAGAAAAAGAAGAGTAATTTTTAAGACTCTAAATGATTTATTTTAAGCAGATTTCGTTAAAATGATACCGTATGCTAACAATAATAACAGGTGCAATTACATTCTAGCAGTAATTAACTGTTTTTGTAATTTACATGGATATTTCCTATAAAAACAAAACAGGAAAAGATGTTACTACGGCTCTAGAAAAGGTTTTTAAAGATCAAATTCCGACCAATTTGCAAGCCCTTTAAGGAAAGGAATAGAATTGACGACGACAATATTCAAATTAATAATGCTATAGCGCTAGCCCTAGACGACATAATCGAAGACGATAGTCCTCAAAGGCGATGGTTGTTCGAACCCAACATTATTATGAGGAAACGATTCCGTCGTATACGATCCAGCAATTCAAAGATCATTTTCGAATGACAAAACATACATTAGTGGTAGCAGTACAGAAATACTGTTAACATTATTTTATTTAATTAATTATTTTGCAGCATTTACTTTTGACCGTTGTAAATAATATGGAACATGAACGTGAACCGAATGTGCAACTAGAAAAATAATTATTATTCAATCATATTATACAATCTGGATTTTGAGTAAACCCGAAAGTTTTCTCCGCTCGTTTTGGATTATCTAAAGGATATATATGGTCATTATATTTTTCAAAAATAGTTCAATCTTTAGTGCGTTTCTTGCCACGTTATGTACAGTGGCCTAATGAACAGCAGCAGGAGACTATATCATCTGTAAATAATATTTTTATATCTAATAGTATCAGCGTACAAATAATTATTTATATTTCAAATATCTGAACAACGATCCCGTGGAATTACTGGCGTTAGAGGTGCAATCGATGGATGCTATACAGGGTGAGTTATTAGTATCCCGGCGGTCGATAGCTACTAAATCGTTACAGACAGAAAAAAATGTTTAACACAAAAGCTGTTTGACTCACCAGTTTCTATAACTATAAAAAGTTTCTATAAATTATTTTCATTTGTACAGGATGTTGCATTTAGGCGTGACGGAAAATATCTACAATTTTTAAAATGGAACTCCCTGTATATTTTATTACTATATCAATACTAATAAATTGGTTTATCCAACCGTATAGGTTGCTAACTGTCCGCGTTAATAGTGCCTGAGATATTTAATTATTTTCCTAAAATATGGCCCGTTGCAGGATCTTCTTTAAAACTATATAAAAACGACATTTTTCAGATTTTGCCTTTAAACTCTGTCAGACAATAGTCAAAGCCAGTAGATAGATGATAAAATCAGAAGATGTTACATCCACAATACAGGCTGTTCATTTAACCTGTTAATTTTGATGTTTTTCAAGCGGCTTTTCCTTGAGTTTTTTAAATGGAATATTATTATATTATGTGCTAGTTGAATTGCTCCCCGAGTTCCCTTTAATTTATGTTAAGTATGCCCTATGTCCAATTGTAGTAGTTTTCGAGATATTTACAATTTAAAGAAAAATGTGTAATATTATCTAATAATGCCATTGTTTTTTTGGTATTTTTTGTTTCTCTCTCATTTATAAATCAGTAATACTGTATTAAAATACAACTTAAAAAAGTTAATTAATACTATTAGCAGTAATAATCATAGAAGCAAACAATTGAGATCTAACGACACTCAATAAGTTATTGCTGTCAAAATTAGTAACAAAATTTGTCCTTTCTCTGAACGATGAGTTATAATTATAGCAAAGAATATTAATTAACATGATCTACATCCATGGCGAAGCTGACATCAGGGATTGCGAAGATTTTGAGAGCATCGGACATGAGACAATTGCTACGAGAAAATTATCCATCAGGCTAAGAGAAAATGCAAGGGGGAAGATGAGGATTTGAGCCTCCTACTTCGCGATAATCACAGAGATTCAATAAAACGATTAAAACTGGCCAGGCTGCTGTATCCAACAATACTTAAAAATATGCAGTAATAATGGAATATGTTAAGATCGACAAATATGAGTGAAATACGAACAGATGAGAACTCGCTATCGTATGAGAATACTGAGAATACTAATGAGAATACTACGTGATTGAGACCGATGTGTCGTCGTGTGTAAAGAGACCGACGAACAGGGAAATCGCACATCTTCAATAAATGAAGAAACGCCAAGCGGAACTGTTTCAAAGTATAAAAACCGAAAAAACGACGCTATTTATGTACTATAGGAGATGTAATTTTCTTTTTCCACTCATTAGGTACTCGCACCGCTCCGCTCACCTAGTTCCGCTTGCAGTGGAAATCGGGCATGAAGCGCTAGTCACGTTAAAGTTCAAGATCAGTGTCATCCTTCGGGGTGTTTAAGGGTGGCTGCCCATTTACTATGGAACATATATGACAATGATGGTGATATGAATGTTACACCTAATAACAAAGACCGGATACTAGTTTTGGTAGGAAAATTATAGTTGATCAGGTAGTAATGAGAACGAAATTTTGACTTAGGTTTCGCTTTTTTTCGTTTTGACGTTTTTATGGTGTCATATCTCGATTCTCTAACAAGTAACACTCACATTCTAATCTAGCAAGTGTGCGACATTACGCGCCCGAAAAGGAGAAAGGAGAGTTTTCCCTCATCAGTATAATATCCTCTTCGGATAAGTTAGTGGATACTACACTACCTCCGAAAGAGACGTTTTTTTTTTTAATAAACTATACAATAACTATATTCAGTACGCCCATGCTCAAAATGTTAGGAACACTTTTGAGTGTAAAAAAGGAGATTACTCAGAGCCATACTTAACGACAGATGTATTACTTTTGGCCGATGTCTTCACTGACATCCGGAGAAGATGCTTTGATTCATATGGTCCTGCTCATTACTACACAGCACCACAGAGTAGATACAAGGGCAGAGACGAAACTCGGTAGCGGGACAGTTAGCGCGGATCTCGCCGCGCATTGCGTTCCGCCATCTTCCCAGAGTGGGCATTTTCAACCAACCAGCGGCGACCACTTGATTCTCTAGATATAGGTTACCACTTTACGTTGCACGCCTGGTATGAGGCTTATAGCAATTCGAAAACCGTCCGCTCAAATGACACGACCTTAAATTCAAACAAAGATCCTAACAACTCCTAACAGGCAACACCTCGTTGTACAGGGACGTACAACGTATCACGGTGTTGAGAATTGCAATTTACGGTGAATGTACTATTTATTAGTGTTAGTTTAGTGCAAAGTTTAGTGTTTATTATAGTAAATATAAGTTTAGTGTTTCACGTGCCTGACAATGAGTAAACACGGTTCGGGACAAAGGTGTGCTGTCAAATGCTGCAAAAACACAAACCTCAAATCAAACTTGAGTTTCTTCTTATTCCCAAAAGATATTAATAGGTGAGAAATAAAATGTCTCAATAGAACTGGATTTTACGTATGTATCATATAACTATTTAATTTTTAGAGCAGAAACATGGGCCCAGCTGTGCAGTAGGGGTGACCTAATGGAAACTGTAGACTCTCTCCATAAGACCCACAAAGTATGTGTGGCACACTTTGAACTGTTTTAATAAGACGACTGTCTGTAACGCACTGGTTTATTACAGGTCTACATGTGTACAGGTACAACATAATAGGTACATATAGGCAACCAACTATACAGATAGATATAAGCATATATAGCGTATTATACATTCACACATCTCTCTCTCCCTTATAAAAAAAATTTAAAACAATACAATCCTGCTTAACTCATCCTGTATTTCTGTTGAAGTTTTGAATTTTAATTTGAATATCTCCAGCCATTTTGTAGCTCGTTCGATAATCTTTTGTATCAACTCATTATGTTTTTCTTCAGTTTATGTCGCAATTAAAATGTCATCAAAGTAAGTTATTATGTCGTTACTATCAATATCGCCAAAATATTTATATTTATTATTTAATTTTATAAAGCTTCAGGTGCACAAGTAAGTCCAAAGGGCAATCATAGAAATTTATAATACCCAAATAGTGAACTAAAGGTACATAAATCAGTACATGAACTTTCTAATTTTACATGCCAAAATCCTTTTTTATGTCAAATATTGAGTAGATTTTTATGGTTTATAATTTGAACCTTATTTCTTCAAATGTCGGTATTAGGTAAAATTGTCTTTGAATAACTTTGTTTAATTCGCATGGATCGAGGCATATTCTAATGTTATTATCTTTTTCGACCACAACTACATTACTAGCCCATTCTTTGGGTTGTTCTACTTTGTCAACTATTTTCTTTTTAAATAATGACTCTAATTTTAGCTCAGCTGATAATTTTCGAGGCAATCTACGAGGCGGTTTTATTACTCATTTACTATTTTCTTCAATGTTTATTCTATACTTATCTGGAAAAACACCAATACCTTTAAAAATATGTGAATCAATAAATTCGTCTTTATTTTTTATCTTATTAATTACATTAACTTCTATATTCTTCTGTATTAATCTTAGCATCAAACATCCATCTAGCCCTAAAATAGGCTGTGCATTATTTTTTAAAATAATAAATTCTAAATTTTTAGTAATATTTTTATACATTACATCTAATTTTACTTTAAATAGAGCTTCTATTTTAAATCCTCCATAGGCTTTCAATATTAGTACATTATTATATTTTTTAGTGTGAATATTCGATTATAAATGCTTGCTGGCAATATATTTACTTGTGACCCACTATCTAACTTAAATGTTATGGCGAATTTATTTTGTATAACTAACCTCTCTGTCCAGACATTTATGCTGTTAACATATTTATAATTATTGTCTACGGTATCGATTGCAAATAATTCGGTGATCCCATCATCTTCTTCTTCCGCTCCGGCTTCTTGCAGTTCCATTTCTGCTTTTCTTACAACCTACGGCAAAATGATTTAATTTACGGCAAACGTTGCAACGTTTACCATATGCAGGACACTGTATCGGGCTGTGTCGACTTCCAAATTTTTGCATAGGTATGTTTCTTTTTTCTCGTGTGGCGTGAACCTCGTGAATCTTTCTTGCATCCGTAGTGGTGAAAACGCTCTCCTTCTGTGACTTATTGCATCAGTTTGGACCATGTTTGAGTTATTTGATGAATTGTGTAGGGCTTCAGCTTGTATTCTGTAAACTTCGTCGGCTCTGCATGTGTTCACGGCTGTATCTAGTTTAAGATTGGCCATTCTGAGCAGTTTCTCTTGGGTTTCTCGCTTGTTTTTACCAAGTACGATGCGGTCTCGTATCATATCATCTTCATCCGTGAAATTCACATAATTTTGCTAATTTCCTCAGATGGGTAACAAAATTATCTACTGACTCTGTTGCTCCTTGGGCGCGTTTATAAAACAGGTAGCGTTCATAAATTAGATTCCTTTTAGGTTTTATATACGCATCAAACGTATCTTTAATTTTACATAATTTTAACTTCTTGTTTTCATCGCTTATATTAAATATATTGTAGAGGTCTAATGCATCCTCACCTACGCAGTTGAGAAATATGGCGATCTTAATTTCTTCGGCAACATCGTTTTTTCCAGCGGCAACCATGAGGACTGCTTAAATTTTTGCCAGTTGTTCGGCAGATCTTCAATAAATTCACCGGTGTTGGTGGGCTCGCTCCTTCCATCTTACTACATACTTAATTTGACTTTTAACTCTTAACTTTACTGTAAATAACTTTGGATATCGCTATGTTCGCAGCGCCATGTTTTAATAAGACGACTGTCTGTAACGCACTGGTTTATTACAGGTCTACATGTGTACCGGTACAACATAATAGGTACATATAGGCAACCAACTATACAGATAGATATAAGCATATATAGCGTATTATACATTCACACAACACGTATGTTCTTAAACGACTTGTGGAATAGGCTGCAACCTCACGCTTGCCCAACAATATTTCCTACACTAGAAGGGTCGTCAAATGTGTTAAGTGACCATAATTATGGAGTATTTAATCTTCCTGTTACTATTGAGAATATTGCACCAGAAAGAGGTATGAATAGTGTTCATACCTCGGCTTATACAAAGCAATTTTTACAACTATGTTTTGTTAATAACAAAAATATAACAAACATCTGTTTTCAAAGGCAAAGAAGCCTCGACTGGAACTTGATGCTGTTGACGAACCCAAAGAATCAATTCCATTGCAGAAGATAAACATTTTACAAAATATTGTACTTCATCCTGGTATGTTAGACGGATGCAATACCACACGGAACATTTTCTTATATAAATATTTTAATTGTAGGACCACTGCAACCAGTTAATTTAAATATATCTGAAACAGGATTGGTATCACCACAACCTTTGGTTTCACCACCTTTATATTCGCCCACATCGACCCAAACTGACACAACTCTATCGTCACATACGCCAAGGAAATAAAAAATGAGGCAAACAATAAAGGAATTGAAATCGACAAACAATTACCTAAAAAATGAACTTGAAAAAAAAGTGATATTATGAATACCGTAACTTTGGAGCAATACAAGGCCCTAACATTTAAATTTTGCCCATCGAAGGAACTTGCAACACTTATCAATAAGCAACTGACTCTTGTTCAAAACCTACTGAGAGGTCGAAGATATTCGGGTGAATTTAAACAGCATTGTGTGCAAATGTATTTGCTAGGGCCAAAACTATATAAATTGAAATTGACAAAGGCATTTTGTTTGCCTGGGCCTGTGATCTTGTTAAATTATATCAATCGACATAAGGTATGTCCAGGTATGAATGCCACTACGTTCAAATTACTTAAAATGAAAGTGGACAGTTTTAAACCTGCAGAAAAGGTATGCATTCTTTGTGTTGATGAAATGGCAATAAAATCGAAGTTATTTTATCATATTGGCAATAATGAAGTGGTGGGGTTTGAGGATTTTGGCGATTGCAAATCTTTTAATGCCGCACAAAATGCAACTGTTCTAATGATACGAGGAATTAGGAGGGGGAACAACCACTTCTTTTTTATTTCCATCACTCCACCTGCCCAGGAAGACAATTAAAAGAAATAGTGACCGGTGTAGTTTTGAAATTGTTTGAAATTGGACTAAATATTGTGACATTGGTCAGCGACATGGGCTCAAATAATATAGAAATGGCAAAGCTTTTTGATGTCAGCGCAGAAAAGAAATATTTCATGATTAATGAGGCCAAAATTATTTATATATTTGATTCGCCACACTTGCTAAAGGCAACAAGAAACAATTTGTTACAACATAAATTTAAATTTAATGGGCAACAAGCATGCTGGGACGATATAAGGAAATTTTATGAACATGAACAAAATTATAATTCAAGGGCTGCTCCAAAGCTAACACACTCACACATATTTCCATCAAATTTCGAAAAAATGAAGGTAAAGTTTGCTGCTCAAGTGTTCAGTGCATCGGTCGCTGCGGCAATAAATATTGCGACGGCTTCTTTTCTTTTCGCTGACGGTTGGGTTGTCGCACAATAAATTTAATAAATTTATCAATTCCCTTTTAAAAGGTAACTCTGTTAAGGTCCAATGGTTCGACGTTTAAATAAATCTCGAGGAGTGAATTAAATAGAATTTATTTTCAACGAAGAAAATCATGAATTATAAATAAAAAAAAAATAAAGAATACTACTACTTCGGTAATTATTGCGGGCACGGGTATGAATAGCGGGATACCGATCTTCTGGGCGGATCGACCGTCAGCACGTGGGCCAACTGGTCCGGGAAGGCACCTGGTGGACACTGATCTTCTGGGCGGATCGACCGTCAGCACATGGGCCAACTGGTCCGGGAGGGCACCTGGTGACAACTGGTCTTTTCGGCGGGACGACTGCCAGCACGTGGACCAACTAGTCCGGATGATCTCTGGAGAGGAACTGACTGTTTGACGCGTGTTTGGGGCTTTATATACCCGTCGATACGTGCTACATTACAAACAAAACGGTACAATACAAACAGAAACCCTAGCAACTTTAAACATATAAACAAACCAGTCACGGCTGACTGTTTAAATGTGAAACTGTACGGCTATACGGATTAATGCGGATTGACGTACTTAACTTAATATTTACATTTATAAATAATGAAATGGAACGCTATTTCGTTACAATATGTATGTACGTTTTCAAGCTCTTTCTGCAAAGGCATCTACCTTTATCACTATGATGGACAATTTATTCGATTTGTTTAATTCGTCGACTGCATCCCAAGGCAAACAATTCAATCGGGCAATCAAGGCATTGGAATATCAAATATCTTTTTTAAAGAACTGTTATGAGACACCCGGCTACGCAAGATTCAACAGTCCGCTGTTGCTCAACACTGCCACGAGACGGAACACACAATGAATTTCGATGACGCGAAGATGTTGGCAACGGTAGGTAATTATCATCGAAGGCTTATTAGAGAAGCAATCGAAATCTACAATACGAAATCCTGACAACATCAATCGCGAGGACGGTACTGAGATTAGTAGGGTCTGGAAATCGATCCTAACGCGGTCAGGTGGAAAAGCACATGGGAGCGGTTCTCCAGATGTGCGCAGTGAGGTGTAAACTTAGGTACATAAGCGAGATTGTCTTGGTAGGTCTTCAGTATTCAATTAGCTTTGAAGAAGCGAGCAACATGGTTCGCGAAACGTCAGCATTAACAAATCTTGACACACGGCATAACCCGGAAGCAGTTTATTTTCTAAACTGTTATGAATTTTTTGAAGAGTTGCAAATTATTACGGAAGGCGGCACAGATGTTACCAATCGCATGAAATTTATTAATTGCTGGAAGATTAACAGCAACGGTTTGATGCAGTTGTACAACATTCTACATGAAAATAAAAATCGATTATATATTGATCCGAAGAATTAATCAAGATTGTCTCCATCAGGCAGCAAAATGGGAATTGTGTGAATCCAACTCCAAGTCAATTCCAGCGAAGCTTTCAAAAAGTATGTTGCATTCGGTAAATGTATTCGGGCACTGAAAATTGTGATGCAGATGAGTGCCAAATATTATTGCAAATGAAAGATGTACGCAGAGAGGACAGTGCAGAAAAACTTATCTCCGAAAACAGTATTATTGCTGTGGATACTGAATACCGAACAGCCGATATATTTCAGGAGAATATAATTCGATACATATGTGGGTATTTGCTGAGGAAGTGTTTAGCAGTTCATACATGCAATGCTTGTGTGTTATATGCAAAAGAACATCAAGACCTTGATGATAGCTCGTTGTTGTGCTTTTTTAGTGCTTATAAAAATGCAAATAAGGACACGTTCGGTAATTTATATATGCCGAACGATAATTTTGTATTTTATATTGCGGCGCTTGAGAATAAGTTTGAGGAGATATCTAAAGAAACAATAACTATGGAAAATGTGAGAATGAATTTTATTTCTAGATTTAATATGATAAAATTATGCATCCGTATGCCAAGTTTCCATACAGATATTTAATTAATTTGTATTCTAGAATGCGAATATATTTTACTTTAAAGTTCATCAACCGTAATTTTAACAGTAGTAGAGGTAACACACAGCTTATTATATGGAAACATAAATAAATTGTTTAGTACTAGTTGTTGTTTTTCTTATTTATTATTTTTTAGATCACAATACCATAAATATATGACTTGTGTAGTGAAAGCACTACAACAAAAATAATTTTTAATGCTGTTCAAGATAATTTAACAATATATACAACATAGAATATAGATTCTATACATTCCTTCAACACAAATAGTGACAGACAATATTTACAGCCCCACATCTTTTGCATATATTCCGGCCCTGATTTTTCTCCTTTACAAAATGGCGTCAAGGTCATTCAAACGGGTCAACATACATCAAAGGTGCCGCCGAGAGTTACCATTCTGTATTGTATCTATTCTGTGACAGCACCATGTTTAAGGTAAGATGCTATGTTGAAATACACCAACGCACATATGTTGATATACGTAAAACCACGAGAGCTGGCCGTGAGTCATTGCTTAAAATCCTAAGAACAGATGCATAAAAAAGCACGGCGTTTCTGTCTAACGCACGGGAATGGTCTGTAACGTATCAGCAAAATAACAGCTGAAATCGATTACTCACGTCCAGCTCTCGTGGTTTTACCTATATGGCCGATTTAGGCGGCCATAAGTGAATTTGCGAAAGTATACTCGGTAACAAACAAAAAGAGTGTCATGAACCAGAAACCAATAAGTTGAAACCAGATTTCTGCTCAACACTTTAAAACAGAGGTTTTTAATGTTCTAGTATTAGGAAACCCTATTATTTTTATAGAACATCTTTTTATATTGTTATTTCAGCTCTGTGCCTTCGGCTTGACCGGAGATTACCCATCGCTATCTTTCCTGTATACTTGTTCTTACCGTGTATGTGAGAGCATCCATGTACCGAGGACCCCCCCGGTTTCCTTCTTGCGGGTCGAATGCCGGCTAGGCGCGCGTACTGCGCCGTGCTTTTCCTTCAGTACGTTGTTGTTCTTCGAGTAGTGTGTACGTGTTCCGACTTACCAGATTCCTAACGTTGTTGTAACGTTATTTGGGTACAAGGTAAGTCTAATAATAATATCAATCTTCTTTTTTTTTCAGTCTGTGAGAGTAGTTAAGTGTAAGTAATTAATTCAATTACAGTACATTAAATATCAGAATTTTTTATTATTATTACTATTTGAGCCGCTTCGGCTCGTGAGCTGCCATTCCAGATCAGCTAAAACAAGGGCCATGGCCCTCACGGCTTGGGAGCCGCAGCCGCAGCCGTCACGGCTCGGCAGCCTCAGCCGCAGCCGCAACCGCTTGCCGCAGCCTTGATGCTCGGTAATTAGTCTGCAGCCAACCCAGCTCGGACTAGGAGCCGGCTGCGCTTGTAAGCCAAAGCTATTAAGGCTCGGAGATCACTTTGTCTGCAACCAACGTAGGTCAGATATCGAATCTCAATGGCTCGGCAGCCCTAACTTCGGGGTTCTATAAACGTACAGGCAGTCTGCAAGACTCTGTACCCTCTGTAGGCCTCATATCAAAGCTAAGGCTTTCTGTTGCAGATGGCAGATCCATGTGTATTTACCTCCATGGAACAACTATTGGAGGAATCCGCTGAATCACGAGAAGAAGAACTAATTCTCAATAGACTAAAGTTGCTAGCTGAGGAATCATTACCCCGTGGCTGGAGAGAGTGGAAAATCGTTAATCTCTCTAAGGAGAGCTTATTTGGAGACCATGTTGGATTTGCCTTACCGACGGTAGGCATTGCGAAAGCTTTTGACCCTACAGCCAGTTACCTCTCGGAGAAACAGTATCGTGATCACAATGTAAGAATGCTGGATTGGGACTTTTGTAGAGCGCTTATTTTAAGCCCACCAGCTATCACAAATAAGATCAAAGGTTCTAAAGCTGGTGCTGAGTTATTCCTAGAAAGGCTGAAACCAATAAAACGCCTCTTCATTTCACGCAGAGAAACTGCACAAGAACTAAGAGGAGAGATTACGGATTCGGAAGAAGAAAACACATCAAGAAAGCGTAGAAGCGTGTCTAGTGAAATAATGGGCCCTTCAAACAAAAGATCAAAGATTGACGCTTTAGAGGAACGTATGAATATGTTCGCCACACTCTGCCAAAAGATTTCAGAATTAAAACAACCAAACTCTCAGTCTCATTCAAATGAAGGAGAATTCGGTATGTCAGAGCCAGAAGATTTTGAATCGGATGATGTCGAGTCAAGGGCATCCGGCGATCTTGAATCTCAAGTATCTGGATGGGCAGCACCGGACATGACATCAGAAAAGAAACCATGGAATGTCGATTTAGAAGCCTTGTCCTTGACACCTCAAGTGAAGGAAAACGAACCCCTCATTCCCCCTCCATCTTCTGAGATTAAGGCACAAGGTATGGCCTGTCAGAAATTAGGCACATTAGGGTGGAACAAAATACCATACAAAGACGTTCTGAAAAGGCTTCAGGCATCACCAGTGTTTTGATGCACTCAAAGTGAATGGCCAGTTAAACCAATTACAACAAGTCTTTTAATGAATCGCTGCTTTACAAGATGGATGAAATGGCTGGAATAGTCACTCATGGCTTGCTTAAAGAGAGAGAAAAAATTACAGAGGGTATGCAAACTTTAGCTAAGAAACATCCACAAGCATACAAGGACATAAAAGAGCTATTCCTTGGGGAATCGTCGTTTAAAGAAATTTCTGATGACTTACTACATTTTACCTGTGCCAGGAGATCAGAAATTATAGATATGCGACGGAAGCTTTTTAAAGCCAAAGACTCTTATCAGGCAAAAAATTATCGGAAATCCCTTCTTCAGAATCGCATATTTTCGATGAAGAATTGTTAACGAAACAGCTTAACCTGCAGGGCGGGCTCCATAAAGTCTTTTATCAAGATCGCAGAGTATTGACAAACAAGTATCCTGTAAATTTCAAGACAAAATCATCTTCTATGAGGCTTGGTCGATCCTCTCAGACCTCGTCGGCAAAATATCAGTCTAACTCAATTCCATCTCCCTTTCGAAAGCAAGGCTCTAGAAATTTTACCAGACAGACCAAAGGAAATCCTAAACGGTCAAATTCGGAAAAACAAAATAAAAGACATAGATTGTGACTTGCAGTTCCAAGGGGGGCACTTAAAGCATTTCATTCCTCAATGGCGGCTTTTAAAAGCTCCAGACTATATACTGAAAATGTTGAAGGGATATGCAATTCCATTTATAAGAAAACCCCCTTGTGTTCCGTTCACGTTAAAAAACCTTCAAAAGTTTCGCACAAAAAAATCCGTCAACATGTCGCTAGAAATAAAGAAAATGTTACAAACCAAAATAATAGAAAGATCCAAATGGAAAACAGGGTTCTTATCAACTATGTTTCTGATTCCGAAAGCCAATGGAGAATGGCGTCAAGTGTTCAATTTGCGCCGGTTAAACGAAAATCTGCAGCCCAGAAAATTTCGATTGATAAATCAACTTCAGGTTCCAAAATTTCTTCAAAGGAACGACTTCATGGTAAAACTCGATTTGTCGCAAGCTTACTTGCATGTTCCCGTAAAACGAAGTCATCGGAGGTTCCTATGTATATCATACAAAGACGATATTTACAACATGACTTATCTCCCATTCGGACTGTCAAGTGCACCCCTAGCGTTTTCAAGAATAAGCAATTGGCTAGAAGGGTTCTCGTCTACTTAGACGACTTTCTTTTGGGCGCATCAAAATCCGCAGATTCTTCAGGAACAATTGTCCTTCGGAATAAGGATTTTCAAGAATCTGGGCTGGAGAATAAATTTAGAGAAATCAGTGAAGATCCCTGTGAACGTGATAGAATTTCTTGGAATCATTTGGGATACGAAGCTAAACAGGAACTACTTACCGCCCGACAAAAAGGATCGCATCTTGAAGGATCTCAGACAAATGGTTGCTGCCGAAACTAGGAATTGGAATTCGGCGACATCTCTGCTGGGAAGACTCAGTTTTTCAGCAATTGGAGGGTTCCTGGTTCAAATCCAGGCGGAGGTGTTTTTTCCAAAAATTATCCTCACCTGGGTTAATTATCATTCGCTTCTTTAGTTTGATTCTATATTACTGACGAGTTTACGTAATAACCATTTTCCCTTGAATTTATTCATCTATATGAGCTGTTTAGCAATAAACATTAGCGATTCCTAGTTACCAAACTTCCATCTAGCCCCAAAAGGTGTCACGACGGGTTTGTTTAATTCGAAAACTCGGATTGCAGGTCCTGAAGTGACAAATAAAACCTATAAATTTCCATCGCCTCTGTAGCTCAACTGGGAGAGCTTTCAACCGGCAATTGGAGGGTTCCTGGTTCAAATCCAGGCGGAGGTGTTTTTTCCAAAAATTATCCTCACCTGGGTTAATTATCATTCGCTTCTTTAGTTTGATTCTATATTACTGACGAGTTTACGTAATAACCATTTTCCCTTGAATTTATTCATCTATATGAGCTGTTTAGCAATAAACATTAGCGATTCCTAGTTACCAAACTTCCATCTAGCCCCAATAGGTGTCACGACGGGTTTGTTTAATTCGAAAACTCGGATTGCAGGTCCTGAAGTGACAAATAAAACCTATAAATTTCCATCGCCTCTGTAGCTCAACTGGGAGAGCTTCCAACCGGCAATTGGAGGGTTCCTGGTTCAAATCCAGGCGGAGGTGTTTTTTCCAAAAATTATCCTCACCTGGGTTAATTATCATTCGCTTCTTTAGTTTGATTCTATATTACTGACGAGTTTACGTAATAACCATTTTCCCTTGAATTTATTCATCTATATGAGCTGTTTAGCAATAAACATTAGCGATTCCTAGTTACCAAACTTCCATCTAGCCCCAATAGGTGTCACGACGGGTTTGTTTAATTCGAAAACTCGGATTGCAGGTCCTGAAGTGACAAATAAAACCTATAAATTTCCATCGCCTCTGTAGCTCAACTGGGAGAGCTTTCAACCGGCAATTGGAGGGTTCCTGGTTCAAATCCAGGCGGAGGTGTTTTTTCCAAAAATTATCCTCACCTGGGTTAATTATCATTCGCTTCTTTAGTTTGATTCTATATTACTGACGAGTTTACGTAACAACCATTTTCCCTTGTATATATATATATATATATATATATATATATATATATATATATATATATATATATATATATATATATATATATATATATATATATATTTATAAGTATATATATATAGTGAATATTGAAGTCCTCATAACTTGGCTAAAAGACAACCCTCCGAAAGATGATAGCATTTTTCAAGTGTCGCGTCATGTTGCGTCATTATTGTTGCTAGCTTCCGGAAGAAGGATACACGATTTAACATTACTATACATTAATACGGAAAATTGTACTATACAAGACGATACTATAACATTCTGGCCAAAATTTGGATCAAAGACTCATATTTCACGATACAGACAATCTGGCTGGAAATTAACTAGAATGAAGTCTGTTTTTGTTTACTTAATACTGTTAAAATGGTTCCTTGAGTTAATAAATACTCATATAATACTTGTTGTATTATTAATTTATTATTTCCTTACTGAATGATAAAATTAAATATAGTCACAGTACGCTGTTAAGTGCCGGCAGAATCCAAACACGTCTCCGAAGGTTAAGCCGAAGGCACAGAGCTGAAATATGACCCGTTTTCTACCCCGAAGGGAGGAAAACGAGTATTTCAGATCTTGCCAAGGCTTGACCTGAGTAAGTCATAGCCGTCATTCTTTTCGGAGAAGCTACTGAAGGAAAAGCACGGCGCAGTGCGCGCGCCTAGCCGGCATTCGACCCGCAAGAAGGAAACCAGGGGGTCCTCGGTACATGGATGCTCTCACAGACACGGTAAGAACAAGTATACACGAAAGATAGCGATGGGTAATCTCCGAAGGTCAAGCCTTGGCAAGATCTGAAATACTCGTTTTCCTCCCTTCGGGGTAGAAAACGGGTCATATTTTATGATTATTATTCTATTTTATAGAATGTAATGTCAGTTCATTCAATTATTGTTCAGTTGCCAAGTTTGATATGGATTAGTCTTCTATACTCAAAAACTTTGAGCCAAATCATTTTGAGTGCCATTTAGATAATAATGAATTAGGGAACGCCTTTTAATTCAGCCTGAGTAGATTAGGATATGGTTAGGATTGATTAAGTGTTACTGCATAACTTGACCCGCTAATGACTGTATTTTAATACAATCAAATACAATGGACGAACAAGTCACACCATTGACGACGAGAAAAAATTCAGGTCAGGCAAAGGTTAAAAGAATATTATAATTTCTTCAAATACAAATTTTAAAGTGCAGTTTTGTGGCATGCACGTAAACATTATGAGCCCATGGAAACAGAGGAATGTGAGCGGTATGAAAGCTTAAAGCACTTAAGAACCCAAAGGCACTCAGGGAGACCTAGCCC
Source organism: Melinopterus prodromus (assembly GCA_964023965.1). NCBI lineage: Eukaryota > Metazoa > Arthropoda > Insecta > Coleoptera > Scarabaeidae > Melinopterus > Melinopterus prodromus. Next base: position 20,241,807 of record OZ030395.1, on the reverse strand, counting down.
ACTTAGACAATAGAATTACAAGAATACATTTATGCTAATAGAATCCGTCCACAGCAACTATAAAGACATAAAACACGCTAAAAGAAGAAGAGCAGGGTGGGACAATATTAGAACGATATGGCGTGTCAGGGTGTTGATGTAGAAGCTACATTGTAGATAAACAAATTTATCAGGTGAACTGGCATATACAAGGCCAGTAGTATACAAGGCCATAGCAAAAGAGACCAAGATCCGTACTGGGGCGGGTCAATCCCGATTTAGTGTTTATGAATAGATAGATGAGATCATAGATATTTAGTATAATAAACAAAACGAAACACATTTATTAAACAACATAAATTTGACACGTTGGCAGAGACCAGCACCAGCAATTGTTGGAGATCTACCGGGAGAAGTTGCAGTTGTAAACAGGGATAGAAAACCTGCAACCAATGACAATGCACCTAAATTATACATCTTCTCGGAAACATCAACTCAGTATTTATTCGCTCGCGTTGATTATTATTGGAGCCGAATTGTTTAGTGGGGTGTATCAAACAAACAAATTTTTGTTTAAATTTCAAGTTGATAAATAGTTGTCCCCATACACCCACATATACCACAACAAAATTGACCCAATTTAAAAATATGTGCGTTCCTTGCAGGAGGCATATAGTTCGAAATTTTCTCTCAACATTTTTTTAATAATAAATTTAAATATAAGGTGTGTGATTAACGTATGAAAAATATATTACTTTAATGCAACATTCAGATCTCCCGCAGTTTACTTCAATTAATAGAATTTTTTTTTTAAATGGCCGTTGTACCTTAATTTTAAAAAGATGTGTTGAAACTTGATAAAAGTTTGTCTCCGCATGCAAGCGCATGACGCTCTCTCCTTCTATTTCTGCATGATATCTTCATCTCTCTTTAGTTTTTCTGGGAGATTATCTGTCTCTGTTTCTGTAAAACGTGGGATTGGATACTCGGGGCGACGGTTGTAAGTCTCGTGCTGTCACGTAGCTTCGTTATTCTGACGATTTGCACCTTATCTATTTGTAGTTTCTTCCTGAGGATGCTGGCAACAGTTAGTTAAATATATAGAAGTAAAGACAATTGAGTGAATTAATTCGTGGACCTTTTTCCCAAGAATATCTATTACATCTGTGTTCTACTTACATCTCATGTTACCCCAGGAAGCATTCTAAAGAACCAGAAGAATCATTGCAATTTTTTAAATTGTTTTTTGATGATGTGATAGAAAATATTCTGGAACAGACAAATATATACTCTCAACAAACAAGAGAGGTTATGTAGTGTTGGATATAGTGGCTATAACAAGACAGTGTGGACAAGCGCGGTCTTAATTTTCATTGGTTGTTCGGTAACGTGGTACAGATGCGCCATTAGTGTGCCAATTTATTTGTGTTTGACACAGTGTTTACATTACGTTGTTTAATTTTTCTTTAAGTTAATAACAAGTTAATCATTTGTAGAATTGTTATACTAAATATAAATATATAGGTATGTAATAGCAATTTGCTAGCTGTTAAGTAAAATAAGGTGTAATCATATTGAGGTTATGAGTACCGAGTAGACGTATTTCCCACCGCTCCCGGCGAAATACATTGTTTTCAAGTAGAAGTGCTGAAGTAATTGCTGAAAGTAGTTTTGTCTGGTGACAGAGTGTACTGGTGATAACAGTCTACGTGTGTTTTGGTCTATTTTGGGCCATAGTCGGTAAAATAATCAAATTGTTGTGTCGGTGTGATTCCTGTTGGACACGTGGTCAGCATGACGCGAGTTATGTCGCCAGTCCAGCCAGAAGTAATATGATATATGGCGTATAATCGCACCGTTGCGATAACTAGGCTAGGTTATATATATGACTGCATTATTATTATATCTTAATTGTCTTTTGTCATTCGTCTTGTGCACTTCGTAAAATAAATAAGTTAGTTCCAAAATAAAATCGTTTTTTAAAAAGACCTACCGGTCGCGACGGATCTTAACTGGCGCAGTCGGCAGGATATTTGTGTTTTTGGACTCTGTCTAATCGATACTAATCGAAGAAAATCTTTGGACATTGGTGGATTTCAATCCTTTACCGCGCACACATCCTACACAGTCAACAACATCGACCACGCGAAGTGCAAGTGAACCAAAGGATTAATTCAAGGGATAAGTGCTAAAAATTGCCACATCTCAACCCCTAGAGTGCCTTCCCTTCTGAAGCATACTCGTCAACCCCAAGCAGAAGCAGCCGACTTCTGTAGCAGACCCGGCCAACGGATACACATTTCCTCGAGCCACACAAACAACCCAAGCGAAGAAAGAAAACAACGATGAAACTTTATATGTAAGATTAATTTTAAGATTTAAACCGCTCAAAACTTTATACCGCCTGTACACCCACACCATTCTGCTATAAAGAACCATTGTAAATTCCGAAATTATCTATTAACGGTACAAACATTGATATTTTATTAAAAAAGTTTTCCAAATTAAGCGTAAACATGCCGCAAAATCAAGTTGTCGCGCCTAATCAAGGTGCTCAGCAAGGTACTATACCGAGAGTGCAACTTCCGCACGCACATCCATATACAAGGGCATCCATAACGCCTACCGAAGTAAACATAATTCCAAAATTCAATGGAAATCCTATTATATTGCCAATGTTTATCGACCATTGTGAAAATTTGCTGCTTACGTATATTTCGATAGAAATAATTTGCAAAATCCAATAAATTCATTTTTGATCAATATTATAAAAAGTCGATTTGAGGGTGAAGCTTTGAGTCTAATTGCGTCCCGCGATTTAAATGATTGGGAAGATATTAAAGCGTGTTTGCAAATGAACTACACTGATCAGAGATCAGAAGATTGTCTACGATCTAATGAATACAACACCAGAAAATAATGAGAACCACTACTCATTAGGTAACAGAGTGAAAGAAGCTCTAAATTTGCTTCTCACTACTTTGAAATTGACCGTTGATGCTGATGAGAGAATAATTAAAACTAACATTTACAAAAGAACCGCTTTACAAACGTACCTTAGATGTCTCATGCGATATCCTGATTATGGTGAATATGTGCAAGTAAATAGACCGCAAAATCTGGAGACAGCTCAAGCAAAAGTCTTAGAACGTCAAAACTGGTTATATCTTTGTAAGCAACCTACTCAATTAAATAAAAATAATCTTCTAAATTTAAAATTATACCGCCCCATCGAAATGTGCAACATAATAATCACAGACAATACGTCCCATCTCAAAATTATAATTATAATAATCCCAAACCAGTTCATCCAGTGCCGAATTTCACTCAGAAATACCATTCTACACCAAACAGATTTGTTCGTCAAACCAATTATCAACCGAGACCACCGTTTGTACCAAGCTGGAACCAACAGCAAAACCGACCCATTTATTCTAAATTTAATAATCCACAACGATTTGGACCACAAAACAATCAAAACAATTCTAACCGTAATTTTAAACCTACTCCAATGGAAGTAGATAGCTCGATGACAAGATTTAAATCACCACAACTTAAGAGACCCGCCAAGATGTAAACAATGCACATATTACTGAAGAAGAAAACATTTATTTCGATGAACAAACCGGAAACTATTTCCAGAAATTAAATATAGATCCGGATAATGATGAATGTCAAGAATATTCACAAGATGAAAATGATGATAACTATGACGATAAATCTGATGATCTAAATTTTCAAGTACCAGCCTCGGAAACCGTAACACCACCGAATTAAATCTCCTTGGACTTAACAGACTTCCTCATATTATATTACCAGAACTCGATAATGCTAAATTTCTCAGTGATAGTGGAGCCGAAAAATCATTTGCAAATCCAAATTTAGTGGATCGATATTTTTATGATTGCGTATATTATGAGCCTTTTCAAGTTAAAACAATTCACGGCATTACAAAACATGATTATAAGATACAAATTCCAGGATTAGTTACATTTAATGATCCGATAAATCTTTATAAATTTAGTGTTACTCACATTTCAGATAAATATGATGGTATACTTGGTTCAGATACTTTAGATATGATGCAAGCTAAAATTAATTATAAAACAAAAAATTTAGAAACGAACAACGCTTATATCCCTTTTAAATTTAAACCCCCAGTAATTACATTATCACCTCGAACAAGACAAATTGTTAAAATACCCGTAACGAAACCACAGGGAGCATATTTAAAAAATCATAATAAATTAATGGAGAATGTAGAAATTCCAAATGCTATTGTAAATGTAAACCATTACGAAACATTAACAGAAATCACTAACTTTAATAATTATTCAGTACAAATTCCTTTAGAACCTATGGATCTTGATGAAATTGAAGATTTGCATTGCGAAAATAATTATAAACAACTGACTAAATCACAAATTCGTAACATACAATACCAAACAATCAATGAAAAACTGAGAATCGAACATATGAATGCAGAAGAAAAATCTATGATTCGAAATTTATTAGGACACTATCCAAATTTAATACACAATGATGTAATTCCATTGACATTTAGCTCAAAAATAAAGCATTCGATAAAATTAACTGACGAAACACCTGTGTATCAAAGACCATATCGTCACCCATACACACAAAAATTAGAAACTAAAAATCAAATTAATAAAATGCTAGAGCAAAATATAATTCGTGAAAGCGAATCTCCTTGGGCATCGCCTATTTCCCTAGTGCCGAAGAAGATTGACGGTAGTGGTAAACAAAAATGGAGAATGGTCATTGACTACCGCCGTTTAAATGATAAGACAATAAAAGACAGGTACCCCCTGCCTAATATCACGGACATTCTAGATAAGCTGGGCCGCGCTAAATATTTCACAAGCCTTGACCTTGCCAGTGGATATCACCAGCTGGAGATTGAAGAAAAAGATAAAGCCAAAACTGCCTTTATTAGCAGCGAAGGTCTCTACGAATTTAATAGAATGCCTTTTGGCCTATGTAATGCGCCCTCTACTTTCCAAAGATGTATGAACAATATATTGAGAGGACTAACAGATGACATATGTCAGGTTTATTTAGATGACATAATAATTTTTTCAAATTTATTTCAAGTCACAAAATTCACTTACAAAAGGTTTTTGATAGATTAAGTCAACATGGAGTTAAAATTTCACTCGATAAATGTGAATTTATGCGCAAAACACTAAATTACCTAGGTCATGTAATCCCAGAACATGGAATAAAACCCGACCCCAGTAAGATTGAATGTATCAAGAAATTTCCAATTCCTACAACAAAAACACAGATAAAACATTTGTAGCATTACTTGGATACTATCGACAGTTTGTACACAACTTTCAAAAATAACAAAACCTTTAACAAAATTTCACAAACTTAAACCTAAATGTGTTTCCAAGCTGCGGAAAACATCTACCAGCACCGTAATATCTGCACAGATCAGGATCAGCCAACGTCGAACCTCCGCAAGCCGAAAAGTGATTGTTGATCTTGTTTACATTCTTTAATTCAATTGGGATAGTGCAAACGTTTCTGTTCACAATACTCATCGAGTTTAGTGTACGCCACATGTATTTACAATTTTTAGTGTTTACCACTGACTTAAGAAATGTTTTTTTTTTCATTCCGCATAGCAGCGGTAGTCAGATTACGGAGGCTCTTATAGTAATCCCAATGATGCGGCAGTTTGGTTTTTCGGAATTTTGTCAGAGCGTTATTCCGTAACTTTACCATCAACTTCAGGTTATCCGTCAGCCATGGCGTCGGGGGCTTTGTAAATCTTGAAGTTTGCAATTGAGCGTGAATATTTAGCAGACACACCAACATATCAGTTAAAAAATTTACTTTATCATTTACATCTTGTATATGGTAAATGAAATGTAAAGGAATACTATTCAAATCCTCAGTCAACGCAAGTATATCAATATTTTTTATATTTCTGTGTGTCTTAAACATCAGCTGACCATTCGACTTAGTACATGATAATTTACAAAACACGAGTTCATGGTCTGCAATATCAGTGTGAAGCGTACCAACCACATCAGCAATATCAGCACTATCAGTGATAATAAAGTCTATTAGTGTACTAGAACTACCGGTGATGCGGGTGGGCGATGTAACAAGCTGCGTGAGGCCAGCATCTTCCAATGCTTGATTATTTTTTTTTGTACTCGAAGTATTAGTATTTATAAAATCAATATAAGAATAAGATGCAGTTTGGATTCTCCATGTTCGGTAGCAGTTATAGAGTGTGTGGCCGTCATTTTCCAGACTCTGCTTTTTGTGGGATAACCAGGAAAAGGCTCAAACCTTATGCAATCCCAACGATACTGCTGTACACTGAAGACAATCAAATTACTCGTAAGTAATAAACGGTATTGGTTGTTTATTTTAACAGTAACTCATATTCTCGTCTGCCATCGTGGACAGCTTGACGATATAAATTTACAAGAATATGCAAACAATTTTACAGTTGCGTATAGAACAGTAAGGGCCAATCTGAGTTGTACGATAAAAATAAATATTGTGCACATGCATTTTTATTGGAACCGGTCCCTTGAGACGATATTTGTCGGGCATGACGGATATCGTGTCAATGTACCTGTTCCAATAAAAATACATGTGCACGATATTTATCGTTTGACTCAGATCGTGCCGATATTTATCGGGATCAAATGGCTTTGCACTTGCGTATACAACAGAGGTAATTAGTTCATATTATATTTCACTGCCTACCTTGACTACAATAATCTATAATATTCCTCTACATTTTATAATAATGTGTTTTCCTTCCAGAACACCTTTAGAGTCCACATCTCAAGATGAAAACCTAACACCTGAGGATATAGGTATTCAGCAAATGACTCCGATGCGCAGAGATCATCCTCTACCGTCCACATCGCAAGATGAAAACCTAACACCTGACGATATAGGTATTCAGCAAAAGACTCCGATACTCAGGAATCATCACCTACCGTCCACATCGCAAGATGAAAAGCTAACACGTGAGGAGGATATTGCTATTTACCAAACGAGTCCGAAACGCAGGGATCATTGTCTATCTGGTAAGTTATATCTACTTTATATGGGGACATATTTTGTCGCTCCAGACAGTTATCGGTGTGTAGTTTGCAAGTGTTTGTTTGTTGATCAGATTGATCAGTCACTTTTTTTGGCCAGCTCTACTCAGTGGTGCATTATAATTTGAATATGTAAACTGAAGTCGTACGATTTATTGTAATGAATCACAGAGCATCTGGGGTTGTCTTAACTGTTGGATTGTTGAATATCTAATAATTTCTGTATACCTTCCTGTAGAGTTGGCATCTGAAGATGAGGACGTACCTGAGTCAGTTCAATCAAAGCAAAGCCAAACGCCAAAGAGCATATCTGCCCGTAGCCCACGTAAGAATGCATATCGAATAAAAATTGATAGCATGAAGAAGGAAATGAGGCGTTTGAAGAAGCAACTGGTAGAACGGAAGAAGAAAGTTTTTCCAATTAATGTGCTTTCTGATCATGATTGGGAAAGATTGCTCTATGAACGTTTTCCGCCGGCAATGGCAACATTTATTTACGAGCAGTATACGTTGACCAATAGAAATAAGCGTGCTAGGTACTCCATCGATTTTAAATATTTTTGTTTAAAAATCTATTTTTTAAGCCCCAAAGCTTATTCTTTTTTGAGATCTTCTTTTATATTTCCGTCAAAGAGTACCCTGTCACGACTCACACAGGGAATTGCAATAAATCCGGGATTTAATGATATTGTGTTTAAAACTTTAAAATTAAAAGTTGACGGAATGTCCGATATGGATAAAAATTGCGTTATTTGTTTTGATGAAATGTCTATTAAAACTCACTTTTTTATAATATTAACGATGATGAGGTAGTAGGGTTTGAGAATATAGGTAGTAGGAAATCATTTCTTCCTGCCCGAAACGTGCTAACAATTACGATAAAAGGCCTAGCATGTAATTGGAAGCAACCTTTAGCATATTTTTTTGTTAATACCACTCGCTCTGCTTCCGATTTGAAAGTAATATTGGAGAAAACTATAGAACAGTTAAGTGCAATAGGATTGAATGTAAGGGTGATTGTAAGTGACATGGGAAATTGCAACTTTGAATTAGGACGCCTGTTAAATATAACAGCAAGTAGCCCATGTTTTATATTTAATAGTCAAAAGATATTTTTTATGTATGACCCCCCTCATATGATTAAAGTTGTACGAAACAATTTATATAAGCACGATTTTTATTTTGAAAATTCTGTAGCTTCATGGAAGTACATGCAACACAAGTGTTGCGTGCATCAGTTGCAAATTCTATTGGGGTTTTGGTTAGCTTAGGACACATGGAGGCAGCAGAAACTCACACACAACACGTCTTGGAATTATTTAATAATATTTTTGATATTGTAGCAATGAGCGCACTTTTGAGGCCTTGAAAGAGTCAAGTTTCAGACTTGAAACCATGGAGCCATAGTTGAGTTCCAGAAACCATGTGATGTCACGTGAATTACGTGAAATCGCGTGGAGAGCTGCGATTGGTCGAAGAAGCAACTGAACGGACTCGCCGCGGGAAGGTGCCACAAGCTCATATAATTGTAAAATTAGTATTAGTTGAACTAACATCGAGATCACTACATCTGTAAACTATACTCAATAAATAAGTATTCCGTCAAGAACGAAGTGTGTCTGAGTTAAAGCTACCCCCCAAGACGTGGTCGTCACAACTGGTGGAGACGCCGAAGTATCCCAATAAAGAAAAAAAAGGAAACAACAAAAGGTAGATAGTGAATGCCTGTGACCAGAGCCCAACAAAGAAGAATAATGGCAGAAGAACCAAGAGAAATAACCCCTGCAGTACACCCTAAACTGTTTGGAGGGAAGAGCAATGAAGATATCGATCAGTTTGTAAAGAACTACAAACGCGTCGCACGTGCCAACCGATGGGGAGACGAGACGAAGATTTTGCAATTGCCGTGCTATCTGAATGGCGCTGCAATAAATTGGTTTGAGACGATCGAGGACCAAGAGCTGACATTCGACCAGATCGTAGAAGAGATGAAGACAACGTTCAGGAGGGCCCTACACGACGAGGAACTCCAATATCGATTGTCATCCCGGAAGCAGGCACCAAGGGAAGATGTGTGGGAGTATTTCCACGACATTGTAAAGACGTGCTACCAACTCAACCTATTGATGCCGGAAGAAGAAAAGGTAAAACACGTCCTTAAGGGTCTACAAACAACCACACTGGAGAAGGTCAGCCTGATGGAAAATCCGGACGTGGAGCGGCTGCGACAGAACATCCGGAAGGTGGAAACCATAAACTTCCTAGTGGACCAGGTGACACCGCACGCGAGCAGTCAGAGGGACCAACATCATCAGGACCAGTACCAGAGGGATCGATACCAGGGAAACCAGTACCAGTGGGACGAGGAAATTGAGGACCTCCGTCGACAGATGGCCGAGCTTAGAAGACAAATACCAGGTAGGAATGTTCCTTATAATTCTAACCCGGCGGGCATTAGGCATACGCGTACGTAAACCCACGAAATATGCCTGCACGTACTAGAGACGGGCGGGTCATCTGTTGTAACTGTCGAATTACGGGGCATTTCGCAAAAATCTGTCCGGTCAAGAAGGAAGATCCAAATCCGTAGAGCGGTCACGAAATGAAAGGTTAGAATATAAGTGTTTTTTTTTGTTTAAAATTAGGTCATAAAAAACAAACATGTAGAATTAGAAATAAATTAATTGCAAATGGACAGTCGACTGGTGCAATGATAGTAAATGTGGATGGGTTGGCTCAGTTGAGGGGCGCGGTCGGGGCCAAGCCAGCCAATTTCATAGTCGATACCGGCGCTGGAGTGAGCCTACTGAACGAGCATTTTGTTTCAAACAAAAATAACATAGTCGCCGTACCGTACATCCAGGTAAAGGCAGCAACAGGCGATTCATTGTGGGTGTTAGGGAGACTGAGGCATAAAATTGTAATTAATTCGGTTGATTTCGAACATGATTTCTTGGTAATAAAACATTTGCAAGTAGATGTTCTCTCTGTTGGGAAACGATTTTAATGAGAAATATGCGGCAAATATAAATCTTATTTCAAAAAGTATTCAGTTTCAAGTTGATAACCGCGACGTAACCTTCCAATTCAGCACGGGTGACGCTGGCGTGGTACCGTGCGACGTGCTTGGTCAGCAAAACCAGGGCGACGTGGTCTCACGTGGTGAAACCCGAGTACTGCCTTTGTCTACGACGCGCGTGGCAATAGATTTCCCAGAAGATGCAAAAAACTATTATTTCGTTCCAAACACCAAATTATTTCAAAGTCCTTTCTTCAAGATTCATAATTTCGTTGATCGAGGAAAAAAGGCGTGCGTATATGTGACCAATTTGAGCGATAGTACGGCAAAAATATTGAAGGACACTAAATTAGGTAGAATTAGGATAAATGAAACGGTGGATAGTTCCGCCAAAGTTAGGTTTTCTGATAACGTAAATGTTATCAATGTACAAGCAACATCGGAGGGTGATAGTAAGTTAAACATTAGTGAAAAATTAGAGTCGGCTCAGCAGCGCGAGATTGAAAATCTTTTGCGGGAATACGCGGATATTTTTGCAAAAGATAATTACGAGTTAAGTCGAATTCCCGGCTACGAACACCATGTAGATACCGGAGACGCGAGGCCGATTCGACGGCCGCCGTATCGCGTTTCACACCGGGAAAAAGAGATAATTCGCGAACAGGTGCAAGAAATGTTGGACGCGGGTGTAATTAGGAAGTCCCAAAGCGCATGGTGTTCACCCGTGGTCCTAGTACGAAAAAAAGGTGGCGATTAGAGATTCTGCGTGGACTATCGAAAATTAAATCAAGTAGCCAAAATGGACTCCTATCTGTTACCGGTGATTGATGATTTGTTGTCATGTTTAGAGGGTCTCAGTGGTTTTCAGCCCTTGACTGCTTCAGCGGTTATTGGCAAATTGGAATGGCCGAAAAAGATAAGTCAAAAACAGCATTTGTGACTCCCGAGGGTTTGTACGAGTTCAATGTACTCCCTTTTGGCTTGTCTTCGAGTCCAGCCGCGTTTCAAAGATGTATTGATCAAGTTCTGGGTGGTTTAAAATGGGTATCGTGTATAATTTATTTAGATGATGTCATAGTAAAGGGAAATTCCTTTTGGAGAGCATTATCAGAATTTACGTGCGGTATTTCAAAGATTTGGGAAAAATAACATGAAATTAAAACCAAGTAAATGTTCATTTGGGTACCGAGAAGTAAAAGTTTTGGGACACGTTGTTAGCGCGGCGGGTATATCACCAGACCCTGATAAGATCGAAGCGGTGATGGGGTTCCCGAGACCGAAAAACGTGAAAGACATTCAGTCTTTTGTCGGGTTGGCAAATTATTACAGAACATTTATTCAGGGTTTCGCGGATATCGTACGACCGTTAACCTTGTTAACGCGAAAAAATGTTAAATTTAATTGGACTACCGTGGAAGAGACTGCATTTAATACTTTGAAAACGAAATTGGTTGAAAACCCCGTACTTAGACATTTTAGAGTCGACCTGCCGGTGGAAATTCATACAGATGCGAGTGACGTGGGGCTGGGCGCGGTTATTTGGCAAACAGACGGAACCGTAACGTATCCTATCGCGTACGCTTCTAGGAGATTATCGGATGCGGAAGTCCGTTACAATACGACGGAGAAAGAATGTCTCGGAATCGTCTATGCGGTCAATTTCTTCCGACATTATATGTGGGGCAGGAGGTTCAAAATAGTTACAGATCACCACGCCCTCTGCTGGCTCCATAAACATCCAAATCCCTCTTCGCGTCTAGCTCGGTGGGTAATTAAGCTTCAGGATTACGATTACGAAATTGTGCATAAAAGCGGTAAGCGACACCTTGACGCGGACGGTCTCTCGCGGTATCCGATACATAAGGCGACCGAGGATAGAGAAGGAAACTTGGAAATTCCTGTACTCATGTTAAATACGCCGAACGTCTCCGCATTACAGCTAGCAGATGCGGACTTAGCAGAAATCATTAAAGCATTAAAAACGCAAGAGTTAGTAGAAAATAAAGTAGTAAGAAAATCACGTAGTTTCATCTTGGATAACGAGATTTTGTATAAGAAACATCACCCTTCGGACAATCCACTTTGTTAGTAGTACCAAAAAGTTTGCAAGACGAAATTTTATATAGCTGTCACGGTGATCCTTTAAGCGGAGCGCACTTGGGAATAGCGTTTGGGAAAATTCAGAGTCGGTATTATTGGGAAAATCTGAGAGTAAAAGTAGAAAACTATGTAAAGTCGTGTCAATCGTGCCAACAACGTAAAAGACCAATTCAGGCACCCGCGGGTCTGTTAAAGCCCATTAAAGTAGGGAAACCGTTCGAAAAAATTGGTATAGACCTTCTCGGACCGTTTCCGAAATCGAAGTTAGGTAATACTTTTATCATTACGGCCGTTGATTATGCTACAAAGTGGGCAGAGGCGCGAGCGTTACCGGATGGGACCGCGAAATCGGTGGCAGAATTCTTAGTCGAAAATATAATTAGTAGACACGGTTGTCCGTGCGAAATACTGAGCGATCGAGGTAGATGCTTTACATCATCACTCGTTACGGAACTTATTCGATCAATCGGCATAAACCCAAATTTTACCACGTCTTACAGGCCCCAAACTAACGGCTTAACCGAACATTACAACGGGACACTAGCCACAATGATTTCTATGTATGTATCTACAGAACAACGGGACTGGGACACGTACGTTCCATTGGTGACTTTTGCATATAATTCGTCGAAACAAGAAACCACTAAGGAATCGCCGTTTTTACTTGTGTACGGGCGCGAACCGAAATTGCCTACCGATGTTGCCTTGGGAATTCCAAATAGTGAGAATTCCGGTGCTAGGGAATATTTAGAAAAAATAGAAAAAGTTAGGTATACTGCGCTAAAGCGGATAGAAAAAGCGCAAGAGAAACAAAAACAGAGTTATGATGTAGGACGCAAAGAACTAGAATTTTCTGTGGGAGATTTAGTTTTGGTATATTCGCCAGTTAGGAAAATTGGTAAGTCAGAAAAGTTGCTTCATCGGTGGTGAGGGCCATACGAAGTCAGCAAACAGTTTAACGAGGTCAATTATGAAATTCGAATAAAGAAGAAAAATAAGTTTACGTACGATACCGTACATGTCCAGCGTATGAAAAAATACCATCAGCGCGAAAAATAAAGTAGGTGACAGGAAACCAGTCAGCAGTTTGTGTTTCACAAGTAAAACGTGAATCCAGTTTGTCAGTCAGTTGAGTAGCAGCAAATAGTTAGAGTCGATATAAAAAGAAAAAGTTGCCAAGATGTTTTTTAGTTCTTGGGCAAGTCTGTATTTTTTGTTGAATTTTCGTCCAATATACGGGGTTACGCACATAATCAGCGGCGTATACTGGCGCGAGAGTCAAAACACCATAGTATACGAATCCTCGGTGCCGTTGGTTTTCACGACCCGACTACCGGTTCCGACGAGCACACCAACAGAAAGATTACCAACCGCCTTTCAATTTTGCCAAGACAATTCCACCCGTTCCGAGTGCGAGATCGCCAGGGCGATGGACAAGCTTAACCACCGGTTCCAGCAACACACCCGAATATTCGAGAGAAGCCTTGGAGGAAGTTCCGTGGCCAGTCACTTGCAGAGGTCCCGCAGGTCACGTTCCTTGGACTTCCTGGGCGACGCCATGAATTGGTGTTGCGGAGTATTAACGGCCCACTCCATTCAACCCATCCTCGCAAACGAAGCAGTACTAAAGCAGGTTGTAGATAACCTTAATTTGCGGCTAGATACCGATCACGAAAATTTAATTAATTTAGGTAAATCAATGTCTCATTTTGATCAAAAAATCGGGTCTGCGCTAGACAGTCATGAACATCAAATGAATTCTATCGTGCAAACAATCAAACAATTGCAAAATTCGGCTAAGATGAGAGGAAATGAAGTAGGTCAACAAATTATGAGTATTTGGCACAACCTCATTAATAATGAATTCCAAAAATTAGAGCTTATTCAATTACTAACGCGTTTTCACATTACATCGCAATGTAGGAATCATTTAATCCCGACCGAGTTGGTGCAGCCAGAAGTATTAAAGCGGAATCTGGTGTCGTTGACCAAGGTGTTACATGAGCAAGGCTACGAATTAGTAATAGGACCGAGTGAAGTTAGCAAATACTTAATGCTTAAAATTGCACAATGTATAATCACAGACGATCAAATTGTAGTAACGGTCCGTGTACCGATAAAAGTAAAAAAGTAAAAAATAGCGAATGGAAGTTGTTCGAGATATTGTGTGTACCTTTCTCATGGAAACAAAATACGTGTAAACTTTGCAATGAAAGGATTCTAGTAGTAAAGACAGCAGGGGAAATTAAAATAATTACGGGTCAGTCGATAAAACAGTGTAATCCGGATGAAAATCAGTTGTGCCTTTTACCCAGGACGAATGATTTGCATTCCCAACGTCCGTGGTGTTTTCTAAAATTAGCGCAAGGGGCTCCAGTGGCGGAATTGATTAAGTATTGTGTAGTATACTGCCATAAGTACAGCGAAACGCAGATACAGCAGGTGGCACCCGAAACGTTTATTTTAACACATCCTTCAGAAAGTTATGTTTTAAATTGTAGCAATTATTCCGAAATTATTCAAATTCCGGATAATGAGAAACCGGGCGCGATCGAGTTACAGGTCCCATGTGGGTGTGCACTCTTGAAAGATGACAATACACACATCAGAAGACATTTTCCGTGCGATTCAAAATCGATTGGTAGTTTTGGTTTCAGGCATGTATTGCCTGCATTGTGGTCGAATCTAGAATCTTTAAAAATACCTTCCCTAACCACACACACTCACTTAACGTTTGAAAATATTAGCGAATGTTTAGATGAAAATTGACATTATAAAGTCCCACATTTTAAGTTTAATTCGACGGTCTTACCCCGACAGTCGAGTAAAATAGTTTTGGAAAAGCTACCTTTGAGAACTCATGATATCGGCATATTAAAAGTAGTAAACGTGATTACGGCGGCAATTGTTGTAATAATTGTTATGCGAAATCCGGCTCTGCTGGGATTATCAGCTGTGGGTCGGGTGTCAGCATGGGAGGAAAGTGTGAACGAGGTCAGTAACGGTGTTGTTATTGTCATTGCACTTGGCTTGATTGTCTATTTTTGTTACGCATGCATTAGCAAGAGACGCAATAAGACAAAAACACAAACGGACATAGAACTTCAAGTTCCGATTCAACCGTCACCTAGCAAACGCGCAAAGTAGAGATAAACATGGTAGATTAAGGAGTACTTGTTGTAAAGCGAGGCTTTACACCCTGTATTAGTTAGTATTAGGGTAATCTCTGGTTAAGTTCTTTGTCTTTAAAACATGACATCATGCATTCGAGTAATGCTGAATTTCAGAATAGTGTTAACAAGAAATGTGCCAGTTAAAACCGCTGATCTTGCTATATTCGTTTTATGTTTAATACCGTGTTTCCAACGGTCTCGTGGTAATTTCCTATTGGCTGGAACTGGTCACCTCATCCCATCAGGAGGGGGGCAAAACTCTGGAATTCAGTATCTAATAGTTAGGAAACTCAGTTATAATTCAAGTATTAAGTAGATAAGTTAATCACCATCATCATCAATCACTAAAATAAGGAATCAGATGTACCGACTTATGGACAATAAATGATCAATCAATAAATTGGCCTTTTCATAAGAAGACCCGCAACAAATTTGGTGTCAGGTGTGGGGTAGTTTGAAAATTGCTGTGAATTCGGTGGCTGCTCAACAGAAGTAAGAAGAGATTCTGAAAATTCGAGTGCCGGTTCCAGTGTTGCGGACGAAAAGCCAAAAGACGAACAACAACCGATCCCATCCATTCCGAGGAGGTCCAACTGGAGGAAAATTGGAGATCTTGCCACAGCCAGACCAAGAACCAGCATCATAGGCGAGGATCCCCTGCGTGGTTGGTGCCCAGAGGTCCAGGTCCATCTGTCCTGTTGGAACATCAGCCGTTCTACAATTCCGAAGCGTTCTACTCTACAATTCCGAAGTCACGACGAGTCCAGGTCCATCTGCCCTGCTGGAACATTCTACAATCCGGAAGTCAGGTTAGGCGTGAATCAAGAAAAAGTAGGTGTTAGCATAAGTAAATTCATCTCATTATTCTCATCTATTTTATGAACTTAGATAACCCTAATTTTCTCGCCGACGACGTTGCAGCTATGCCTTTCCAAATTGATATTGCATTAAAAATGATTCCCGAATTCAATGGGAATAAGCTAAATCTTCACAGATTCATATGCTGCTGCGACATCGTCGCCGAAACTTGTACGACGCGAGAAAATAGCGTTACGTTACTTAAGGTAATCAAAACCAAATTATCAGGTCCCGCTTACGATATAATCAAATATAAAACTTTCGAGGATTGGGAAGAGCTGAAAGCTATATTGCTAAATCAGTATTTAGAAAAGCGAACAATCGCGCAATTACAGTCGGAATTGCTAAATATCATCCAACTACCAAATGAGGGAGTTCAGGAGTTTGCAAATAGAGTAGAAAGGTTGACAGTAGATTTAAACGATGCCAGTATCGCTAGTGAGGGAGACGAAGCCGCGGTACCAATGCAAAATTTAAACACTAAATTAGCACTTCGCGCTTTTACGGAAGGGTTAAAATCACAATTCAAACTGTTAATTAAGGCTAGCAGATTCGAAACCTTGCAAGACGCGGTTGCAGCTGCTTGCGAGGAGGAACGAATACAAATTTTCAAAAAGCCTATTCCAAATTTAAACCGTCAAGTGTTAAAACCGAGAGAAATGAAATGTTATACATGTGGGAAGAATAACCACATAGCGTCGCAATGTCGTTCGAATCCTAATAACCAATTCCCTCGATATCCAAATGCAAATCTTCAATTTAGAAATCCAATTAAGCAGGAAGCCAATATTAATGCAGTAACGATAACTTGTAGATATTGAAAAAAACTAGGGCATACAATTGAAGATTGCCGTAAACGTAAATTTAACAATGAAAGAAAAATCGCACAAAATCATTCCAACTTTACTAATTCACAAATTTCGGGAAACGAGCCCGGACCGAGCACATCAGGCAGCGCGACTCGGGTCCGTCAGTTCCAATCTGCCTAATTTCACAAAATCCAAACTCTGAAAATATATCAGTTGCCAATTCCAAGCCCAATACATTAGACTCCAATGGTTAAAATAATCATCCTAAGTACAATAATCTCAAGTCGCCTAAGTCAAATACTAATTATCTAGCACAAAATCCTAAATCGCATATTAAATCTCAAATGTCCAATGTCACGGAAAAGTTCTCCAATTGCAAAACCCACGCAGTAAACAGTTGTTTAAATTCGTCATATGTAATTATGCCATTGTTATTAAGCAACACACATAACGCAAAATTTCTACTAGATACAGGTGCTGATGTTACAATTCTGAAAGTAGGTCACGCCAATGGTGACGCGGAAATAAATACAGACGTAGTTGTAAATTTAAAGGGAATAACAGATAACATAATTTCCTCATATGGTATGTGTGTAGGAGAATTCAAGTTCAACGAGCGCGCGTGTATAGTCCACCCAGTTCATATGGTGCCGGACAATTTCCCGGTAAATGCCAGTGGAATACTCGGAAGAGACTTTATGCTTGCAAACAAAGTCGATATTAGTTACGAACGTTCTACAATTTCTCTCAAACTTCAAGGTGAAATATTTGAATTTCCTCTCGTAGATGCAAATAAGTTTATTGTTCCTCCTAGATCAGAGTTTATTGCAGCTCTTTCAGTCGATTTTATAGACACAAAAATATGTTTACAAAAGGAACTAGTTCCAGGACTAATCGTTGGTAATGCTATAGTTAAACCAAATAATGGATTATGTAATATAAGCCTCATTAATTCTACAGAAAATCCAATATCTTTTAAAGGTAATCAAATTGAGTTCGATGATTTTGATAGTTATGACGTAATTAAGTTTTCTACACATAGTGAGCGTACAAGAATCGAACAATTAATTCGCGAAATTGATCTATCTCATGTAAATGTTGAGGAAAAACAGTCTATTTTACCTATTTGCAATGATTATAACGATATATTTTATTTGGAGGGAGACAAATTATCCCATACGCAGGCTGTTGAGCATACAATTCCTTTAACAAAAACTTCTCCGGTTTACGTCAAACCATATCGGTTACCTGAATCTCAAAAGGAAGAAATAAAAAATCAAATCACCAAAATGCTTAATGAAGATATTATTGAGCCAAGTAATTCTCCGTATAATTCGCCAATTCTAATAGTCCCAAAAAAGGCCGATTCCGAAGGGAACAAACGGTGGAGATTAGTCGTTGATTTTCGTAAATTAAATGATGTTACTGAATCTGATGCGTACCCTCTACCAAATATCACAGAGATACTCGATCAATTGGGTAGGTCCCGGTATTTTTCGGTGGTCGACATGGCCAATGGATTTTATCAGGTACCCTTAAGTGATTCAAGTAAACCTCTTACAGCATTCTCTTTTTACGGGCATTATCAGTACAAACGGTTACCAATGGGTCTTAAAGGCTCACCTGCTACCTTTCAAAGACTGATGAATAACGTTCTTACGGGTTTACAAGGATTAAAATGTTTCGTCTATCTCCACGATATAGTGATTTATGGCAATTCTCTTCAAGATCATAATACTAAATTGAAAGACGTTTTCGATCGGCTTAGATTGCATGGGTTAAAATTGCAACCAAACAAGTGCAACTTTTTACGCAAGGAAGTTTGCTATTTGGGTCATGTAATTTCGGAAAACGGAATAAAACCCGATCCGAAGAAAATAGAAGCTGTACAGAATTTCCCGGTGCCTACAACTCCAAAGCAAGTGAAATCCTTTGTTGGTTTAGCATCCTATTATCGAAAATTTATAAACAATTTTGCTGAAATCTGTAATCCATTGCACAATCTCTTAAAGAAAAATACTAAATTTAATTTTGATGCTAAGTGTAGCGATGCATTTCATAAGCTTAAAGAACACCTCATAAATCCACCCATCCTTCAATTTCCAGACTTTTCGCGAGAATTCATACTAACCACAGACGCTAGTCAATCAGCGCTGGGTGCAGTCCTTTCCCAAGTAAATGAATTCGGAAATGACCTTCCAATAGCTTACGCCAGTCGTGCTCTCTCCAGCCCAGAGAGGAATTATTCAACCATCGAACGTGAGCTTCTCGGAATCGTTTGGAATTGCCAGCATTACAGGCCTTATTTGTATGGCCGAAAATTTAAAATAATAACAGATCACAGGCCATTAATTTATTTGTTTTCTGTCTCTAATCCTTCGTCAAGATTAATGCGCTTTAGACTAAGGGAGGACTTCGAATACGAAATTCAGTATAAACCCGGTAAATATAATACAAACGCGGACGGTCTTTCACGTATGTTTAAAATTGAAAGCACTTCTATCCCGAAAACCGAATATGAGCAATATCTAAATAAAATTGGAAAAACTGTTGTTCTAAATCCAAATGTTATAGATAAAGACAATGATTCAAACTCATCCAATGCAGAAAATATTGTACAGTTTTCATTTAAGGATAATTTGGAATTCAACAATCACGAATTGCATGATATAATATTCGAGAATCATAATAATAAAAACTATTTAACCTTAATTACAAAAATCAATGAATCTGAGCGTTCAGAATATAAAGGCATATTCTATTCATTGCTAACATTAAAAGACTATTGTTTAGGGAATTCCGTGGACAATATTACAATCACCGATAAAAGTATCAAAGACGAGAAGCTAAAAATCGAAACAATTCGAATTATGTTTAGATACATTTTTAAAAATACAGATATAAAAATTTATATTCAGCATAGTCAAAGTATTCAGAATTTGTCACCCGATGAAATCCGAACTATTTTAGTAGAGTACCACAATAAACCTTTAGGGGGTCATCAAGGGGTAAATAAAACCTTCAAAAGAATTAAACAAAATTATCTTTGGCCTAAAATGTATAAGGTCATTAAAAGGTTTATTAAATCGTGTGAAATTTGCCAACGGAATAAGTTATCAAAGAAAACAAAATTACCCATGGCTATAACCACCACATCGTCACATCCTTTTGACAAAGTCTTTTTGGACATTGTCGGACCTTTAAATGTAACGCACAAATTCAATAAGTATTTACTAACATTTCAGGACGACCTTACTAAGTTTTCTATTGCTATTCCAATACCTAATCAGGAGGCAAACACAATTGCACGGTGTTTCAGTGAGAATGTAATCTGCTTATACGGCATACCGAAGTATCTCGTTACAGACCAAGGCGCGAATTTCCTTAGTAATGTTTTTAAAGAAACATGCAAGTTGTTGAGCATCAAGCAAATACAAACCACAGCCTTCCATCCACAGAGTAACGGTAGCCTTGAAAGGTCACACCGAACTTTAGTGGAATATTTGCGTTGTTTTATTAATAAGGACACGGACAATTGGGATTCGTTTATGCCATATGCAACTTTCACATATAATACCTCCCTCATAGTACCACACATTTCACTCCTTTCGAATTACTTTATGGTCGAAATCCTATAATTCCTACTACACTAATAAAAAGTCCGGAAACATTATATAGCTATGACGATTACTATAATGAATTAAAATCAAGAATCCAGCATACAAGTGCGATTGCTAGAGACACAATAATCCAAAATAAACATCAAGCTAAAAATTATTATGATACAAATTCTAACGATGTCAATTTCAATATAGGTAATCTAGTGTTGTTAAGAAATGAATCAAATATTATCGGAAAATCCAAGAAACTTCAACCACTGTACAATGGGCCATACGAAATTACGTCTATCGATGGTAACACAAATTGCACAATTCCTATAAATAGGAAATCAGTTAAGGTGCACAATAATAGGTTGAAGAAATTCAATAATTAACGCATGTCTTTCTTTTATTATTGCAGGATGTACCTCCTGTGTATTCTTCCCCTGTTGATAGTCCTTTCTACAGCCGAACCTTAACATTCCTTCAAACCATTAGAAGGAAATCCTGAGCGTTTTTATGAAAAAATTGGTAATCTTAAATTATTCAACAAATTTTGGAACTTAGTCGTTTATTTAGATTTAATTAATTATTACTTAGAGTTAGGCAACATTCAATCATACTTCCACGACGCCGAGAGATTGTGTGGATATGCTGAATTTAAAAACATTTCCTCAGAATTATGTTCATCTTTGAATTCAACTCTCTATTACGAGCTTGTCAACGTCAACACGCAAAATAACTTAATATTACAAATCCTTGGCGCTGAGCAAAATGCCGGAGTCATTAAGAAAAGAGGTTTAATTGATGTAGTTGGTACTATTTCAAAAACCCTATTTGGTACCATGGATGATAACGACGCTAAATTTTACAATAAACAAATTGATCAACTAAAGGCTAATCAGAGCCACTTGTTCGAAATAGTTAGACAACAAACGTCAATTCTCGAAAGTACTATCCATTTGTTAAATACTTCTGGAAGTAATAGTCTAGTGTATTGTAAAACATTAGACACGCAATTAAAACAAACTATATCGTATTTCCATTCTTATGTAGGCAATGCTACATCAGCAATATCGCGCAACAGAGTATCTCTCGCTTTAAATGAATTTATGTCGTCGTTAGGAATAGTTTTAAGTTCATTCAGGTTAGCACAGAATAATTTATTAGATATAATTGCACTAGGGCAAAGGGGTATTTTGCATCCATTAGTTATAAGTCAAAATCGTATTGTATCCGAACTTTTATCTAAACAACATTTCTTGCATGATTTAGATTTTCCATTGACATTAGATATTAAGAGCATTCAATTATTGTATAATATTGCGAAAACTCAAGTATTCCTCATTGACAATAGATTAAGTTTTGTCATTTCGATACCCCTCTTGCAACCTCGTTTGTATGATGTCTTAAAAGTATCAAGTATCCCGAATCGTTTAACGAACTCTACGTATAGCTTAATCATTCCACAAACCCCGTATATAATCATTGACAAAGAAAAGCAACATTACTTCTACATGAATGAACTGGAGTTATCTCGCTGTCATTATGTTTCAAAAATGTACAGAACAGTCAGAAACTTGCAATAATAGGCTTGTAAATATTACAAATTCAATCTTTATTCAGCTAGCTCAACCAAACTCATGGGTATACGTATCCTCTGTTTTGGAGTATCTTGAAATACATTGCAAACCCGATAACAAGCAAATCACCCTTCTACTTAATGGTACAGGCATGTTGTATATTAGTAGTAATTGTTCTGCGAGTACTAAGTTCGTCACGTTAGCTCCTCACAATGAATTCAAAAGCGAAATTTCAATTATTTATCTTCCACCATTAGTGAGAAGACAAAACATAACTTTTCCATCATTTAAATTTGATCAAGGGTCTATCCCAGCAATTCCATCGTCTATAATAGTCAATAGCAACGACGAACAATTGGAAGCATTGAGTAAAAAGCTAGAGGTTCTAAAAGACTATCAAAGTAAATCATATTATAATTCTGACGTTAGTACACATGATATGTTTTCTATTTTATCTTGTTCTGTTCAGTATCATCGATTATTGTCTATTTTATTTATTTAAAGATCAGGAAAAATCCAGACAGTACGGAGGATTCCGCAATAGCTCCTGCTTCAGAAGGCAAACAGTTAGAGTTAGAATTTAAAGAATCAGAACTGGAAAAGAGTAGTTCCGTTGAAAATTGTACCAATCCTCGATACAATTTTCAAGTCTAGGGGGGGGGGGGGGAGATGTTGTAAAGCGAGGCTTTACACCCTGTATTAGTTAGTATTAGGGTAATCTCTGGTTAAGTTCTTTGTCTTTAAAACATGACATCATGCATTCGAGTAATGCTGAATTTCAGAATAGTGTTAACAAGAAATGTGCCAGTTAAAACCGCTGATCTTGCTATATTCGTTTTATGTGTAATACCGTGTTTCCAACGGTCTCGTGGTACTTTCCTATTGGCTGGAACTGGTCACCTCATCCCATCAGGAGGGGGGCAAAACTCTGGAATTCAGTATCTAATAGTTAGGAAACTCAGTTATAATTCAAGTATTAAGTAGATAAGTTAATCACCATCATCATCAATCACTAAAATAAGGAATCAGATGTACCGACTTATGGACAATAAATGATCAATCCGTAAATCGGCCTTTTCATAAGAAGACCCGCAACATACTCCTAGATAAGAAATGTGGTTATTACCTGTAACAGTTAAGGTGTGAATGAATGTATGAAGCGCTTCGAATTAAGTAGAATTAAGGGTTTATGTAAATTTAAGTTAGAATTAATCAATTTATAAGAAGTTACTGTTTAATGTTTTTTATGTTCCATGTGCAGTCCGGGGACCTATCCAGTGACGAGTGCCGGTGGCGGCTTCCGAGACCACCTCAGATCGAAACATCGGGTCGATGTTTCTTTTAGGGGGAGAAGTGTAGCAATGAGCGCACTTTTGAGGCCTTGAAAGAGTCAAGTTTCAGGCTAGAAACCATGGAGCCATAGTTGAGATCCAGAAACCATGTGATGTTACGTGAATTACGTGGAATCGCGTGGGTTTTTCATATTTAGTTTGTAAAAGGTTGAATCAAGATTCATTGGAGATTTTTTTTTGGTACAGCGCGAAAACAAAGTGGATGTTGTATTAATCCAACACCAATACAGTTTACACGAACCTTTAAGAAATTATTTACTTGCGATTTTTAAATTCAGGGACGGATAATTGTAGTAATGATTTAGATAATTTACTTGTCCAATTCCAACAATTTAAACTTACGAATAAGCCTGTATTAGAAAATGTTGTAGTAGTAAGTAATGCAGATGATGGAATAAGAATATCTTTAAGTGATTCAGACTGTGCATACCGCTATGAAAAAGTTGAACAGAATGTAATTAGCTATATAGGGGGATATTTAATTAAGAAAACACTTGAGGTACATTCTTGTGAAATATGTTGAACTTTTGCATACAGTCATAAAGATTTAGACGAAACATCAATATATACTCATTTTAAAACATTTGACAATGCTTCCTTATATACACCAGATAATACGTTTTTTGATCACCTCTGTTAATTGGACAAAATTTTTAAAGATAATTTTAGAATTTATGTATTAAAGAGAAAGCAGTAGTTAACTTTATTGAATTGTTTAAATCAGCAAAATTTCAGCACCCGTGTCCGCGATTTCCCTACAAATATTTTATTAAGTTATATACAAGAATGCGACTATATTATACATTTAAGTTTATAAATAAGAATTTTAGAACTGTTAGTAGTTCTGGTGAAAAAACTCATAGCAAAATAATAATATGGCGACATGAGTAACATTTGTGTATTTTCTTATATTTTGTCCAACTCCCATTCTAAATTCTCTTTATTCATTTATCATGATTGGCACAATTATTTAGTAAATCTACGACTTTTTTTAGGTAATCGTTGCTAATTAAATTTTTATCACCTACACCTGATATAATAATACTGTTATTTTGCCGCGTTTTGTGTTTGCCATTGTGGGGTTTTCTCAGAAGCTACGACTGAATTTGTATCGCTTTTTATAGGATTTTCAAAATGTAAACGTTTTGGCCAACTCCCCTAACTAACAGTTGAAAGACTGAGTTTTTAGGGGAATATTCTAAATTCTCTTTTTTCATTTATCATGATTCAGTAAATCTCCGGACTTTTCTTTTTTAGGTAACCGTTGCTAATTACATTTTATTTCAGCTGCACATGGTATAATATGGCTGTCACATGATGGCGAACTCACCAAACGATTAACGAGCAGAAACAAGTACCTCATGGATATTGTGATCACCAAGATATATTAGATTATGATCATAAAGAGTACATTTGTCCTAAGGTGGCTTGGAAACCCTGTCATTACAAGTTTCAGATTTCATATTTGTTAACTGGGCTAACAGCTTAACGTTTACTGTTTACATATCAGGGGTCGGGTGCACCTCATACCCGGACACCTCATACCACGACAACTCATACCGGGACATCTCATACCAAGACAAGTCATACCAAAGGACATCTCATACCAAGGGACAACTCATACCAGGACAACTCATACCAGGACAACTCATACCAGGACAACTCATACCAGGACAACTCATACCAGGACAACTCATACCAGGACAACTCATACCAGGACAACTCATACCAGGACAACTCATACCACGACAACTCTTACCACGGCAACTCATACCACGACAACTCATACCACGACAATTCATACCAAAACACCCGTTACAAGCCGACAAGTGATTGTTGTCACGTACGGTGGCATCTAGTGTGATTAACAAACTTTGGTCAATGTGTGGATGTTCTCTACATTTTATGTAATGCCTTGTTATGTATTTGAGATTAATTTGCTAAATTATCGACTATTGCCATTTTATATGTACTACGCGCGCCAAAAAAAAGGCGTACGCTACATATGCAACCAAATATACTGAAAATATTTTTGTTAGATTTGTAATGGTTCTTTTATAACCTATGCGCTGTCATTAATCTTAAGTACAATAGATGCATCAACTGTCAGGTTGAAAATAAAACCAAGCCAGAATTACATGATGTAATAACTAGATGTTTGATCTTTTTGGCCCGCGTAGTACATATCACATTTTATACAACGCGGAAGGCTACCGCCATCTAGTGAAAAACTTATGTAACATGAACATAAACACAGCATATGCCTAACCGTTTTGGAAGTATGGGATGAAATATCATAAAATTTTGCATTTTTTTTTATCTACATGGAGACAACATTTGTACAAAATGTCACCAGAATTCAAGGTGGTGAGAAAAAAAAACTGTATTGCTTTGTCATGGGATTACCCAGATACAATAAATATTGTTATAAAATATTTAATATTAATATTTTAAATAATTATTTTAATAATTAAAAATTTATCTTTAGCTTTCTCCTAGGGATAAGTTGGAATGTGATGATAAAATTAAGAAATGTTGTTTTGAAACAAAAACAAGCAGCACTAAAACATTCTATGTTATTGCTTATTAAACATGACATGTGAAATTTATTGTGTATTACGTTGACACGTTAAATAAACTATTATCTACCAAACAAAGATTCTTACCCAACAATGTATTGTTATATTAGTCACAATAATAAAAAATATAACAATTAGAGACAATAATTAATAATAAATTTTAATAATTATCCATTTATTAATTAATAGTAAAAATATTCATTTAATAAATGATTAAAATTATTATTCATTTCATAAATAATAATCAATCATGCAGCGCCGGTGCTACTGTTTACTCCTGACATCTATCATCAAAATTGTATACCACAAGCTAAACATACTAAAACATTGCAAACAGTTTTATTAACTTTTAATGTCCCAATCTAATTGTTTCTTTCGTATAATACTGTATGTAAAATGATATAAAATGTGATTTGTTTGCCAATACTCGACAGTGTAAAAATTTCAACTCAATTACCTAATAATAAGGCCTTAAAGAGAGTTCTAATCACAATAGATGACACCGCACCAGACAACAATCATTTGTCGGCTTGTTATGGGTGTTTTGGTATGAGTTGTCGTGGTATGAGTTGTCTTGGTATGAGTTGTCGCGGTATGAGTTGTCTTGGTATGAGTTGTCCTGGTATGAGTTGTACTGGTATGAGTTGTCCTGGTATGAGTTGTCCTGGTATGAGTTGTCCTGGTATGAGTTGTCCTGGTATGAGTTGTCCTGGTATGAGTTGTCCTGGTATGAGTTGTCCTGGTATGAGTTGTCCTGGTATGAGTTATCCTGGTATGAGTTGTCCTGGTATGAGTTGTCCTAGTATGAGTTGTCCTGGTATGAGTTGTCCGTTGGTATGAGGTGTCCCGGTATGAATTGTCGTGGTATGAGTTGTCCCTTGGTATGAGTTGTCCTGGTATGAGTTGTCCGGGTATGACTTGTCTTGGTATGAGGTGAGCTGACCCGACATATCAGACACATTTAATAGAGTACATTCAAGGATATCCAACATACTAAAGAACAAGGGACTCAGTTGGATTGAATGTAGAATGGGTGCAAGGTATGGGAAAGAATGGAGGAAGACCGCTCCGACACAATAGGTAGAAGATGCTCGGGATAAATGTAGAATAAACTTTTTTATGTATTATATTAATTTTGTTGAATAACATTTTTGTTTATATAATCCTCTATGATGTTATTTATTATCCGTGTCATACTCATGATTACTCAATATCACATGGATATTGTATTGTAATAAATTTAAAAATAGAAATTGTTTTCGTTGATTGACATCATCAGGCTCATATAAAGGTAAATATAACGAAAATAATAAAAAAGAGATCATGATAACCAGAAAATAAATTTGTGGATTAGCAGAAAATGTATAATGCAAGACAAATTTATGTAAAAAATATTTTTTGAAAACTGCTTTATATAAAAATTGACTATAAATTATATTTTTTTATTTCCAAAAATTTTTTTATTGACTCATACATTGTTACCGGATATCTGTCCACATATAATATTTCAGCTCGATTGGACATTGGAAAGTAACATATCGATTACAAGATTTGAACAAACAAACAATAATGTGAAGATAATCATACAAATAATAATGAATATGTTCAGTCGTGAACACGACAACACCAAAATAGAGCTATTTAACAGTGACATTAATTTTTTTCTACCTAACTTATGACTGTTGTATGTGATTGTGCAATAAATGAATAACGCTTCCTTCAGTCAGTAATTCGTTTATTTCCTTTCTATTCTAAAACATAGCCGACGTTTTGCCCTCTGGTTTGGGGCATTCTCAAGGCCTAATAACAAAATATTTGTTATTGTTATTTGGTATCTTCATTAGAAATGCTAGGTGCAATGATATCTAATAAAAATTCTAAATCTTCCATAGACATTCTACAGAAATTTGTAACGGCCGAAATTGTCACTCGTTAAAACTATTAACAGAGCTTCGCCGCCCGTTTTGTTCCTTTGCTTTAACAAGTTGGTTCCACATTGGTTCAACAATTTATTTCCTTTTTTCGGAAAGCCCAGCAATAACTATAAAACTAGCGGCGCTGGTTAAAATATCCGACATCGCGAATGAATGGATGGATCATCGACGATCTAATTTAAACGCACCTGTTTGTAGAGTAGTAACGAACGAGCTAATACCTGCGAATTCGTTCGCTCTAATTTAAATCCACCTTAAGATAACCTTTGCCATGGGGTCAAGAACGAACAGGTACCAAACATCAACCTCGTATCTCATCGTACTCACAACTTGTGATAGCTTACTAGCCGTTTCCATCTCTAAAGAGGAACTAAAATTTCCAAGCAACCTAAAGCTAGCGGATGATAAATTCTATGAGACGACTGAAAACGAAATACTGATAGGGACGGAGGTATTTTACAAGCTACTTTGTATTCGACATATTTCGGTTGGAAAATGGTCGCCAACTTTAGAAAAACCAAACTGGGCTGGATTGTGTGAGGAAAAACGAAATGCGAACTAAACAAGAAGGAAGAGATTTGTAACTTTACACGCACCTGTGACGTTCAGACACAATTATATTCTGAGGATTGGAAAACGTTCAATCTATAAAAGGACTGACAGAAGAAGAGAAGGCATGTGAAGACTATTTCGAAAAAATACACGAGCGAGTAAACGGAAGATTTACTGTTTCGATTCCGTTCAAAGAAGACTTAGGAAAATTGGGAGATTGTCGGGAGATTGCTCTTAAACGATTCACGAATTTACAGAAGAAGGCGTTAACAAATACGAACCGAAAGATAGAACGTGCGGCATTTATGCAAGAATACGAGGCGTTGGGCCACATGCGCAAAATTGAAGACGAAACCTTACAATAAGGAACAGCATATTATATGCCACACCATAATGTATTGAAAGAGGATAGGCTTACACCAAAGCTGAAAGTTATTTTCGACACGTCAGCGAAGACTAGCACCGGTATCAGCTTCAACGACCTACAGATGAAGGGGCCGATACTACAAGAAGAACTTTTCTCGACTTCGCATTCAGTCGACTCGAAGTCGCACTGCTCACTACGTTCGTCGTGCCCAAAACAACTCGTGCGCCAATTTGACGTCTTATAAGACTTGTATAATAATATACTATTAGGTGGTATATGTAACATTATCTAATTGAGACGGTTTTAAT
This sequence comes from Melinopterus prodromus, assembly GCA_964023965.1. Classification (NCBI taxonomy): domain Eukaryota; kingdom Metazoa; phylum Arthropoda; class Insecta; order Coleoptera; family Scarabaeidae; genus Melinopterus; species Melinopterus prodromus. The sequence goes on along the minus strand of OZ030395.1, from coordinate 20,212,495 downwards.
TGTAGAGGTGTTCATGATTAAGCTTTGACATATCAAAGCGAAACGTCGCCCGACTAAAACTGTTGTATCAATTTCTCTGACCGTCTCCAGAATATCTTTCTTGTCTGAAAGGACTAGCGACAGTAAAAGAATTATTGCTGAAAGTGAACATGCTGATGCGGACACAGGTAAACTTGGGTTACTTTCCGTTGTTTCTATCAGTTTCTCGTTTCAGATACTGTTTTGACATGCAAAAGAAATTCTGCAAAGCAAAAGAACGCAGAATTAATGCTCATCACAAAGGTAATGAAATTCAAATTGCGGTTGCAAGTACTAGCGGAAGTAAAATACATGTTTTTCCGACAGTGAAGACAGTTAAATACAACATTTTACTTATTGTGTCTTGTTTCTAAGTATTTCTCGTTTTAAGTATTCTTTTAACATGCGAAGCAAAAAAACACAATTCAACGAGTTGGTTGGAACAGATGAACAAAAAACGATCATGAATGAGTATTTTCAAGAACACATCAAATTAAAGAAACCGCCAAAAAGTCATGAGGTTGACAATCATAAAATGTTCCAAGAAAAAAATTGGGTTAAAATAAAAGCATATGTGACCCCGCACGAGAGAATAGCCCTAACTGCTATTTCTCGTTTTGATAGTACATATTTGTAATATATGGAAATATATTAAGTTGCCTAACTTAACGAGATAACTGTACATTATTTGTAGTGTATATAGTTTGATATACCTAGAATAAGAGAGTAACGTGACAACACTGATCGATACTGCTAAAGACATACGATATACTTCATGATGTTGTGTTTGTGCTTGTTAATAAACGTATACAATAAGAAAGTATTCCTATTTATGATAAAACATGGTGTCAGATTAATAAGCAGTACAGTCTACTGTTCGCACAGTAGAAGTTCAAAAATATAAGAAAAGAAAAGTGGGGTTAGAAACCATGGAGTCAATGTTTAAGCCGCCAGAGCCGTTAGGACTGGATGGTGACGTATCAGCGAACTGGAAATCAAATAAGGTGTTGATTTGTTTATGGAAGCCACAGACTTAATGAATAAATCAGAAGAAACGAAAAAGGCTGTATTCCTTACTCTAATAGGAGACGAAGGTCCTGAACTGTACAACACATTTAAATGGGGGAGCAACTGAAGAGCAGACATGAAAATAAAAGAAGAAAATTTGAGACATATTGTTCCCCCAAGAAAAATGTAATATTTGAGAGATTTAAGTTTAACTCGATAACGCAGAAAGAAGGGCAAACATCTGATACACATATTTGTTGTCGAGATTAGAAAAGCTATACAAACAACTGGTTATACAGACCCAGATGATATGATCTGAGACCGGATAGTGATGGGTATTCTGGACAAAACCTGTGACGCGGCGAATTGTTCTGCGGATTTGTTTGATATTCCGTACGGTTGGCGCCATCTATCGCTGTCTAGGGCAACCTAGTGGAACTCGGCAGGGTACGAAACGCTGCTAGCGTCTGGTTCCCGCGCGCAAGATTGCCGAGGCCATGCCCCCGCCATTTACATTTAATTAGATACCACGGTTTTTACTGTTTCGATTCACGGAATTTTGTCTTGCAAAATCGTTGTTTACTTTGTACTATAGTTCGCCGCTGTCACTTGGTTTAACTTTCCTTTGGTTTCCCTATTCCGACAGAAATTCTTGGTTTCCGTTTTTTCTGCGTTTCCGACCACTATTTTTCGTGGCGGTGGTGCGGGTTTGCAGCGTGGTTTCCGGCGTCTTGTCGATCATCTTGGAGTGGAGATACACGTGTAATAGATTTTTGGAAGCCCGTTGAGAATTATAGGAGAGGATTTTGGTAGTTTGGAGGTCCCCCTTATCGCCGTAGTGCGGATTTATCTCAACCAGGCTTCAACAGGTGTGTCCAGGTTGTGGATTTAGTGGAAATCTGGCCACCACGCCATTGTGCGGCTTTAAACGAACTTCTATCACCGTTCGCATAGCCCAGTGTCCATATATTTTTGGGTAAGCTCTCTTTAGATTCGATGAGATTGTCTGGTGGCAATTGGTGGGTCAATTCTACGACTAATTCATCTTTTGAGGCACCTAGTATGAGGCAAGAGACCTCTCGTAAGTTCGTCGTCACCTAGTGTGAGGCAAGAGACCCCTCGTAAGTTCGTCGTCACCTAGTATGAGGCAAGAGACCCCTCGTAAGTTCGTCGTACGAGACAAGAGACCCTGCGTAGGTCCCTCGACACCTAGTACGAGACCTTCTGGAAGTATATCGAGTTGGAGTTGTTGGCAGAGTGACCGAACTGGCACGTGCGGCGATTATTGTCCGTCGTGGAGGATCCAACGCTGGCATCGGAACGTCTGTAGGTGGCAAACAGTGTCTCGAAGCTCCGAATAAAGGTCAGAGGTCCTATCTTTTTCCGACCAGCTGTGGCGGACGCTCGTTGTCCCTCGAAGGAGCCGGCAGCTCGTATATCTTTTTTTAGTTGTGTCTGTTATTGGTAGTTAGCATCGCTACGTTTGTGCAATCGTTACCCGTCAAGGAGCCTTCCGCTCGCACACCTTTTATGGTGGCGCATTTGATTAGTATTAGATTAGTGTGGCTACGATTTCATAATCGTTGTCCATTCCGGAGCCTTCAGCTCAGGGTTATTGATTGTCAAGTGTTTAAGTATCCGAAGATATCGCTCGGACCATCGGTGCTCAACCCGTCTGTGTTATTAATTACCTTTTTCTTTAATTTCGGGTGTGGTTTACGTACTCGTAATTACGATTACCCGTTATAGTATTTATCTTCGTGGATTCTGAATTTAATTCGGATAACTGGTATCCACTGGTATAATTTCCTTTGACCGTTCAAGATTTTTAACGGAAGCAGTTAGTGGCTTCCGAGTTTATTTTATTTTCTCAGTTGGGCGTAGCCAAGTTGAGTGCCGATGGGAATTTAATTTTATTTTGGGACGGATTGCCCCCATAGACGCTTGCCAAGTTTAGTTTTATTCTTGTTATCAACTTTTCAACATCGACGTCGGGTGCAGTAATTTTCTGGGGATTTTACCCCAAATCTACAGCGAGTCGCGGCGCGGTTTTGCCAAGCTTCGTGTCGGTCGCTATTATTTTTACGATTTGCGGTTTGGGCTCGAAGCCCTTGAGCGTGTTGAATTGTTGGACATTTATTACTTTCTTTTGTTATTTTGCTTTGTGTGCATACTAAAGTGTAAGCAAGGCTTGGGCGTATCATCTGAGTGGTACTTTTGGTTGTACCAAGATTTAGTGTGTACCAGTATACATGGTGTTTCGGAAATAACGGCTAACCTTCAAGGAGCATATGCCCAAGGCCGTAATAAGCATATTTTGTCAAATAACGTATGGTCTAACTTAACGCATTCTTGAGAAAATTATTAAAGAAAGACGCAGTCCGTCCCTGACCAGCGGTAGACAATCGACAGCACTCCACTACAGTTGGGTTGCAACTGGTGACAAATCAACGTCGCCGAGAACATATCGGCTCCCACCACTGCTGCTTTTCTCGCTAAGCGTGACAATGACCTACATTCGCCAGGTTGATATGATGTACACAAGCGTGGTCGCGGTCGTTCAGCTGTTAGTTGGTTTATCAACAATAAAAATCATTTGGATTGTGGAATCTTAATGTCGGGGTATTTGTGTAGTGATTGTGTAGTACCAGAGACGGATGAATAGCAATTCTATGGCTAGAATGCGACATAACATTGATCGGTCGAGACGCGTAGTTATTAAATCGGTTTGTCTTGTAATCACGCTTAATAATCACAATGTTTGTAAATCCGCATCACATTTCTGGATTAGGTACGTACTAATCTCTCTATTTTTAATTGTTTGTACGGACTTTTGTAACCGTAGACGGGTCATGCGCGTTCGGCTATTTACCAGGGTCGGCCTTAGACGAATTCTTCAATACAATTTTGTTAGTACTGAAAACTTTGAAATAGACTATAGGTTATTTCACCAAAATTGCTTCTCTGTCCTTGGTGAATATGCTCCTTCAAGGTTAGCCGTTATTTCTGAAACACCCTGTATGTATCGGAACAGTTCGAATACCGAAGCATATTATATTAGCGATTTCCTCGTTGACTTTGGAGGCTAATAAATTTGTTGAAGATACATTTGCTTTGCTTGTTCCCTGTGTTGCCTTATTTCAGCTGCACTTTCGTAGTCGAGTGCTGTTTCTCCAACGGATTCAGACTAACGTGGCGCCCTCGAACATCGTATCAAGGAACCGTTTGGTTACTGTCCCACGACCACCTCCCTGGTTGGCCGGAGCATCCGGGAGAAACGCATGAGTAGCACAGGTTTGGTATAGGTCGAGGTATTTTTGTATTTTGCGGAAAAAAAGGCGTTACAAACCACACAAGAGCGATTGCTTCGTGAGTCGGACCTTTCCTTAGAAAAAGCAGTAAACACCTGTAGAGCATCGGAAGCGAGTCGATCTCATTCGGGGGCATTACAACAGGAACTTAGCGCGGAAGCCATAAGAAAACCAAACAAAACAGCTTATTGTAGGTTTTGTGGATATCAGCATGAACCTCGTATATGTCCAGCATATGGGAAAAGTTGTGCCACGGACGTGAAATTAAGTGGCAGGGACGAAATCATTTTGCCAAAGTACGCAAAAAATCCGGAGAATCCAAGAAAACCCCAAAAGAGAAGACAGTCCATGAAGTATCGAAAGAAGAACATCAAGATAGTGGCGAAACAAATGATGTTTATGTGGGCGCAGTAGAAAAATTCATAGGATCAGTTTGCGGAAGTGATAATATTTGACACACTGACTAACCAACCGATTTAATAAATTCATTAACAGCGACGTACTACAGCAACTTAACCGGAATACACTGAAGAAACAATAAAATAATAAATTTTTACTTACCTTAAAGTTAGTAATAAACGTTCTTCAACCCAAACAGATTCACTGTACTTTATATTTTGCTTTTGTAAGCCTGGTTCAACCAAAGCCAATAATACTTTGTCTGAATATGGGGACATTCGATAATACTGACGATACCTTTCCTCTTCGCTTTGTTTGATCTTCGGAAATTGTAAAATTTGCAGCACTTTATTATATGGATGAACCCAATAATGACTTCTCTTATTATGCAACATCTGTCACATCAAAAAATCGTCATTATCTGATGAAAAGGACGACATACTAAACTGTTACGCATGCGCTTCGCCGTATCTGCTCGTTTAGTGGGCATAATCCAGTTCATTGATTCACTTCATTTAGTTTCGTTTTTCTTGACGCTGCACTAACGAGCAATTAGCCTTAAAAATCGGTTAAAAGTGACATTTACGAAATATAGAAAATGTCATGCCAATAACCATTTTACAGCTTCTAGGTAACGATACTGTCATCAGCAGTCAGATTTCAGACCCTACCCTCGCCCTGCGCTTTGACCAGCTGATCGGAATCTGGTCTTCGCGCGGTACGTACGTCTACATTCACGATACGCGCTATTATTGAATACAATTTGAGGTAGTTTGTGGAAAGTGTTAACCATGGGATCTAAAAAACAAGGTATGTATTTCCTTTTAGTCTAATTATTATGTACTTTTTATATACTATTATGTATTTTTAAAACCAGCATTGATGGAGAGAAGTACAATAGAATTTTGTGCATATTTTCAATAAAAGTTAGTATTTTTGTAATAGGTCCGAGTGACATCGAGCTACTAACTTATTTTTATGTTAAAATATAGAGTTTCACCATATCAAAACATCAAACATTTATTCCACATCTTCCCACCCTTTCAAAAAACGGTAAATGAGGTGGCAAAGGATTTTTCCAATTATTTTGCTCGTAACATAACTCTTATTATCTGTTTGCAGATTCAAACTTCAGTATGATTGAGATGACTCGAAAATCATTTGGATGACAAGTTATCGTTTATGGAATGCAAGCTCCGAGAAATGACTAAATTTCCCGAAAATGATTATCGATCCTTACGTCTCGATTTGAGTCATTTTAAATCTGAGCTAAAGAAGCGTTGGGCATCGTGCAATTACATTGAAGATAGATTCCTAAAAAACAACGAAGAATGGCTTAACATTTCTATACCAATACATAAGTGGATACCGAACAATAAGCCGGGACGCCCAAGCAAGGATTTTCAAGAATTGACTGATCGCAGTAAAAGGCGAAAAACAAAAGTGCTCCGTCAGCAGGTTCCAGTTGAGGAGCTGACATTTGCAGCTAGCGTTAGTCAGCGTATGTCGGGAAACGCTGCGGCTTCAAAACTCATAAAGGATGCAACTTCTTCTCCGTCAAGGGCTAAACGGTACAGAAAAGTAATAAAAACCGCGCAGGAAACAAAGATAAAAAAGTACACACCTGAAGAAGCTTTCACTTGTTCATCGAAGGTGACTTTACCAGAAGACAGTGGGAGTTGTTGCACGATTCAAACAAAAGTGTATATCCTTGTTACACCCTTATTAGAGAAGCGAAAAAAATCTGCTATCCAAAACCAGAGGCAGTTCGAGTTACAGAGACATGTGTGGAAGTTGTGCTTCAAGACTTGCTTGATCACACAGTTAAAAGACTTTGTTTTTATCTAGAAGATGTGCTCAAAAACTGTACAAGAGTGGAAATGGAAAATCTAGAGCTCATTTCAAAATGGGGTTGTGATGGGTCACATCAAATTGCCTATCAGCAAAAGTTTTTAGACAGCTCCTATGATGATTCGCACATTTTCCAAAGCTCGTTGGTGCCTTTAAGGTTGCAGTCACACATTGGGGACAAAATAAAGATTTTGTGGCAAAATCCAACTCCGTCATCCACACGGTTTTGTCGGCCGATACGCATACGCTTTGTCCATGAAACCGTCGACATTACAAAAGAAGAAATCACGTATGTTGAAAATCAAATAAAACAATTGTCGAAGACTGAGATTGAGGATCGCAATGCCTCTGTGCGTCATACACTGCTACCAACCATGGTGGATGCGAAGGTATGTAACGCGGCCACCGACACAACCTCGACTATGAGATGCTACATATGTGGAAAAACGTCCAAAGACTTCAATAAAATAATACAATCTAGTGAAGAAAATACTGACACATTAAGATTTGGTCTATCGACTCTTCACGCCAGAATACGGCTATTTGAAACAATTTCGCATATAGCTTATAAACTGCCACTAAAAAAGTGGCAAGCCCGATCTGTTGAAGAAAAAGCTATAATCAAAAGCACAAAAGAACAAATACAACAAGAATATCGACAGAGGACTGGACTAATAATTGATATGCCGAAGGCTGGCTTTGGAAATACAAACACAGGGAACACGTCACGGAGATTTTTCGCTGATCCTGACCTAGCCACAGAAATAACTGGATTAAACAAGGAATTTATTATAAAACTTAAAGTTATTTTAGAAGCCATTTCATCGGGCCGCCTAAGAACCTAAGAAGTGAATAGTGATACGAGCTGGTGCGGTTTGCGAGTACTCCACACGTTCATCTACATTTTGTGAGGTAATTCCGAGGAAAACAAAAATTAAATTTATAGTGACACAAAGTGCTGATTCCGAGCTTTCTTTCGAGGGGAGGATCGTTGCGATCACTGCAAATTGCAGTTAGTAATCTGCAAATTAAAACTCACCACGCCGAGAACCGTAAGTACTACAGCTGTACGGACGTTTGTTTACTAAATACGAACCGGTCACCGATAACCCGCTGGAATTTTGAGCGGGAACTCCCAACAACAGCCATACATATACACCAACAATAAAACCAATCCCTATCTATCCGGCCTTGTTGTTTGTTGCGTTAGCCACCCCTACAGGCTAAGGGTGTGTGAAGGGTTACCTTGTCTCAATCCTTTACCTCTGTACTATCCTTGTGTAAACATAAACAAAAAAACAACAGAAACGAAAAAAATTAAATAAAATGACAATAAACAAACCGAAAACTAGAAGCGCTAAAAATGAGAACTCAAGCGACAGCGAAATAGAACCTAACAAAGCTAACGAACTAAACCCGTCAATGAGCGACTTAAAAGTATCTATCCAATTTATGTCAGACACTTTAGACAAAATTCAGAAAGAGAACAAAGATCTTTGGAAGATGATCAAGGAGGAAAAAAAGGAGAAAGAAGCTATGAAGGAGAGAATCAAGATACTGGAAGATACCATAAAACACAACGAAAAAGAAAAAATTAAAAACAACATCATAATAACTGGGATAGAGCAACAAGCAGAAGGAAATGGTGTTGAAAAAGTTGAAGAGATCGTTGAAAAGGTGATGCAAGGCCTACATATTAAATTGGATAAAACAGAAGTTGTATCATGCAAACGAAAGCCAGGAAGGCAGGAGTGCGGACCAATTGTTGTCGAATTATCAAATAAGACGAGCAAAGACAAAATACTGGAAAGCAGGAAAGCCATTAAATCAATGATGAATGCGGATTAAAGGGAAAGAAAGATATCTACATATACGAACAGCTGACAGTGCAAACTGCCAGCCTATTCTTCAATTGCCGACAAGCAAAGAACGACAAGAACTACGCATATGCTTGGACAATAGATGGAAACGTCTATATGAGAAAGAAAAAAGGCGACAGGAGAATAAAAATAAACAGCACAGAAGACATAGACAAGTTACAATAAAACAACAATAGTAAAACAAAACAATAAAATAAACAAGAAATTGTAATGAGTCACTACACTGTATACATACACAACATCAGAAGTCTTAAAAATAAAATGAGCGAACTAGAAATAATATCAAAATTACACAAACCAGACATAATAGGTCTAACGGAAACATGGCTTACTCCGAGCGATGAGCAAATGTATGCACTAGATAACTACTGTAATGGAATCATATTCCGAACAATGACCGAAAAGTGCGTGGTAAGTGGCGTGATCGAGTGCGGACATACACCGGTGACAATATCGCCGATGTTGCTGACAGTGCGATGGGATGTGCTTCGACACGAAAACGGAATAGAATTAGATACACTTAGAAATAGGCAGTTGAAGGCGATGTACCAGATAAGACAATAAAACGTATTAGTAGGTGACATTGTGGTTATCATTTATGACTATCCAACACCTTAGTAAAGAAGGAAGATAAGTACTTTGCATGGCGATCCTGCCATACGAATGTATGGAGTCTGTGGGTAATTCGTGGTGATTGCAGTAGTAACACGAAAGAAAAATCATGGGCTACAATCAATCCAACGAAGAAAAAGAGGTGATCATCACTCAGGCAGGCAACAGTGGAGGTGTTACAGCAGGGAGCAGCATGAGTTTTTCCCTGACAGAAGTGGCTGTCATTGTCGGACTTGTTATAATAGTGGTTGTTGTGGTGTACCTGATTAACAGGAGATGCAGGCGCACTATGGAGCGCAAAATTCGACGAGAAGTAGCGAGAAGCCAGGAGCTCATCAACATCAGAGATATACTTGATAGTAGAAAATTAAGCGAAGTTCCTACAATGACTGCAATATTTGATTTAAAAACAGCAGGCGGGCTGTTACCGCCAATGAATGGAAACGAAAATACAACAAAAATGTTGATAGATTCAATTAAATTATATTCGGACTTTCTTAAAGAAGAGGATCATCCTCATTTAATCAATTTTGTATTAAAAACACGATTGACGGAACCAGCTAAAGTTAGGTTAAATCGAAGTTATGCGTCGGTAGAATTATTGATTAAGGACATGCGGGATAGTTTTGTAACCAAAAAGTCAGCTACGGTACTTTCGCTTCAGTTGCATAATTCGAGACAAAACGATAAATCTCTTGAAGAATATGGGCAGGAAATCGAGCAGCTATTGAGCGATTTAACATTTGCTCAAGCGGAGAACGATGAAAATCTGTTGGTTTCATTACGCAAAGTAAATGAAAAAATTGCAGTCAATTCTTTTGCTAACGGCATCCGAAATCATGATGTACGTACAATAGTTAAAGCGCGAAATTGTGCAAAATTAAAAGATGCCATAAGCGTTGCAAAAGACGAGGAGCGTTCAAAACCCATACCCACCAATGTTTTCACTTTTCAAAATCGTGGCAATAATAACCCAACTAATAGGTATCCACGGTCTGGATTTAGAGGACATTTCAATAGAAATCAAGGGAACTTTAGAAGAGAAAATCAAAATGACCATAATTATCAGTATAGGCAACATTTTCAACAGGGGAGTCAGCATCAAACACCCTTTCCATCACGTGGACAATGGCGCGGAAATACAAGCAATAATTATAATTATCGCGGTCGGTTAATGACTCGAGGTCACTCCAGCAATCCCGGCAGAGCATATTATGCTGAACCAGCTGTCAACGACACTGAAATTGCAGACGCACCGCCCGAGGATCGGTTTTTTCGTGAATAACGGTGATACTGTAATATTAAGCATGAATGGCATGAATTATGTATGTATGCGATATGGAATGGATGAATTATTATTTCTTTTGGACACAGGAGCGAGTATAAGTGTTATTTTTTCAAAGTTTTTGGATCCTAATGAGTTAATAGATAGAAATAAACAAATTACTATAAACGGCATTGGAGGATCAACTAAATCTATTGGATCATGTAACGTTTCATTAAATTTCAATAACAATATTATTTCTCATGAATTTTTAGTAATGCGAGACTGTGGGTATGGTATGAATGGGATTATTGGATCAGATTTCTTCGCGAAATACAACGCGGTTATTGATTTCGAGAAATTTTATTTGTCTATTCTCTTTTGCAATGACAGAATTACAATACCTTTAGAATCAAAATTTGATAGTTATGATATAATTCCTCCCCGATGTGAAGTTATCAGATAGTTTTGGGTGGACGATTCCGACGATTGTGTGGTTATGCCTGGAGAAGTTTGTGAAGGTGTTTTCAACGCCGGCAGTATCTCTAGACCAAGATCGCACATGATTCCGGTCCGGTTGCTCAATACCAATGATAGAGAGATAAAAATAAAAAAAATTCGATTGCAGACTTTGAAATTAGAAGAGTTTGAATTATACACGCTAGATCAAAGTAATATTTCGTTAAATAGAGTTAATAAATTGTTAGATATAATTGATATTAAAACTTTAAATAAAGAAGAAAAGGACAGTATTCATAAAATTTGCGCAAAGTATGCAGATGTATTTCTTTTAGAGGATGATCCAGTAACAGTTACGAATGTGTGAATGGAAAATATCCAATTGAAAAGAGACACCCAACCAGTTTATGTAAAACCTTATCGGTTGCCTCATTTTCAGAAAGCTGAAATTGACAAGCAAGTGAATAAAATGTTAGACGACGGTGTCATTGAAGAGACTAAATCAACTTGGTCTTCTCCCATTTTGATAGTCCCTAAGAAAACTGACAGTAACGGTAATAAAAAATGGAGACTCGTGGTAGATTATCTACTTTTAAACAAAGGTATTGAAGATGATCGATTTCCGTTACCTAATATAACGGAAATATTAGACTCATTGTCTGGGGCATTTTACTTCTCTCATTTGGATTTATCGCAGGGATATTTTCAAGTAGAATTACATCCATCAAGTAGAAAGTGTACAGCTTTCACGACAAGTAAAGGCCAATTCCAAATGACGAGATTACCAATGGGGTTAAAAATTAGCCCGAGTTCATTTTCACGCGTAATGACAATTGCAATGTCTGGCCTGACCTATGAGTCTTGTTTTGTTTACCTTGACGATTTAATTGTGTTTGGAAAGAATTTGCAAAATCATAACCAAAACTTAACAAAAGTATTAAATAGACTTAGAGAAACCAACCTAAAGCTAAATCCTATAAAATGTAAATTCTTGAAGAAAGAAATCTTATACCTTGGTCATACTATTTCGTCAGACGGCATATCACCTGACCCTGAGAAAATCAGTGTTATTCGAAATTATCCTATTCCGAAAGATGCGGAGGAGACAAAGCGTTTCGTAGCATTTGCAAATTATTACCGTAAATTTATTCCAAATTTTGCACAAATTGCTACACCATTGAACAGATTAGCTCGTAAGTCGGTTCAATTTATATGGGATGAACATTGCCAAAATTCCTTTGAAATTTTAAAGTATAAATTAAGTCATCCACCTGTTTTCCAGTATCCGGATTTTTCTGAAACTAATCAGTTTATTCTCAGAACTGATGCATCTGGTTATGCTATTGGAGCTGTTTTGTCAAATGCAGATGATATACCCATCGCATATGCTAGTAGAGCCCTAAATAAAGCGGAAATTAGGTACGCAACAATCGAAAAAGAGCTCCTAAGTATAACGTTCGCAGTAAAATTTTTTCGGCCGTACTTATTTGCCAAAAAATTCCAAATTTATACAGATCATAGACCGTTAATATACTTGTTTGGCATGAAGGATCCATCATCAAGACTGACAAAATTTCGGTTATTACTAGAAGAGTATGATTTTGTGATAAATTACGTTAAAGGAAGCGACAACGTAACGGCGGATGCGCTTTTAAGGATTAGAATAGAATCTCAAGATCTTAAACAATTGTCAAGCAATGTGTTTGTAATGACAAGAAATCAGTGCAAGCAGACTGCTGAATCTAACGCGGCTTTGAGTAACGAAAACAAGGAACCGACAGGTCATCCGGGAATTGTTGAATTACTTAAACAACCAACTGATTCAGTAGAACTCAAGGAGATTGAATACAATAAATTTGCGTGTATAGGAAATGATAAAGAAGTTATAAAAATGGGTAATATAATATATGATGTGAAAGCAAATATAATTTATATTGCAAGCAATCGATCAACACTTGCTCTAGACGCAGAGTTGAGATGCTTGAGTAACATTTTGTAATAAATATGGAATTCCACAAATGTATATTTTGAAATGTGATAGTAATGAAAAATTAATTACCCAGCTAACAAAAGAGTCTTGTATGCTGAAAGACTACAAGATAAAAATTTGTATAATAAATAATGCAAGAAAAATTGACTGTAAACAAACAAGGCAATTAATACTAAATGATTTTCATCTTCTTCCTACAGCCGGACACGCAGGCATTAATCGTATGTGCGCAAATGTCAAAAGGTATTATTTTTGGCAAAACCTGAGAGATGATATTGTGAAGTTTGTACGAAAATGTGATGATTGCCAGAGGTATAAGCACTCGAATAGTCATACAGAACCTCTGACAGTCACCACCACTGCTTCTTCAGCATTTGAAAAGATATATTTAGATCTGATGGGTCCACTAAACCAAGATGACGATGATAACAGATCTGTTTTAACGATACAGTGTGAACTAACTAAATTTGTAGAGGCTTATCCTCTAAAAAACAAGGAAGCAGATACTGTAGCCAGATCATTTGTTAGTAATTTTGTGTTAAGGTTTGGAATACCACAAAATATTGTTACGGATCAAGGAACGGAGTTTTTAGCTAAATTATTTCAAGAATCTGCAAAAATTTTAGGAACCAAACAGTAAAGTTCAACAGCATATCATCATCAAACTCTGGGTTCATTGGAAAATACACATAAACATCTCGGAGCATATTTAAGAATTCAAATTTCAAAATTTCCAGATGTATGGAGCACTTGGATTCCATTTTGGTGTTTTGCATTTAACAATACAGTACATACGGAGACGGAGACCAAGTACACACCATATGAACTGTTTTTGGGAAAACTTGTAAATTGCCAAGTAATATTTTAAATAATATTGACCCGATGTATAACTTTGACAATTATCCAACAGAGTTAAAATTTAGACTTCAAAATGCTTGGAAGGACGCGAGAGATAATTTAATTGAATCTAAAGTCAAGAGAAAGGAAAAGTTTGATAATAAAGTTAATAATAGTAGAATGTATAAGTTTAACGATAAAGTGCTGTTAAAAACAGAAGTAGGTAGTAAATTAGATCCTTTATACAGAGGACCCTATAAAGTAATTAAGGAAAAACCGCCTAATGTAACGTTAAAAATAGATAAAAAGTTAGTAGAGGTACATAAAAATAGAATTAAACCGTATTATGATTGAAAAAAAAAATAAAAAAAGGGAATGTGTAGTTGTAGAAAAAAAAATGTAATTAGTTAAGAAAATTTAAGTGTGGTTAGTTATAATCATATTAAAACAAAGAAAAATTTAACATTGTAATGTTAAATTTTTCTACTATAATAGGAAAGGTGTAATGGAATCATATTCCGAACAATGACCGAAAAGTGCGTGGTCGAGTGCGGACATACACCGGTGACAATATCGCCGATGTTGCTGACAGTGCGAACGGATGTGCTTCGACACGAAAACGGAATAGAATTAGATACAGTTAGAAATAGGCAGTTGAAGGCGATGTACCAGATAAGACAATAAAACGTATTAGTAGGTGACATTGGGGTTATCATTTATGACTATCCAACCCCTTAGTAAAGAAGGAAGATAAGTACTTTGCACTACAATGCGGAATATTTATCCAGAAGCACGCGTGGTGGAGGTCTGGCGATTTATATAAAAAATAACATAGAATATTAAACCAACACAAAGAACAGTATACAAGGAGTAGAAATACTAAAAATAACACTGAAACCCTACAACACTGCCATCACCTTAGGATACAGACCACCCAACATACACTACAACACGACTAAACATGTATTCAAAAGTAACATATTAAACCGTAGAAAACCGCATATAATAATTGGAGATATTAATATAAATATAAAAGAAAAAAACGAAATAACAAGAGACTATAAAATGATTCTAACCGAGAATGACTACAAAATAATAAACAAAACATCAAGGAAAAATTAAATACATACAAACAGACAAAATAAAAAACAATAAGGACATACAGACTTGCTTACCCTACGGCCTACACAGTATCGATAGTTTTGAAGAAGTATCTAAAATTGTGGAAGCAACAACGAGAAAAAACCAAACAAAGAAAAAATAAGAAAGCGAGAGGGTAACGACTGGATAACAGAGAAGGTGATAGAAGAGATTAACGAGCGAAACAGATTACACAAGCGACATAGAAGAAATCCCCAAAATAACTTTTTAAGAGGAACATACCACCAGAAAAAACAATCAACGAAAAAACTAATAAAAAATGCTAAAATGATATATTATCAAAAACTGTTCAAAACACACAAAAATAACCATCGTAAACTATGGGAAATCATAAATTCGCAAATAAAAGTAAAAAATAAAACCACAACTATTGACCAGATAACAACCGATGACCAAATTCTGCTTAACAGGGAAGACATTCCAAACGAAATAAATAACTACTTCGCAAATATAGGGAAAGACCTTGCTGAAAAACAAATAGCGATACACAAAATAATATATAAGCAAGAAACACAAAATAGATACCCAGATGCAGTACTATATGAAACAAACGAAGAAGAAATCGGAGAGACAATCGACAAACTAAAACTAAACAAAGCACCAGGAATTGACAACACAACAACAAACCTCATAAAGGAAAACAAAACTGCATTAACACCCGTGCTAACCAAACTGACCAACAAAGTGTTACACGAAGGAATATTCCCAAGATATCTTAAACAAACAATTATCACACCAATATTCAAATGTGGAGACAAAAACAAAGTAGAAAACTACAGACCCATTTCATTAACCACAAGCTTCAGCAAATTGTTAGAAAAAGTCATCCACAACAGACTTAATGAACATATAAAAAACAACAATATCATCAGCAAACAACAATATGCTTATCAAAAAAACTCCGGCACAGCAACAGCAGTGTGCGACCTAATTAGCGACATAAAGGGAAAAATAGACAATAGACAAATCGTGGTGTGTATGTTTGTCGACCTAAAAAAGGCTTTTGACACAATCTCAAAAGAAATTCTAATGTCCAAACTCCAGTCAATAGGCACAAGAGGAAAATTTTACACTCTCCTAGAACCTACCTACACGAACGCCCGCAGGTAACAAGAATCCAAGGACAATATAGTGGTACAAAAATAGCAGAATACGGCATCCCCCAGGGAGGAATTCTACCGCCTACAATGTTCATTCTATACACGAATGACCTACTAAACATACCGCTAAATGGAACCGTCTACATGTATGCCGATGATACATGCATCATGTACTCGGCAAAAACCAGAGAGAGTCTACAAAGCATGATCGACGCAGACTTACCAAAGATGAAGGAATGGTTTGGTAGAAACTTGTTAACCATAAACGAAAAGAAAACCGAATACCTTATATTTACAAACAAAAAAGACAAAATGCAACTGAATATTCAAATAAACGGCTCCACAATACAACAAAAGTCAGAAATAAAATACCTTGGAATAACCATACAGGAGAATTTGTCATGGAAGACACACATCAATAAATTAATGAGAAACAATGCCAAAAGTATAGCTGCCTTCTACAAAAGAAGAGCAATAATACCTTCCTACTTAAAAGTGCCACTTTACAACAGTCTGTACACATCAAATATAAACTACTTAATAAACGTATGGAGTGACACCACAAAAGCTAACATAAATAAACTTCAAAGACAACAAAACAAAATGTTAAAAATACTACACAATATTGATAGAAACACACCAACAATCGAAGTACACAAGCACACTAATGAGCTCAGACACAAAGAATAACCCTAAACAAAATGTTACTCATCAACAGACTACAAAACAAATCTATAAAGACCAAAATAAAACTCACTAAGTCTAATGAAGTACATAGCCATAGAGCAAGAACAATAACACATATTAGAATACAAAAACACCGAACAAGCAGATGTGCACCAATTTTGAAAACCACAGATATAGCGCTTTACAACTCACTGCCTAATGACATGAAGAACATGACATACGAAGGCTTTAAAGCTAAAATAAAAGTAATACTGAAAAACAAGACGTGAGAGCCCGAGGCTGACCAGTTTCACTAAGTAAACAACTTTGAACCCTTACCACCGTTAACCCGAGAAAGGACACCGTCCGGATCCCGAGGCGAGGATTGAGGGAAGACAGAGACAACTTGATACCTGACTGTGCAGTATATATTTGTATTGATGTATTTTGTATAGTGTATCATGTATGTTTATGAATGAACAAAATGAATAAATGTTTTAAAAAAATACGGAAAAATTTAAGGAATTTTGCCAAGAGACCTCAAAAATGTATGTCAATTTGTATGGATGGCATCCAATGGCGCCAACGTTGCATAAGATTCTTTCACATAGTGCAACGGTCATTAAACATGCCATCCTACCTATCGGACAATTATCTGAAGAAGCCGCGGAAGCGCGTAATAAGCATTACGGTTCATACAAACAGGATTTCGCACGAAAATTTTCAAGAATACAGTGCAATCAAGATGTTTTAAACCGTCTGCTATTGTCATCTGATCCTTATATAAGTGCGTCACGGAAACTGAAACGGTGCAAAACCCAGCCTTTTATGGGTGCTACAATAGAGCTTTTTGAACCAGAAGAAGAAGTGGATATAGAAGGGATGAATCAATGATACTTACTGAGTCTGATAAGTCAGATTAAATAAGTATATAGTGTACTACTTGTTTTCTGCAAAGAACCAAGCTTGTAGAATCGTTTGAAGTTTATCTTTTGAACCGTATGATAGCTGGAAAAAATGTAGCCATACAGTATATTGATAACTTAACTTTTTTTAAATAAATGTAATTTTCTTTGTTTACCATGCATTTCAAATGAATTCTAACAATAAAATGTACAAATATAATTTTGTCCGGTTTTTAATGCAAAATGCTCCTCTGTGCGCTGGATGCCGGTGTATGGTTTGTAGTGGTAGTATGGATGGAAGGATGGAAGGCGGAGAATTTATTGAGGATGATGGAGTTTCTTCATTTGGCTGAATGTCCATGTTGCATTTGCGGCTGGAAGTACATCAGCACAGCAAGTGCGTGCTTGCAAATGTTGCGTGCTTGCTGCGTTCTTCCTGCATGCTTCTTAGATGTGCGGTTTAAAAACCGAAGTGTTCCCAATTATGCGGACCGATAATATTTCTAAAAAAGTAATGAAAGGCGTATTAATTTGCTGTTGCGGCGATAGCTTATTAAAAAGACACAAGCGCGCACAAATAAAAACTGTTATTTCTACCAAAATGCGAGAACTAGCACGATTGCTGATGTTCTCGAGGAATATTACTGGCTTGGAAAACTTATTCTACGCATTAAAACCTAAATATTTTTATAACTTAATGTCGTCAACAAAATTTATTAGTGGCTACAATACCGAAAACCGAACTTTTATAGCAGGAAGTTTAGCTATGTACATGGGAACAACACTAAAGCAAGCATCTATGCGATATCGCCACAATGATGATCATTACGAAAAGTTCATTGTTTCCTTGTTCAAGACAGGAGAAGTCTTAAAAGATATCGAATAATTACGAAAGTTAATACAAAAGATTTAGAATTCCGAAATTTGTAGCTTAGCACTTAAAAGTTTGAATAAAAAGCAATATCAAAATCCTAAGTTGTTACACAGGATGTGGTGAAGTTTCAGAAGTTCGTAATGCAGGAACCAAAGGAAGCGTGTGCGGCGTTGAAGGAAACACGTCATATTATAATAAAATTTTTCCACAAAACCAACAGGATGAATTCTTGCCGTCTCAGACAGAAGCAGAAAGAACTCTAACAAAAAAAATTAAAGAGTAGTAATAGATGGAAAGGGAAGTAAGCCTGTTGCAATTCTTTTTCCACCATACATTCAACAATTTATAGAGGTGCTATCTAATATTAGGAACGTTTGCGCAGGAGATGATAATGAGTACTTGTTCGCAAATCCCAACAGAAGTAAAATGGACGGTTAACTGGATATCATACATTAAAGAAGCTAGCAAAAGAGTCCGCTGTTGCTAATAAAAGTCTTTGCACCTCAACCCGTTTACGAAAGGAGATTGCAAATGTCTTGCAAGTGATTAATATAGGTGAAGATGAAATAGAGCAGTTTGCCTTTTACTACTTGAAGAGTAACCCTGACGTTGTGTTGCACGCGGGCTGACAAGGGTGCCACCATGGTCCTGATTGACAGACAACAGTACCAGGCGAAAGTTGATGCACTCTTGAATGACCCATCCACCTACCAATTCATTAACAGAGACTCACTACAGTCGGTCCGACGAAAAACTAACATCTACATTAAATCCCTTGTCACTAAAGGTTATGAGGAGTGGGGCTCTAAACTACTACACACAAGTCCACTCTCCCTAAATTGTACTGCCTCCCCAACATTCAGAAACCTGGTAACCATGCCAGACCTATAGTGTTCTCTGTCGGTTCAGCTGACTACAACCTTGCTAAATATGTGACAAGTCTTGACCACCACCTTGGGTGATAGGACTGAATATAACATCTTTGATTTTGTGGATAAACTCAATGGGTTTCAGCTGCGCCCTGTAGATCGCATAGGTTCTCGACACGAGGTCTCCCTCTTCACTAACTTGCCGTTGGAGACGATCATGTGTGCTATCGTCAGACATTTGCGACTCATTGATGAGAGCTGTCAGTTCAGCAGAGACGATCTAAAACGTACTCTCACATTCCTATATGAGAATTGTTTTTTCACGAGTGGGGAGAGGTTCTTGCATCAGCTCTTTGGGTGTCCGATGGGGTCGCCTCTGTCCCGAATCCTTTCGCAATTGGTCCTGGATGACCTGCTGGCCTATCCAAGCGGTAGCCAGGAGCAGCTCTTATCCGTGTTCAATGCTTTCCACCCTAATCCACAATTCACTTTGGAGAGGGAAATTGACATATGTCCCCTTTCTAGACACTAAGGTTGTTAGAGTCCAAAACAAAATTTTGTTTGACAGGTACACCAACCAACTTTCTCCGGAAGAAAACTTAAACTTCGATTCGGCTCATACGTTCGGACAGAAGCGCAGTGTAATGAAATGTCACGTAATACCAGAATTTGCCAAGCCTCAAACATTAAGAAAAACTTGGATAAATTGGTCGATATTTTTGTTAGCAATGGCTACACCCCGCGGTTGTTCAAGTCCATAATTTCCAGTTCCTCAGTCGCTGGTGCGGCTCCCCTGCTTGCGGGCGGCCCAATTGGTGCTGGCATTATCGCACCCACTGAACAAAACTTGGCCCTTTAGGAAAGATACTTCCGGTTCCCCTTTATACAAGCATTAACAAAAAAACAATAAAAGAATATTCTAACACCCTACAGTGAGGTTCGAATGCTACCAGCCAGTATTGGCTGCGTGTCTCCAAACAAGTCTTAAAACAAAGACGCCTCTGCTTTTTCAAAGTTCATTAGTATATGATGTAAAGTGCATACCATGTGGGAGCCATTACATTGACCACACTAAGCAGTTGTTGTCCTGCAGGCTGCCGAAGAGCACAGGAGCGACATTAGAATAAAACATGATGTCTGTGCCCTTGCAGCGCACGCATTGCATAATTACGAATTTTACTTTGACAACACAAAGATTTTGGCCACTGAAAGGGGCTACCATGGCAGGACTTTCCTGGAGATGTTTTACATAAGGGCTTGTGAAGGAACAGTTAACCATCGTTCAAAGGGCCTGGCATGAGCAATGTTTACGCGAATCTTATTGAGTTATATAAAATTAGAAAACGTCCACCAGATCAAGCAACCTCAACCCCAGTTCAACCTGTTTAACATTTGTTCAAATTTTTATTTTCCCCCTTTTCGGTTTTGCCCCTCTGGCCTATCAGTTACATCCTCTGTGTTAAGTTGAGTTTTGTGTTCATTGTTGATTGTATTTTGTGCCCAGTTTTGATGCTTGAGCAATTTACCATAATTTCAATAATTATTTTTTCAAACAGATCATTACGCGTCGGTGTGCAAACGCGGCCGGCATTGCGGATTGCTGCACCGACTGTAATTTTTTACTTTAGTAATGTACGTCCACGGTGTTTCTCTTGGACTAATAACCGCGTTTATTTAATTACGTTTGTCATGTGTCGTCTGTTCAAACTGTGTGCGTACTGCAGCAGAACCTACTTGCTAGTTTTTAATGGCATTAGTACCAGTATACTACTACTCTATTGCTTAACCTGTATCTCTAGTGGGGTTAGCTTATTCAGTGAACTGATATGTCTTTTGTTTTAGCTGTTAGATTAAAATTCAACAAATGTAAGTAACTTTAGGTGCTATAGTTACACCGCGCCCATGATAGACAATCCTAGCAAAACGCTGATAGTGCATATTTAGTTTATATAAGCATTACATTTTTAATTGTAGTCTTAGTTCATAGCAAACACGCAAATAATCTGTATTGTCGCGGCAGACTATAAATAGAACTCCGCGTATAATATACAGTGTATTAAATATTATACGTGAAATAAATTCGCTTTTTTTTTTAAAAACGTGCTTTTCATCCAAGAACGATAAGTGGCGCAGTCGGTACGATCTGCAACCGTGATAGTGAATCGTGTCGAATCTCAAATCGTTTCGATATATAGTCATATTACGGTGAACAGTTCTTTGTTACGGATCACAAAACAAACCGAGAAGCAACAAAAAGCGAAGAAAATAAAAAACAACAACCGCAGAAATTGACCCGCTGAGAAGGGGCTCAAATTGCAGAATCCGTGGACAGCCCCGAAGCCTGCCGAGGAACTTAGATTTCTAAAATCGGATTTGGATTCCCAGACGTCTCCAACAGCAACGAAAGAAAAAAACACACCAATTGGATTCCCAGACTTCTCCAACAGCAACGAAAGGAGCGAAATCCAAGGAACAGATCTCAACCCTGCAAGCAAATGCAACAAAAGAAAAAACACACCAACCCCATGTTGATATTATTCATCGTGTTGTCAGCCAAGTAAGTACCAGTTTATTTTCCGCAACATTCTGCAATTTTTTTTCCTGTGTAAAATTCCTTTGTAAACCTGGATAATTTGGAGGATTTATATAAAACTTTACTTGATGTCCAGTAAAGCTTTATATAAATCCACATGGCTCGCGAAATTTCAAAAGTCGATCAAGGCGTCATCACCATCTTCCACGGCGATAGGATCGCATTGAAGAGCTACATAAATGCTTGTGATTTCCTGAGATCCAATCAACCAAAATGAAGTTCGGATAGCTAAGATTTTTAATGATTTTCATGGGTAGATTACGTGCCAAACCACGCGAGGCAGTGGATGCACACATAACGCCCACTACGTGGTCCGAATTAAAAAACTTTTAATCCATTCATTCGGAGACAAGCGATCAAAAGATGTGTTAGTTTACAACTTGAACAGCTTACTACCGAGAAGAGACGATACCACCGTTCGTTATGCTAACAAGATGAAAGCAACTTTATACACGCTATTATCAAAAATAACTTTAGAAGAAGACAGGTAAGATCAGGCAACTAAAGCAGGACCAATACAATGAAATTGCATTGAGGACATTAATTTGGACTTGATTTAATTAACTCACATATTGGAATGGAGGTGAAATTACGAATTCCACAGGACATCGAAACAGCTGAAACTTACGCATTGGAAGTTACAATTTACAGCATGCAGAAACAAAGATTTTTGTCAAATTTCCGTCAACAACCAACTCCAACCAAACCAATGATGACTTTAATTCATCGTGTACCAAACAGACACAATCATCGTCACAACAAAAGTATGAACCACACAATCAACAGCACAAGTACCACACCCGTATAATGTATCACCAACGACCACAACAATATCCGAATCAACAGAATCAACAATTTTCCAAAAGTCCCGGACAATTACAGGAACGTCCTTACAGACCAACACCTATGGACCTTAGCAACAGTGCAAATAAACGGATAGCTTCATCATCTTTGGTAAACCCACCACCAAAACGATAATGGGTATCTAACAACATTGAGACAGAATGTGAACCAACCGCACAATATGAGAATCGTACACCAGCCGATGAAAGTGTAATTGAAGAACCATATTATGGACGAGTATATTGAAGACGAAAACGCTTATTTTCACGAAGAACAATCAACAAATTCTCACGATTTTCAGACGGACCAGATACATCAACCGCCTACGTAACAATCTCTAACAAAGCTTACTCTCAAAACTCAGTACTTCCATATGAATACTGAATTCTAAGATTTGAAATTTTCGATTGATACAGGAGCAGAATGTTGTTTATATAATACTGAAATTTTTAACGACGCTAAATTCAGATATTTATGTAACGATTATGAATTTAATATTAAAACAGAAATTCCGCATTTGTATCATTACCAAAGGTTTTCAATTCTCCAGAATTTCATTTATTTGTTTGTTTTGATTTTTCATAAAGTTTTGATGAATTATTTAGATTTGATTTGGTTACACAATTAGGAGCTTCATTAGATGCGAAACGACAATTGTTACTAACTGATAATGCTGAAATTCCATATAAAATAAAGCAGCCTGTTCAAATTATTACACCTCGTTCGAGCACAGACTATGAAGTAACAAACATGGTTTTGCAGTATTTCCAGAAACAAAACATCATTTAAGAAAAATAAAACCAGGATCACTTGATAAAATTAAAAATAACAAAACTAAAATTATTTCGAATAATGGTCGAAAACTTCCTATTCAACTTTTTAATAATCTTTAGAATTTCAAGCATTAAAGAAACCTCTTTAACTTTGCAAAGAAATTTAATTTGAATAGGAAACATGTTTCGGCTTACGCCATTGTCAATCCTAAATCTGCAATAATCTACCCTATAACTAGCGATTCGAGGAAGGGCGAGTTAAAATTTATTCTTCAATTAGCAAAAGACAATGGTTTTCGAAGACACTCATCACATCTACGATAGACAAAGTTAATAAGAAGCTTGACCAGTGTAACCACCCGGGTTGTGTTTTTATTTAAAGTATGCGAAATTAGTTGCTAAATATGGATTAGTAAAAATTATTTCATAGACTTTTATAATTAATAATTGTTCAAACGGGCGCAGCTGCATTTCACGCGGGTTATCAGCGGATGTTTAACAACGGCTTGAAACCTCGCGTTTAGTTTATTTTCTGTTGGAACTTCTCTGTAGGTGCCTTTAGTAGTGTTCGATTGCAGGTCGCGATCAGATAGATCCAGATCTGTTTCAACACGGTTTGGATACAATTGATCTTGAGCAATCGAATGCGCTTTTAGGTAGCATTGCAGCGCGCATGATCAATTGCGTGTTTGTTTATAACGAAAAATCTAACCTTATACGCATTATATATAGTCAGTCGAATCCGTGTGAATCAGTCTGTGCTTATAGGTATTTTCATCAGTTTTATCACATACTATGGCGGTACAGATAACGTTATTTGACCATGAAATGGGACAGTACTATGAAATTGGCGTAAGCCCTGAAGACGAGGAGAGGTGTGGTACAGGTAAGTGCGAAATTTTAATAAGCTATAACCATTTAATCTTTTTTTCCATGTTTTCACGCAGATAAAGTAATAGAAAAAACATGTTTTATATATCTGCGAGCTTGCTGTCTTGGCAATTCTTTCTTCATTTACAAACTTTAATAGATCCTGAGTTTCTTGCTGCTTTGCTCAGACATGCCCGGGAGCACTACGAACCTATGGATGAGCAACCCTTGCAGGAGGCAGCGCAAATGGATGAGGCACCCATCCAGGCTCCCACCGGTAGGCAGTAGCCCTACGACAGTACATTATAGCTGATTCAGTCTGCAAAGTAATTACCAAGATTGGTAATTACCAAGGTTGTTTGGGATAATATATATCCAATGAACTGGCAAGCCAGGGAGTGACCGTGGATGAGAAAGGCTGTTACCTTAAATGGAAAACCTCCTGCGAACGTATAAGACTGCCAATGTAGTCCAACATTGGTCAATGTATAACTTTTCACTTTGGTTGAATAATGGATTTATTATAAATCTCTTTTAAGTGTCATAATAAAAACGGTCGGTAACCATAGTTACCGCTACAAATTCTAACCACAATGCCTAAATTTGGCGTACGGACGCATTAGTTCAGTTGGGCCCTCCTCGCTGCGCTCGTCGTGTTCCTTATGTGCACCTTATGTGCACCCCCGTGCACCTTATGCACCAATTAAACTACATATTATAAAATGAATAATGATTTCAGTTTTATAGCGAAAGCCGTAAATATTGAAACCACAATTTCTGAGTTTTACAGACGCATTGGTTCATATGAGCACTCCTCGCTGCGCTCGTCGTGCAACGAGTAACTGGAGATGATTGTGCAGACTTATCGTAATGATGAAAAATTAAATGCAAGAAAACTGGTGATATACAGGTGGGATGTAAATTTTAAATAAATTAAGATTTACTGCAACAACCTGAATTTGAATCAGCTCCGTTGGTTCGTCGGTTAGAGTTGGAGTTGGCTAAATCATTGTGCTAGCGACGCAAAGGTCCCTGACATCTTTAAGATGATCTGAAATATTTTTTTTTATTATTATAATATTCTTATTTACCTAATTATAAAATTTATGCCTATTGCAGATAATAAGGCGCGAACTGGGCAGGGACCTTCCCGCTTTTATTTTTTTGAGCAAATGGATGAGTTTTTAGGTAATTATGTTACACTTTTTTATGTGGTAGTCTTTTCTGGAGTAGAATGAATTTATCTAACAAATATAATTATTGGATTGTGAAGCACAATCTATTGCCAGTCCAATCTGGTAGTTACCAATATCTTAATTGTGTAAAGACAATAGAGGAAATAATATAAGTAATAATATTTACACACCACATTCGTTTCGGTTAGTGTTTCAAAATAACTGATCTGAGAACATAGTTTTGAGTGTAATAGTTGTTGTGCTTAACATCTCTTTTTTATTAGGAACAAAGGCAAGTATTGCAAGTGGTATTTTTACCAGATGTGTGAGTGTGAGGAAAGTAGGATGATAGCTAGACGAACACACATGAACTGATGTTTTAAGAAATTTGGTCCAGTGGATCAAGTCGGATGACGTCACGTGAACTGCTCGCCTGCAAGACGTCATCCAACTTGGTCCGCCGGATCAAATATTTCCAAAAATATGTTGATGTATGTGCGCCATTGATCCAAATTATACAGGGTGACCAAAATCGAGTGTCAAACTTGTCAAACTTCAAAGCGTGTTATTGTTCTTATTTTAAATTGGAACCCATATTTTTTTTTGTGTAAAATGATGCAGAATTAAAAAATAAACATTGTTTCTAAATACAACCCCTTAAGAATTCCCAATATTTTAACTTTTAAAATATTGGGAATTGTGATGAGGTTGTATTCAGAAACAATATTTATTCTTTAATTCCGCATCGTTTCACCTAAAAAAAATATGGGTTCCAATTTAAAATAAGAACAATAGCGCGCTTTGAAGTTTGACAAGTTTGACACTCGATTTTGGTCAGCCTGTATAATTTGGATCAATGTCACTTGGTTAACGAGACTATTACATCTAACTTAATAAGCACGTCGCAAAATTTTATTAACGAGGTGCATTTTGTGGTTTTTATTGATTTTTAAAACCTACGATGCAAAATAATTTTTTTTTGTTTTTATTTTTTTCCGCTGCGGTCACTCAACCGATTTCAATAAAATTTTGGTGATATGTAGGCAACCATAAAAGGCTTCCAAATATGTAGAAAATGTATAGCAAGCAATTTAAAAAATATATTACCATGGCGTTGCACATTTTTGGAACACCCTGTATAATAAAAAATAATTTCTTGAATTGTACCTTGAAGTACAGGGTAAGCCTGCAAAATGTCAAACTCTTAGCTTAATGAGTAAGTGAGCTACAGAAGACGGGAGCATAGTTGCAGGACCCTGTATATTAAATGCTTTACTTTTATTGTAAAATGCCATCTCATAATTTTCCATGTTCTCACTGATACATTTTTTATGAGCCATCTGTTTTCATATGAATTTATTTCTTACCCATTTAAGTATAACTACAATTCTGTTGCAATCACAAATAAAGCCAATGCATCCTCAGTAGCCTCATCGGATTCTGAATCCGCCTACTACTGAAATCCGTAATAATAATAATCCTATATTATTTTAATAAAGGGAAACAATTTAATTGCCAAGGATTATACAACTTTATTCAGTATACAAAATATGTAAAATTAAAAAATAAGTGTTTAATTCATTAACTGGAATCTCCGATCCATCCCAGGTTCTATATATTCTTTGTAACGTTCTCATTTGCTGGTACCATTATTGATAATTAATTTCGTTAATTTTAAGTTTAACCTTGATATAGGTTACTGTAATGTCGATATACCAATGGTTGATTTCAGGATGGATTTTAGGCTGGCTGTTTGGCGGATCTCTTGGTGGTTCGTCTTTTGACTTTTAGAGGGCGCTACGCGGTAATCGAATTTTCTTCATTATTTCTGATTTCATTATTATCCTTGCGGTTACGCAACATGGCAATTGGACCAATAGACCTTTTTTTTTATTCTCTTATTTGTTTTGATCTGTATTATTTCATTTAATTCATTTTTACTTTATCATACGCAGTAAGATAAAGTATTGTAATCATGCCGAAAAAAAAAATTGAGATTTTAGCGGAAATAGGTTTTTTTGGGTCCCCTGAACATTTTTGACCAAGGTACAAAAAAATGTCTGTATGTGTGTGTGTGTGTGTGTGTGTGTGTGTGTGTGTGCGTGTGTAAACGATTTTTGTGACGACGATTCCGGAGAAACTACTAAAGGTATCGGGACGAAAGTTCATATTTAGAAGTTTCATGACCTAACTTAGAGCTGAAAAGCTTTTGGTTGAAAGGGTCCAAAGGAACTGGTAGTTTATTCTAAGCCTTTTTGAAGGATTTTGCAAATGAGCCGCCATTTCTGTAATTTCGACAAAATAGTTAATAAATAAATTAAAGTAGAGTAATTTTTGAATAATTTATGCCTATCACATTTTTTGGTAAAATTAATAGTTTAGCCTTTCAGTTTATTCTAAGCCTATTTGAAGGATTTTGGAAATGAGCCGCCATTTCTGTAATTTCGACCAATTAGGTAATTAATAAATTAAAGCACAGGAAATTTTGAATAATTTATGCCTATGAAATTTTTTGGTAAAATTAATAGTTTAGCTTCAAGAGCAAATTCTATTTGATCGAGATCGGTCGCATCTGCATTGATATGAAATTACATAGTAGCCAGGATTTTGACAAATATTACTTTATCATACGCAGTATGGTAAAGTATTGTAATCGTGCCGAAAAAAAAAATTGGGATTTTAGCGGAAATAGGTCTTTTTGGGTCCCCTGAACATTTTTGACCAAGGTCCAAAAAAAGTCTGTGTGTGTGTGTGTGTGTGTGTGTGTGTGTGTGTGTATGTGTGTATGTGTGTACCAGATTTTTGTGACGATGATTCCGGAGAAACTACTAAAGGTATCGGGACGAAAGTTCAGATTTAGAAGTTTCATGACCAAACTGAGAGCTGAAAAGCTTTTGGTTCAAAAGGGTCCAAAGGAACTGGTAGTTTATTCTAAGCCTTTTTCAAGAATTTTGCAGATGAGCCGCCATTTCTGTAATTTCGTCAAAATAGTTAAATAATAAATTAAAGCAGAGGAAATTTTGAATAATTTATGCCTATGACATTTTTTGGTAAAATT
This sequence comes from Melinopterus prodromus, assembly GCA_964023965.1. Taxonomy (NCBI): domain Eukaryota; kingdom Metazoa; phylum Arthropoda; class Insecta; order Coleoptera; family Scarabaeidae; genus Melinopterus; species Melinopterus prodromus. Next base: position 20,183,979 of record OZ030395.1, on the reverse strand, counting down.
AATAGTTTAGCTGCAAGAGCAAATTCTATTGATCGAGATCGGTCGCATCTGCATTGATATGAAACTACATAGTCGCCATGATTTTGACAAATAGTTTTTTGTGCTGTTACCACAGAAATGTCTATGGCTGTCACCACGCTGTGACACTCGGAGAACCGCTATGGAACGTCATCTACAGTGTCATGAACGAATATAAATCTGTCAGAATTTGAATTAGCTTTTTAAACTTGACATTTCGTAGAAGTGGTATCAACCTAACATTTTCTATACCGAAATATAACCATTTTTGAATTTTTTTTTAAATACGTATTTCTCAAAAAGCTACACAAAAAACGTTGTTGTCACTCCTGCCGAAAACTACATAGCGCGAATTGCTCACATGCGACGACGACGCTCCGTCATCGGTGACGCGCCGCATCACCGCTCGTTGTGCTATTCCGTATTTTCGGCACTTGTGAGATAAACAACTATTATTCTGATGACAGTAGGTAGTGTCAAATGCTGATGCTTTGACAATACCTTCGATTGATACTATTGACTATCAAAATATCTGTCAAATCCTGGCTAACTAGTTTAATTTTAATGCAGACACGATTTATCTCAGTCAAATAGATCCTCATGCAGCTAAACTATTAATTTTATATATTGTATGATAAAGTCATGTGCCTGGCCACATCAGATTTTTTTTTTGTGTTGTCACATTCGAAAACAGCTGATCTCATCAGAGGTTGGAAAACCACTATGGAACGTTGCCGCTGTAGTACGGCAAACTATAAAATACAAATTTCAAATAAAGTAAGATCACCAATTTGACGTTTGTTAATAAGAAATATCAACCCGTCTTTATATCTAATTCTAAAAACGATACATTGAGAAAATTATAAATAAAGTATAGCGATGAGTGTAGTTTTATTTTAGTATGTTGGTAGGGATGTGTCATGAACAAATATAAATCTGTCACAATTTGAATTACCTTTTTAAGGTGCGTTTTCATTAGTGACGATGGCAGTGGTAGCCGACGCCGTTATAGTATTTCCAATAGAAAATTGATAGTGACTCATGTTTATGTACATGCAAACTAATATGTGTCATTATCACGATATGTAAGAAATACTATAATTTCGTATTCTACCACCGCCATTAGCTACCATTACCTACCAATCGGAACGCACCTTTAAACTTGACGTTTCGTCTAGGTGGTACCAACCTAGCATTTACTATACAGACATCATTTATTTTTTTTAAATACGTATTTCTTAAAAAGCAACACTATAGACGTTGATGTCGCTCCTGCCAAAAACTAGATAGCCGACTCGCTCATATGCGACGGCGACACTCCGCCTTCGGTGACGCGCCGCATCACCGCTCGTCGCGCTATTCCGTACTTTCGGCATTTGTGACATAAATAACTATTATTCTGATGACGTAGTGTAGGTAGTGTCAAATGCTGATGCTTTGACAATACCTACGATTTATCTCAATAGAATAGATTCTCATGCAGCTAAACTATTAATTTTATATATTGTATGATAAAGTCATGTGCCTGGCCACATCAGATTTTTATTAGTTATTTTCTGAACGTATACTAAATCCACTTGCCGGATATAAGTTTTTTTGTTTCCTTGGTAATATTTCTCACCCGGCACGTGAGGCCTCTTGCAGTTTTGCTTTTGAGCTTCGAGTTGATAAGTGGTGTTTTAGATTTTTGAGGATTGGTTACGATTTTTGATTGTGGTAACGACCTCTCCATTTTTTTTTTTGGGATTTATTCTATCACCCACCTATTGCGTTTAGTGAAGTATACGCACAGCACTTGCTGGATTCATTCGCTCGATTTTTAAAGGTTACTACAAGCCGTTTTACACCTAAAGGCTTCTATGAGCGAGTTCTGGGAGCGAGCTCTATGAGCGAGTTGTCATTGTGAGCTTTGCGAGTAAAATTCACGTTCGAGCGGCACGTCCGAGTTATCATTACGAGCTCACGCACGAGGAGCACGAGCAAGCGTCTTGCGGAATTCTTAACTACGGATGTCAATTACAACCACCTCGACGGCCACCAGGAGAACATATTCTGTCATTGATTACAGCCGGCCAGGAGTCCATCTACCCTGCCAAAATAACCCCCAATGATTTGGGTGGACACGACGGTGACATCAAGGACTCCGTCACGTGTTTTAAAAATTATGTCAGATTTTTATTAGTTATTTTCTGAACGTATACTAAATCCACTTGCCGGATATAAGTTTTTTTGTTTCCTTGGTAACATTTCTCACCCGGCACGTGAGGCCTCTTGCAGTTTTGCTTTTGAGCTTCGAGTTGATAAGTGGTGTTTTAGATTTTTGAGGATTGGTTACGATTTTTGATTGTGGTAACGACCTCTCCATTTTTTTTTTTTGGGATTTATTCTATCACCCACCTATTGCGTTTAGTGAAGTATACGCACAGCACTTGCTGGATTCATTCGCTCGATTTTTAAAGGTTACTACAAGCCGTTTTACACCTAAAGGCTTCTATGAGCGAGTTCTGGGAGCGAGCTCTATGAGCGAGTTGTCATTGTGAGCTTTGCGAGTAAAATTCACGTTCGAGCGGCACGTCCGAGTTATCATTACGAGCTCACGCACGAGGAGCACGAGCAAGCGTCTTGCGGAATTCTTAACTACGGATGTCAATTACAACCACCTCGACGGCCACCAGGAGAACATATTCTGTCATTGATTACAGCCGGCCAGGAGTCCATCTACCCTGCCAAAATAACCCCCAATGATTTGGGTGGACACGACGGTGACATCAAGGACTCCGTCACGTGTTTTAAAAACCGTAAGCGTTTATATTTTTTTGAATTTTTATGACCCCATGGTCATTCGATTTTGGTTCGATTTGCGTACGGTTATTATAACCCTAATTTTAATTAATTAATTGCATTTATTGAAGTGCAGGCCGGTTTGGCAGGTTGATAACGATTGTATTAATTCTCATGTTGGTCAATTCCATTTCATTTTGTTTTTGTGAACAGAAAATAGAATTTTCTATAAATACTTCATAGATATTTTTTTTGTTCTTGATTAAAACAAAAATTTTCTTCGTGGACGTTAGCGTCGCCAGGCCAAATAACTTGTGGTACCATAACTATCTGGAACTGTTTTACTTGCTGAATATTTCAAATGACGTGATTTATGATAATACTTATTCTATTTTCACGTACTTTCTTTTTTTTATTTCAAAACCTGTCATTGATATTGTTCCTGTTCTATTATTTTATTTTATATGGTTACCAATCAAATCAATTAACAACATCGACAAATTTTCATAAGATTTATAATTTTGGCTTTGATCTTGGTTAATATTTTTATTTTGTCCAATAAACTTGGAATATCGACATCGAATATTGGCGTGGTTGAGTATTTTTGTATTTGTTGAATTTAATGGTACCAGTAAATAGAATCTTTTACTTATACTATATTCTTGTTTTCATTTGTTTTGTTCTCTTGCACCTACCTTTTCCTATTTTATTTTACCAACTAGTTCGTAATTACTGAGGTGTCCTTTCGGCAGTTGTTTTCTATTAATTACGTGGCGCTCACAGTCATTTACCCTTCTTACACCCATCCCTTCTTCACTGAGCTAGCAGGGAGCTTAAAGGACATCTAAATAGGTAGGTCCATCGTATTTAAAAAAAAATTGGAGCGTGACATCTTCCAGCGGTTCCATCGGTTCTTCATCTTCACCTTCACTCATGTCTTCTTGAATGTACTCTATATCATCAAATTCGATGCAAATATTGTGTAAAACACAAGCTGCAATTGTAGCTTCTACAATAAATTTGATATCAGAATTTTCAAAAAAATTTAATCGTCTAAATCGGCCCTTCAAAGGGCCAAATGCGTGCTCAATAACTATACGTGTAGCGGACTGTCTGTAGCTAAATCGCTTTTGAGCAGGGGACAGACGTCCGTTTTGCTTAAGAGGCACCACTAGCCATTGCAAATTGGGGTAGGCACTATCACCTAATAGGAATGCATTGCCGGAAAATCCACTTTCATTGGCAAATCGAAATAAATTTGACCGACGTAGCACTCTAGCATCGTGCATTGATCCCGCTTCTCCGCAAAAGATATTGTTACGCCGCGGTTTTGATTTAAGTGTTTGGCGAATTTTAATTAGTGTATTGAATCTGGTGTGACGTTTTGTGGAGCACCATCTGTTGCTTTCTCCTTTGTCTCTGGTTCAACTGTTAGGTTTCGTTCGGCTCTTCACCGTTGGATGGCGTTGCATGCAGGTTTCCTGGAATTAATTGCTCATCTCAGTAATTAAAAGGAGTTGGGCGATAAAAATTACATCATTGTAACGGGGAAAAATTCTACTGTCGATTGATGGGCCATGCGTGGAAATTCCTGCGGGTTTGAGCATTTGCAGTGATAATGCGTATTTTCCAGTTTTTGCACCCTGTGACGTAGAACGTAATTTTCTCGTAAACCACTTGATTGCTGGAAATTGACTGTTCAAATCTTCCCGACCCGGTGATGTGGGCATCTTATTGATTTTTTTCTATCTAATGACGGGTTCCGTTTCTTTAATTACGTCCTAATTATTCTTTTGCGAGATTTCGGGTCTCGTAGTGGGGATGCCTGCGGCTATATAACGGCGTGTTCAGCCGCCCTAAATCATCTTTTCTTGGGTGCTAGAGAAACTGCTGTCGGTTCTTGGCCCAAAAGCATCAAAAATCCTAGAAGTGTGTTTCGTTGTGGAGTTGACCAGTGATTCGGCTGTTGGAGTGTGTGTAGCCGGTTGAAGATGGCGAACGGTGCAGAATCTCGCCGGGTGGCGGATTTATTCACTTCACAACGTGTCGGTGGCGAGCTATTGTTGTTGGTTCAAAACTAATCGTCTTGAGTACGGATTTAATAGCACAACTTTCTGTGGATTATCTATAGCCCTCAACCCTACCTGGAGGGTAAGTCTAAGCTTGTTTTCTTTATTATGTGGACCCGATTCTTATTGCTGGGGATATTTTAGGCTTCATCCTTCCATCTTTCTTTCTGTCTTGCGTCTGGGTGATGAACTTGGTAACCCGTGGAGAATTCCTGTGTGCATAGGAGCTTTGGTGAAGAACGTCGATATACTGTGGGTGTTCCTGGTTCTACGGAGGATACGTTGAGGTTACGTACGGAAGCTGGATCATACCGTTGGGAAGTGGACTCGTGGATCGACTTGGTGCTGCAACGGAGGCTCTCTGCAATTATTCCGCAGTCTTTGGCGGTTATCTTACCACCGCAGCTTGGTCAGTCGAATCATCGTGGGAACTGCAGCGATGGATTAAGACGGGATACTCTAGTAAATACTGCGGGTTTGCCCCCTCGCACTGAAGACACACCTACCTGCGGAGACCAAGGTTTGGTTTATATTTTCTATCCTCGAAGGGTGACCGTGCCCTACGTCGCCGGTCCAGTGAATCTTCGGGTTACGTTCGTTTGTCGTTGGCTTGTCGAGGATTTGCCTCGACATAACCCAACTTTTGCCGTTAATTGTTTATTGTTGTTTGTTTATATTGGAGACTGGGTGACTGGTTTGAGGTTACGTACCCAGTCGTTACTATTCTTTTGTTTAGATATACCAGGTCCCCTTTTTTGCGATATTTGATATGGCTGATATTAACGATAAAGTTACTTATTTGACTAATTCTATTTTAAATGTAATAAATAAGCATGCACCACTCAAACGGTGCAGATTTACGAAACCACCGGCGCCGTGGATTACGCATACCATTAAGCGTATGCAGTTATTAAGGGATAATGCTCATAAGAGGTTTAGGATGGAGAGTACACAGGGAAATTGGGAATATTATAAACAACTCAGGAATTATGTGAAGGGAGCGATAGATCGGGAGCGAAGGGCATTCGTGGAGATGCAGATGCGTGTGGGTAGCAAAAATAAATGGCGTGCTTTGCGAAGGGTTGGAATCTGTCAGGGGGCGCAGGACAATTTCCCTGCTAATCTATGTAGACCTGATGAGGTAAATGCGTATTTTGTTAATTCGGTACCGGGCGTTAACATGTCCGACGGTTTTGACGCCGAACTCTATAATTATTACAGCTCGAATATGTTCTCGGAATCCACCTTTTCATTTCAGCCAACCGATGACGGAGTTGTGGAGCTGGCCATTCAGGCTATTAAGAGTGGAGCTGTGGGGTGGGATGGTATCAGTATTAGGATAATAAAACTATGTTGTCCGCATATTGTTCCGTACATTCGTGATGTCATCAACGTTGCAATCTCCACTGGTTCCTTTCCATTGCAATGGAAGTATGCTCTGGTGAGGCCGCTCCCTAAGGTGAGTCGCCCGACAAAGTATTCGGATCTCCGGCCAATCAGCGTTCTGCCGATCCTGTCAAAGGTAGCTGAAAAAGTCCTGTGGGGGCAGCTTGATGCCTACGTGCGCAGCAGCAATTTGCTGCCGAGCGTTCAGTCGGGGTTTCGCGCTGGATACAGTTGCGCGACCGCTTTGCTGAGTATCATTGATGATGTTGTCAGTCAGACTGACCGTGGGAATTACACGGTACTGTGTTTGTTGGACTACTCGAGGGCTTTTGATCGTGTTCACCCTGCATTGCTTTCGTCTGTGTTGCGGTATCTGGGTTTGGATGATGCATCTGTGGGTTTGCTTCTGGACTATGTGTCCGGGAGACGGCAGTCTGTGGTGATTGGCGAGCACGTATCTGAGTCACTTTTTACGTCGTCTGGCTGTCCACAGGGGTCAGTAATTTCTCCCCTTCTGTATACCTTGTACACATCCATCTTTCATACAACTATCAAAAGCTGTCGGTGCCATTTTTACGCAGATGATACCCAACTCTACTTTTCTTTCCCCCGTAATGAAGTTGACGCAGCGTCGAGAAAGATAAGCTCTGATTTGGCAGCGTTGGTTGACATATCACGGCGCCATAATTTAGAGATCAACCCAGGGAAGACGGAGGTTATACTTTTCGGTCCGAAGGGGTTGAGAGAGCAGGTCCGGTCGGAGTTGGCTATTTACATTGATGGACAGCAATTGATAAGCACGAAGACTGTTAAAAGTCTGGGTGTTATCATTGATGAGAACCTGCGGTTCGCGGAGCATGTTAATAAGTGTATGAGAAGAGCCTATTGTAACTTAAAATTGATATATAGCAAAAGAGATTACCTCAACATGAAGACTAGGCGCATGCTCTGCGATTTGTTGGTTCTGTCGCATTTTAATTACGCCGATGTACTCTATTCGCCGTTTTTAACTGTTTTTTTGAGGCGGAAGGTGCAGAGGGTGCAGAATGCTTGCCTTAGGATGTTGTATGGGTTGCGCCGGCGAGATCATGTTTCCCATAAGCTGTCCGATATCAATTGGCTGAGTATGATAAACCGGCGGCTCGCGCATTCGGCACTACTGTTTCACAGAATCATTTTATCTGGCAGTCCACCATATCTCTATAACAAAATTAAATTTCGTTCGGATGTGCACACCATAAATGTCCGGTTCAGGGGGGCCCTGACACCGCCGATACATCGAACAGAATTCTTTAAGAAATCTTACTCCTACCAAATCACCAAAATTTGCAATCACGTGCCGGTGGACTGTAGGGTGTGCACATCTGTGAGCTCTTTTAGGCGCATGTATCGCGCACATCTGTTCGCGGAGCAGTGTGCCGGAGGCTGATGGGCATGGTTTTCTTTTTCTTTTTGCTGTAGTGTTACTTTTCTTGTTCGTGGGCATGATCGTTTACGCATAGGTGCAGAAAGAGGCAGTTTTAAGATTTTAATATTATTAATATTTGATATGCGGGAGGCAAACATTTATTTTTATTATTATTTTTTTTCTCTTTATTTGTTTTTTGTATTTTTGTATAATTCTCCGGTGGGATGGAAGAACAATATTACTATTGAATCCCTCCGTTTGTTCACGTATTATTGCTGTCGCTATTTGTTTTAATGTAATGATGTGTGTGGACAATAAACTGATTATTATTATTATTATTATATATATATTTTCTAATTAACCAGCGCTTATCGCTTTTGTTTGACCACAATAGTGTGTGGGAATTTAAATTCCCATATATTCATTTCATATTTTGATTTTAACTTTAAATTTGGGTCATCGCTCGGTCTTAGGACAGCGGTATCAGTTACGTGTTGTCACTTTACCAACGCCGTTGCAATTATTTTATTTTATTAGTTTATTCCGGGGGAATTTTATCCCAACGTTTGCGGTACACTCGTCGAACTTCGTGGTTGGCCAACAACAGGTTTTATCCGAGTGCGCAAATATTTTTCCGGACATTTGTTTTTCGGTTTCAGGTTATTATCGGCACAAACGTTTGCCAAAGCGTTGGCATTTGACCACGGTGTATTAGTACTTTCTTGTACTGGTATTATTATTTTATTACGAAGTAATTTCTGGAGTCCTGTAGTGATTGCGGTGACTAACCAACCTCCTGGTACCCTAGTGGGATATTTTTCCAGGTTTATAATTTGTCTCTATATATTTTTTTGTATATCCACTGTGTGCCGGCGAACATTAAATTGAATCTAGGCGAGCTTTGGTCTTTCTCTGCCTCTGTGTCGCACTATTATTTTTCAGCCAGCTTTCGCAATCGAGTGACCAGTCAACAAGCGAGGTTTAGATTGTGTGGCGCCCTTCTCCGGAACATCTTGTTGTAGAGTGAGTCGTTTTCTCCCACGCCCCTCTCCCCGAGTGGCCGGTGCAACCTCCGACTGCATAAGCGCGCAGGTAACAATCATTCCTGGAATAATTTCAATAAATGCATCCATTGGTTCGCCGATAATTCAGAATAACGGGGAAAAAGAAAAGTCCTTCTTCTGCGAACTAGTATTTAATTATGTGCTCTGGTTATTAATTTCGAACCATTATGTTCATCATCAGACCAGCTGAAAAGATAAAGGACATGACAAACAGTTTCTTAGAGTACATAAATTAACATGTTGAGACAAATATCAGTAAAAACTCACCGTCGGGTTCAGCTTCGGCGAATACAAAAACAAACATACATAATCTAACAATATCAAAAGTCGATAAATAGTTTTGAAAAGGATTAGAGAACTAATCATAGGTCAATGGATAAAATTTTGTACCACACGTACAACGTAAACAACTGTACACTATAAAATGGAGACGGAGAGACATGTGCGCGTGCCCGGTGAAGCGTCGGCATAGAAGTGATCTGTAACGGTCAGCAAATAAAACGAATAGCGGCAGAATTTGAAATTTGAAAGTCGGAAGTACAAAATAACGGTACTATAAGATGAACAAAACAACAAAATAACACGAGACAAATTGTAGGGAGAGCAAGCACCAAGCACAAACGTTATATAAGGCTCTTATAGAGTTGTAAACCATTGAGTGTAGTGACCTCGTTTAGTAGGTTTATTGAATTATCCTTTTTGCATTTTTCTATATGGTAAAATTCGTAGAAATCAATCAATGGGTACTTGTTTACTTGTTTTATCAGTGTCATGTTCTGTATGGAAGTGGTATGACCTTCTTTCATGAGATGTTCTGCAAAGGATGACGGGTTACTGGTTCTTGTTTTTGTATGTTCCTTGTATCTAATGTCCAGTGAGCGAAGCGTTTGACCTATGTATTGTGACTCGCAATCACCGCATTTTAGTTGGTATATACCACTCTTTTTATGTGTGTCAATCTTGTCTTTGCAGTTATTCAATACTTTAAATATGTTGGAGGTATTGTAATTGGTAAGCATGATGTTGTGACTCTTTAATATTTGTTTTAATCTCTTGTGAATAGGTGGAAGGTAAGGAGTGGAGATGTGCCGTGAAACCATTTTGGAGTGAGGGTAGATAATCTTGATGATGTTATTTCTTTTGACAGCTTTTTGTATTGGCATGAGTTCTGTCTCAGTATAACCGTTGAGGTGTCCAATCTGTCTTATGGTGTTCAGCTCTTTTTCATATGAGGGAGTGTCTAAGGGGGTGTTTTCGAGTCTGTGAAAAAAGTATCGGAAGGAGGAGTGCTTGATGTTAGTTGGATGTTGTGAGTGTTTAGGGATGATTGTATCGGTGGTGGTAGGTTTTCTATATATGTTGTATTTAAGTCTATCTCCGTCTCTAGTAATTGAAAGATCAAGATAATTAATTGTTTTGTTCTGTTCCTTTTCCATAGTAAACTTTAGAATTGATATTCCATTCATTTGTTGGAACAATGTTTCCAATTCTTGCTCTGTACCCTGGAAGATACAAAAAACGTCATCTACATAACGTCCCCAAAAACCAATCATCTTGCTCGACTGTAACTGCATTATGTTCTGTTCTAGATTGTTGACAAAAAATGAGGCAAGTAGACCGCTTATGGGATTACCCATGGCCAGACCCCTATTCTGTTTGTAAATTTTATTGTCGAACTGGAAAAAATCGTGTTTGATGACCAGTTCGAACAGGTCTATTATGTCATCGATTGTGTTGTCGTAAACATTGTTCGAGTGCATGTACTTTGGGTGGCTAATGAATTTTTTGATGATTTTAAGGGTCTCAGGTACCGGAATGTTCGTATACAAATTTGTGATGTCAAATGAAACAAGGATCGAGTCATGGGAAATATTCAAGTGTCTGGTCTTATCTATAAAATCTGTCGAGTTACGCAGTTCGTATGTGGGTGTGAAGTTGAATGTTTTCATGATTGTGGTCAGGGCCTTAGCTAGTTTATGAATTGTTGAGTTGTAAGAAGTGACGATTGGTCTGATGGGATGGTTGTTCTTGTGTAGTTTAATGAGGCTGTAGGCCAATGAAATCTGTGGATTTTTCTCGACAATCTGTCTGATATCAAAACCAAAATGCATAAGTGCTCCTTCACATTTATTGAGGGTGTCTTTAAAAATCTTATTGTATTTCTTAAGTGGGTTCTGATTTAATGCGGTGATTTCGTTCTCTGAGAAAAATTGAAGAGTTTTTTGAACATATGAGGTTTTAGAGAGAACAACAATACCAGCATTCTTATCAGCCCTTGTCACAATTAGGTCATTTAGAGCGATCTTTTGTTTAATCGATTTCAAAATTTGTGCTTGGTGCTTACCTCTGAAACTGTGGATGTCCTTCCCGAAGGTGTGATGGTTCATCAGTTGCTTAATTTCGGTCTTTATTGCGTCTTTATGAGGGTGGTGTCGAAGTGCTGCGTCCAACTCGATGGCCACATTCTCCAGCGGGATCTTGTGTGGCGGCGCGTGTTTGTGTCCCGTGTTCAGAAGGTCCAACTCCTGCTGATCGAAGGCGACGCTTGAGAGGTTGGTAAATCTTGGGTGAAAGACGTGTTGCATGGGTTGTGGATGTGTTATCAGTGTCCGCTTCTTAGTCAGTATAAGTCTCTGCAGTTTGTGGCTTCTCTTGGTGTCAGTTTCGAGGTTTCGTTGGTAGACTTCTTCCTCCAGCTTGTCTATGATGGTGGTGTATTCAATTGAGTGTAGAGTCAGGTGGAGGTGTCTGTGAAGAAATTTCAGGCGTTCCTCTATAGCTGTCAAAATGCCGTGTTGTTTATTAGTGGCTGACCGTAGAAGAAAAAGTTGTACTTTATCACGTTCTGTTTCTAATCCTTTTCCCATTTTTAGCTGGCAAAACTTGGGGATGACGTGATGCTTGTGGCAGCTCTCGAGGAACCTAATGTGTTGTCGTGTCTTATGTCGTTTGTCCAGATTCTTCTTTAGCTGTCTTAGTGCGAATGCGAGGTCGGAGTCTCGAATAATTTCAATAAATGCATCCATTGGTTCGCCGATAATTCAGAATAACGGGGAAAAAGAAAAGTCCTTCTTCTGCGAACTAGTATTTAATTATGTGCTCTGGTTATTAATTTCGAACCATTATGTTCATCATCAGACCAAATTTGCCAGATACCAAATAGTCATTAATAATGCCTTTTCTCCTTTTTGTACTAAAAATAGACCAACCGTTGTTGTGCGAGTATGTTGTCTGATAAAGTTTACGTTTATATTGTATGAGACCAAGTGCTGCTGCCCGTTCGAAGTATAGTTTTTTTTATAATGTAAAGTTACATTGCCACCTTGCCATAATTATTGTTCTAGGAAGTGCTTTAGCTTGAATCTTTGTGGAAATTTGTGGTTCTTTTTAATTGTTCGAGTAATTTGAATCTGTTTGCAATTTGCGATTCTTTTGGAGGTATGAGTTAGTTTGGATTTCGGTTGAGAATTAGATTTCCCTTTAATATAGGGAACTGAGTTGATTAGAGGATAATTATTGTATTTGTTTTTTGTTGTTGTTTGTTTAAGCTAGAGTAATTGTCGTAACTTGTAGTTAATTGTAAATGGTTAATTTAGCTTGAGTCTTTGCCGCGAGTTGCGTTTCTGTTTAAGAATTTGATGTAGTTTGAGTTTCGTCCCTGTTTATTAACCTTTTAAAAACAGTTGACGTAATTTGAATCTTTGTTTGCGATTGTTATCCCTTTTTTTTAATATATTTAATTTTTAATTAACTCTGGTTTTAGTTGTCTTATTTTACTATTTCAAGTTTGTCCCTATTTACCTACGAAAACTAGATCTAAAAATTTAGTGTGATAGATGAAAATAACGGTAAGTGCAGTCTAATATCTCGAATATTAATACCTACATTCGCATGGGATAAATCTTCCAACCCCTTTTGCTCCACTTTAAGTCACCTGTGCATATAACATCAAATAAATTGGCTAACCGCTCGGCTAACCATTACTACCCAGTAGGCTGGGTAGTAACACCAGTAGTAGCTGATAACCCCCAACTCTACAGAGTTTTCACCTACAACAACATGAATTTAAAATTTCAAAAAACTTTATCTAAATACAATATCGTCCCCGCATATAGAAGTCATACTCAGATTAAAAAAAAACTCACATCATACAGATATATAAAAACACCTGAACGGGAACAGAGCCGAGTTTATTCGGTTCCCTGCTGTAATTGTGATTCTGTGTTTGTAGGTCAAACAGGCAGAAAGCTTTCAGAAAGATTAAAAGAGCAAACCTCCGTACTTCATCAAATATATACGGACGGTTCATAAAGTTAATTTTGGCAATGCTCGGTTGCTCCACAAATGTGAAAAAGGCTACCAAATGGACCTGCTTCAACAATATCAGATACAAAGACACATTCACGACCCACTGATTTCATTTATGAACGCACAGCTGGATTTCAATATCAAACCCCTGTATACTTATTTGAACCGTCTGTTACGCTGTCAAATTGGCCAAATTTGCCACGTATCAGAATTGAATTTTATCCGATTCGCGGCCCCGTTTGGTTTGTTGTGTTATCACGGAGTTCGATCACCGACCGTAAGAGGCCGGGCAGTGTACCGGAAAGCGATATTAATTTTCCTTTTAAGTACTGATGCGCAACCATTCTACGTAGTTGGGCAGATTTCGTAAATGTTTTTTTGGATCTTCTTCGCCCTATATAAGGCCGGCCAATTTCAGCCAGTTTCAGTCAAAAATTCGTGTGGTAGCGAAAGCTCTGTTCAGCTGCTTGCCGAATTCTGGCATCTCCTTATAGTCTCGTGGTGCTTAGTCGAGGTGACAGCTACAGTCTTGTGATATGCTGGGATTATAGCGAAGACAGATTGTAGCGAACACATTTGTGGATTTATCCCTCGTCTAAGTTGTGGAATCGTGGCTGGTGTATGGTGCCCGTATTCTGTTCGCCTTGTGCGGAATCATACCACTTGAAGCTTGTGGATTACGAAGCCCGTTCAAGACCTTTTTGGTAAGCGAATTTATCAGCTGTTGTCTTGGATCGATTCCATATTGCGTGGGGATATCCTAGGCTTCTTCGTTCGGCTTGTTTGTCCCCCCGTACGTGACTCTATAGTCATCAGAAACGTGCCTCTGGTTGAACGACGCTCCTTCCGGATAAAGACAACGGCTGTGGGTTTGCCGTTTGACCGACGGAGGATCACCATCGCACCGAACCTGCCTTGCTGAAGTCTGCTGACCGTGGGAGTAGTGGTAGCAAGCCGATTCGGGAACCTCCTCCGTGACCTTGACCACACCTCTGCCCAAGGTCAAGGTCACGGAGGATGTTCCCGAATTGGCTTGATGGTGCAAATTAGGAGGACTCCTTATTTTAGTTTTAGATGACCTTATCTAATCAGGAGGAGATCGAATTGGAGGAGGTGAATGACTGGTCCAGGTTAATGAGGAGGTTTACGGTTTTTGTAACCCCTTCCATCACGGAGCAGTAGAAATGTAACAGCTGGATTACTATTAAACGTTGTACAAATTTGTCTGTCTCAAAATTGAATCAGTAAAGTTAACATACGTCACATTATCGTTAGAAATGGTGTCAACTACTGCAAACCTGAAACAGGCAATTCAATTGCAACGACAACAATACGATCTTCGCCGTCAGGGTCTAGAAGATAAAATTGAAAATGTTGTACTTCCGAATATATTCGAAGAGCGTTGGGAGCTTACCTTGGATCTGCAATGGCAACTTCAACCATTTTTAATAGGTATTGAAATGTGTGATGAATATCTCAATGATAATATCCATTGAGAAGTTCATAGCCAAAATAGCAAAAATGCAAAATTTATTTCCTAGCGTATGTAAAGAGTTAAGTAACCTGATTCCTATAACATTACTCCAGAGCGGTTTGGAGCATTTGTGATATAAAATAAAGTCATATATCTGTAAACATTCATTATTTTTTCTAGAAGATAAAATTAAAAATGTTGTACTTCCGAATATATTCATCATATAAAGAAATAGAATAATAAAGATACTACAAACAAATGTTTTTATTTATTTATTATCATAATGCTTACAATAATGCACCTGCTATCGCCAGGCTTTTCGAAATTCAATCGGTTGAGAGTGTTTCTCACCATTAAATATTAGCTGTAACTGTGTTCCAGTGTTGTTGACATACTGTATTTGCGCATCTGAGATATTTTTAACCAATCTCCTGTTTAGCTTAACACGACCGCATAAGTAGCACACAAGTCTGCGAGATGCTTTCAACCTGTAGACACGTTCAAGGGGGTACCTGACCCCGATATTTACATGCATTAATTGAACCAGTAGCACCTTATCAGTATCATCTTGCAATACTTGTTCAACAGTGTTCATGATATTAAATATCGTAGTGGTGGGCTCGATCACTGTACACTGTATACTATAGTAGTAGTATTTCACAAGCTTGGCGAAAAAACGTACTCCGCATTATATATTCAACAAAACCCCATCCAAAACATTCCGCGTGGGGATTTAGAAGGGATTAATATATTTAAAATAAAACACGAATGAGGAGTATTTTTATTTATGTTTTATTTTTATTACGTGTATCATAACATAACCATAACGTAACATAACCATTACAAATTTGTTGTTACTGTTTCGGTGCCATTACAGATTTCTTGTAAGTGTTTCGGTAAAAAGCTATACAAATCATCTCGTATGTTTAAAAGTTTTAATTCTTTCAAACGGTTTATTAATTGGTTAATATTAATTCTATGTTGTAAATAGTCTTCACATGTAGTCCACCCTTCTTCAAATTCCTTCCGACGTTGCGATAAATATTCAAACTCAAACTCACACCTAAAGTCGTTTAGCGATAATGCAGTTTCGCGTGCTAATGTTGAGTACTCCTCCTGTTGCAGATTTACAGCTTCTATTAAAGTTGCAGCTTTCTGTTGTGAAATCTGGTCAAGAGAATAACATGCTCACATTGTTGATAGTTGTAGCTCACTCATGTAATAGGTATGGAAGACTGTGGTGAAAAACAGTGCAGTTATTATGTATTTAATAGTTCAACCCCACCACTTCGATCCACAAGGACGTCACACAACTTTTGGTCAGGGAGTACTGGACAGCACAGCAAGTACCACCAAAAACTTCCAACAAATGACTGCAAATAATTGGATTAATATAATGTAGAGAATGTAAAATGTGATGATACGTACCAGTAATTTGTTCCTCCTCAATATTATCAGGACACCTTGTAGTATGGTCAGACACGTTAGCCCACGTCTTTTGTTTATCACACTCATTAGGTGTTGATGAGTAACAATGTGAGTGACTCATCGTACCTACAACAGTTTCGACTGTTAGTACTGCGGAACCATATGGAGAAGGGTTTAAATATGTAAAGATTCAAGTCGTGCTTGAAACCAGATTTGCATAGTCCAGTGCAATAACCCCACGCTGTGGCAATTTCTACCTCCTCCGACCTCTTGACATTGAAACATGTTTTGTAAGATGTGGAGGGTGATAACCTCCTTATGCAAACATTTCATTGTCGCTGTGAGGAGGGAGGGAGCCATTAAATACAGCGCTTGCAAAATAAAACCTCAGTTTGATCTCCTCCATCATTTTGAACAGTTAAAATGTTTGAGTGTGAGCAGTGCGGTAAAAGTTTCACGCGTGCGGATAATGTTAAACGTCAACAGCATGTGTTGGAAAACGTCTCAAATTAAATAATCAGCAAGACAGTGATAATCAACGACAGTTGACGAATGTTAGAAAATGTGAATACTGCGATATTTACGTAAACCAAGCAACATACTCGGCACATCTACGCAGCAATGCGCATAAAGCGAATGCCTTAGTATTAACCGATGATGGTGTTGAAAAAATTGCGGGAGCATTTGGGAACAGAATTGTAAGCTATAGAATATCAGAGCCAAGACACTATATACATCTGGAGGATTTTTAAAATGATATTCGAGAAAAAGTAATAAATTTAATTGAGAACATGCGCTATGTTCACAACTGTGTGAAGGTTAATGTTGAATGTTTTGCGTTGTATTACCTGGCTACGAAAGAAGATGCTGAAATTAAATCATTCAACACGAGAAATGTTGTTATTACGAGAGGTGTTGATTTATACGCGGTATATACATCATTTGTGAATGAAATATCGACAAAAATGTCTGAATTTCAGGAGCGGGATTCAGGTAAGATAAATGTTATTGTGAGTAGTGCAATAATGAATAATGAAAAATGTTTTTTGTAGGATGGACATTGGTTTGCAAGCAGCATTCGAGGATGGTGAGATTTACAATAATTGAAGATTTGCATTATACAGAAAGACGACAAAATACACATGTAAATTTGTTAATCATTAGTGATGATAATGGTACTAATCATTATTGTTGGATTAAAAGTTTGTCACGATTTGTATCTAAACATTTACCCTAAATGGGCATGAAAAATATATTTGTGAGGGATGTTTGGTATATTTTTCAGAAGAAAGTAAATTGGAACGACATATGAGGGAAGATTGTAAACGTGTTAAGGCGGTTTTACCCACCAATTCATTGAGAATAAATAAGATTGGGGAAACAGTGAAGGAAAATATTTTACAGTTTGAAAATTATGAAAAACAATTGAAAGTACCGTTTGTCATCTACGCCGATTTTGAGGCGTTGCTGAAACCTACCCCTAATGATGGTAGAGAATTCGATCATTCAATTTCATTTACAACCAAATGTTATGAGCATGAACCTTACGCATTTGCATATTATATTAAATGTTCGTATGATGATTCATTATCCAAAGGACCGCATGCCGCTACAGAATTTATGAGTCATTAGAAAGCGATGTGTAGAGAATTTATAAAGAACATTCGGGCATAGTAAAACCAATGAATAAATTAACTGATGATGAAAATCGTTTATTCAAAGACACAAGCACGTGTCATATCTGCAATAAATGTGTGAATGTTAAGGATAAAGTTCACGATCATGACCACCTAACGGAGGCTTTTACAAATGTTGCACATTCACTGTGCAACCTTAATTACAAAATTCCAAAGTTTATACCAGTGTTTTTTCATAATCTTAGTAATTATGACAGTCATCTGTTTGTGAAAACAATGGCGTTAAAAGAAGAAAGAGTAGATGTTATTGTGCAAAATAAAGAAAAATATATTTCATTTTCAAAACGAATAGGTGTTGGACATACGATTGATGCTAGAGGAAAACATAAAAAATTATTTTTAAAACTTAGATTTTTGGACACTTTTAAGTTTATGGCATCATCGTTAGAGAAATTAGCATCATATTTGGTAGACGATAGTTGTAGAGAATTAAGAAGATATATAAAAGATGATGCAAAATTTAGGTTACTTAGACAGAAAGGAATTTTTCCTTATTCTTTTGTAGATTCATTTGAAAAATTAGATTATCCGCAACTGCCTACGGCTGAGGATTTTTTTGATATATTGTCGGATAGAAGTGTAGATGCGAAAAAGTGCTCAGCGTGTGTGGCGCACATTTGAATGTAAGACACTTGGTGATTACGCAGATATATATTTAACATCGGATGTGTTGCTTTTAACTGATGTATTTGAAAATTTCCGCGATATATGCATGAAAGATTATAAACTTGATCCGGCACAGTATTTTACCGCCCCAGGTTTGAGTTGGGATGCTATGTTGCGTATGACTGGTGTTAAACTGGATTTATTAACAGATATTGACATGTAATTATTTTTTCAAAATAGTATTCGAGGAGGTGTTAGTATGTGCACAAAACGTAAAGAAATAGCAAATAATCCATTCCTTCCCAATTATGATCATGCAAAGGAAACATCATACATTCTATATTTAGATGCTACAAATTTATATGGGCATGCAATGTGTCAAAATCTTCCTGAAGGATCATTTCGATGGTGGACGACAGAAGAAATTGATAATGTAAACGTTGCAAACCTGTATGGTGATCCTAACGATTTCCCATTTTGCGCGGAAAGCAGAACACCTTTAAGATCAAAAAATCGTAAACTATTAAACATTTTGTCTTCAAAAACAAAGTATATAATTCATTATTTAAATTTGAAGCAATGCATAGATCATGGACTTGAGTTGGGAAAAATTTATCGAATTCTGGAATTCAAGCAAAGTAAGTGGTTAAAACCTTACATTGATTTTAATACGAGTAAAAGAAATGAGGCCACAAACGAATTTCTCAAAAATTATTACAAATTATTAAATAATAGTATATTCGGTAAGACGATGGAGAATGTTGAAAATCGGGTAGACATAAACTTATTAACGCATTTCGAGTCACGACATAGGAAAATTGGAGCAGAAGTTTTTATAGCAAAACCAAATTTTAAATCAGCAAAAATTTTTAGTGAAAGTTTGGTTGCGATTGAAATGAAAATTGTAGAAGTTCATTACAAGAAACCATTGTATGTAGGTTCCAGTGTATTGGAAATTTCCAAAGGTATTATGTATGATTTTTATTATGGTTACCTTAAAACAAATTATGGAGATCGTGTATGTCTTTTATATACAGATACAGATTCTCTAATTGTGTCTATTAAAACTGAAAATGTTTACAATGATATTAAAAAGAATGTTCATAAGTTTGATACCTCTAATTATCCCACGTCTAATATTCATCAGATTCCACGAAACAAATCTATTATAGGTAAAATTAAAGATGAGTATGGTGGACGAATAATTGAATCATTTTACGGTACAGGTGCTAAAGCTTACTGCATACAAGTTGCAGGAAGCGATGTAAATGTTGCTGAAGATGTTAAAAAAGCTAAAGGAGTTAAGAAATACGTTATAGACAAACACTTAACTGTTAAGACTATAAGCGGATTGTGAACGAGGGGGGGGGGGGCAGATACTTAAGAAAATGTGTGTATTCCGGTCACACTTGCATACAATGTATACAGAATTGAACAACAAAATTGCGTTGTCAGCAAAAGATGATAAACGGTACATTCTAGATGACAATTGTAACACATTGGCATGGGGACACTATAAAATCCAAAACAATGAGGCAAATTTAGAGTTAGATGAATTAGTAGCTATGTTCTATGACAATAACTAATCTCTTATAAACTTAGAAAATAAAAAACGTTGTAAATGAAAAAAATCTGATGTGGCCAGGCACATGACTTTATCATACAATATATAAAATTAATAGTTTAGCTGCTTGAGGATCTATTTGACTGAGATAAATCGTGTCTGCATTAAAATTAAACTAGTTAGCCAGGATTTGACAGATATTTTGATAGTCAATAGTATCAATCGAAGGTATTGTCAAAGCATCAGCATTTGACACTACCTACTGTCATCAGAATAATAGTTGTTTATCTCACAAGTGCCGACAGTACGGAATAGCACAACGAGCGGTGATGCGGCGCGTCACCGATGACGGAGCGTCGTCGTCGCATGTGAGCAATTCGCGCTATGTAGTTTCCGGCAGGAGTGACATCAACGTTTTTGTGTTGCTTTATGAAAAATACGTATTTTAAAAAAAATCAAAAATGGTTATATTTCGGTATAGAAAATGTTAGGTTGATACCACTTCTACGAAATGTCAAGTTTAAAAACCTAATTCAAATTCTGACAGATTTATATTCGTTCATGACACTGTAGATGACGTTCCATAGCGGTTCTCCGAGTGTGACAGCGTGGTGACAGCATATTCCCTATATAGTATATTTAAACCGATTAAACTAGTTTCCTACTTTCCACTAGCAAGATTTGCGATGAACCTTGACATACCATGAACCAATTTCCACCAGTGTCCAATAGATGTCATGATAATAGTAGTTAGACAGCAACCCGTACTGTTACTATCGTTTGAAATGACGAATTAAATCTATATCCTGTACAGGGCTCAGTAGTTCAGCGGTAGAGCAATTCCCCGGCAAGGAAGAAGGCCCCGGTTCGAATCCGGGCTGAGACCGTATCCTTTTAATTAATTTTAAAAATTACTTCTCACTTGGATTCTATTTACGTCATATTCCCTATATAGTGACAGCCATAGACATTTCTGTGGTGACAGCACAAAAAACTATTTGTCAAAATCCTGGCGACTATGTAGTTTCATATCAATGCAGATGCGACCGATCTCGATCAAATAGAATTTGCTCTTGCAGCTAAACTATTAATTTTACCAAAAAATGTCATAGGCATAAATTATTCAAAATTTCCTCTGCTTTAAGTTATTATTTAACTATTTTGACGAAATTACAGAAATGGCGGCTCATCTGCAAAAGCCTTGAAAAAGACTTAGAATAAACTACCAGTTCCTTTGGACTCTTTTGAACCAAAAGCTTTTCAGCTCTAAGTTTGGTCATAGAACTTCTAAATATGAATTTTCGTCCCGACACCTTTAGTAGTTTCTCCGGAATCGTCGTCACAAAAATCTGGTACACACATACGCACACACACACACACACATACACACACACACAGACATTTTTTTGTACCTTGGTCAAAAATGTTCAGGGGACCCAAAAAGACCTATTTCCGCTAAAATCTCAATTTTTTTTTCGGCATGATTACAATACTTTAGCATACTGCGTATGATAAAGTAAAAAGTGTTTTTATTAACTTTACCATGTACAATCATAGTTTACAATACATTGTTTTTCCCTATCCAGGAATTATGCGCATCGCTGAGACCCACCCATTTAACGAGGACTTTGTTTCCTTTGCGTTTAATAACCTTTTCAACCAAGAAAACGTCGGGATGTCGAACCTTCTGCAATTCATAGTCATAAAAACCTCCTAATATTTCTACCTCTGAATCTTTGATTATGTAAGTTCGCGGAAATGTATTTTGTATTCTAGAGATGGTAAAAATTTCACCAGTTCGGCGTATAGTTTTTGGCAAAGGCCTGTCGATGTTTACTGATGCGAACGTAGTCACCAACCTTAATCTTTGCAGGTTTGGGATCCATAACTTTGAAGGAATTATATACAGTGTTGAGAATATTTTTAGCATTTTTCTGATTCACTTTAACTGGTTTAAATCCCGTTGTACTATGGACAGTATTGTTATAGGATTTTACTATTTCCGGTAGTAAATTCAACCAGCGATAATTCCCCTGCATGGAAAACTCTTTCCACATCTTTTCCTTCAACGTTCGATTCAACCTTTCAACGATTGAACTTTTCAGAATGGAGTATGTAGTGTAATGGTTTATTCCATAACGCTTCATTAAGTTTTGGAATGCTGCACTATAGAATTCTTTCCCCATATCGGTTTGAAGATTCTTCGGTATATTCTGCCTCCATTCGAGAAATATCTTGTTCATCTGTTTTGAAACTTCGTAACCAGTTTTTGTTTTTAAAGGTTTAGCCCATGCATATTTGGAAAAAGTCTTAATGACAACTAAAATATACTTATATCCCTTGTTTTCTGTTGAATATGGAATCATTTCCACCAAGTCCATTTGAAGAAGGTCCCGTAATCCTTTGATGATACTCCAGTGACTGCCAAACAACGTGCTCAGGATAACTTATTTGTTTAAATGGCTGGAGATCACGATAAAAACTGTATCTGCTGCAAAAGCAGTTGCCCGGATCATCTGGCGGTAACTTGTGTTGTGTGTAAAAAGACATATAAGAATACTTGTGTGAATCTTACGCAATCTGAGGTTCGTGTTCTGCGATCCAAGGAGGGTATTTTGTGGTCTTGTAAGGCATGTCTCGCAGTGAGCCATGACTTGTTGGGATTGAAGTCGTTGATTACTGATCTGCAGAGCGAGGTTTTACAACTGAAGAATCAGATTGCTGGTTTGCGAACTGAGCATGCACCGGTTCAAATGGAGAATAATTTCTTTGAGGACGTCCTTGCCGAGCTGGGGGAGCGTAAGCAACGGGAGTGCAATCTGATGATTTTTAACCTTGGCGAAGCCAACGGTGATGGTTTTTGTGAGGCAGATGATACCGCTTCGAGAGAGTTACTTCGTAAGATTGATCCCAGATTTGAGGATGGTCTGGTGGTCGAAATGATTCGTCTTGGTCGCTATAATGGTGTTGATGGTGCCCCAAGGCCGGTAAAGGTAAAGCTTCGTGATGTTGGCTCTGTGAGGGCCTTACTGAGGAAGTACAACAGTGTGCGAAACACCTTGGATGTTGGTAATGTTCGTATTTCGTCGGACCAGACGAATAAACAGCGTCAATTTATGCGGGGACTGCGTGACGAGCTGGCTAGGAAACGGGCTGATGGTGATGACTCACTGACTATTAAGTATGTCGCTGGTGTCCCGCGCATTGTTACATCTGATTTAAACTGAAAATACCCAACAGTATGTGTCCCACTAAACAACTTCGATGTTATTATCAGAACGTCAGAGGACTCAACTCTAAGTGTCAGGAATTTTATAGTGCCATGCTTTCTCTGGATTGTGATGTGGTGGGGTTATCCGAAACATGGTTGTCGTCTGGTGTGGGGAATAGTGAGTTGTTTTCTGATCGGTTTTTGGTGTTTCGCTGTGACAGAAGAGAGCAATTCAGACGTAGAGGAGGTGGTGTATTGCTGGCCGTGGATTCAGGGTTGTCAGTGTGTGCGGTTGATTTGTCTGGTTTCTATGATGTATGTTTGAGTATTGATATTGTTGGTTGTAAGATAGGTATAGGTGAGCTGGCTGTTTATATGTTTGTTGTTTATATACCACCTGATGTTAGTGCTAACGATTATGAAGAATTATTTTCTTTTTTGGAGCAGCTTCACTGCTTGTACGATGCAAAAGTTCTCATAACGGGTGATTTTAATGCACCAAAGTTCTGCGTTCCAGATGATGCTGATTTGCGTTCAAAGATAATTAATAATTTTCTTGATTTTTATTGCTTTAAGCAATTTAATAACGTGTTGAACGCAGGTGGGCGTGTCTTGGATTTAGTCATTAGTAACGTCGACTGCCGTGTACGTCGTGATGATCTGTCACTTGTTGCTGAGGATGGATATCACCCAACTCTTGAGGTAATAATTGATGTAAGACTTAATGATGTAGTTAACTTCCCCAATGGTATGCGTGATGCCTATAATTTTCGAAGAGCAAATCTTGTCGATTTATACCAGGCTCTGACCACCGTGGACTGGTCGCCGGTGTACGGCATTGAGGATGTTGATGACGCCCTTGCTTGTTTCTATGACATACTTAATGCAGTTTTTAACAAACATGTTCCTAAAAAAGGCAAAAGGGGTTTACTGAGGAGATCATATCCGGAGTGGTACACAAGTGAGATAATAAGTGATATCAAATATAAGAACTATTTACATAGCGGTGTAAGCGAAATGATTCTCATTATTATCGTAATTTGTTCAGGATTGTTAGACGTCGTATAACGTGCAGGGTGGCTGAAGCATATAAAGAGCACATTCTGCGGGTCGAGAGTTCACTTATTGAGAATCCTAGAGGCTTCTGGAGTTTTGTGAACTCCAAGAGGGGGAAGACGAGGATACCTGGGGGTCGATTTTCAAAGTCATGACCAGCGAACGTGTACGCTCATATCGGTGATCGCCGAGGTGGGGACTGCAATGCGTTGTTTCTCCAGCTTGAGCCTGCATCACGGCTGTTTCAATCAGGCTTGCCAATGTGCGGATAATGAATGTCTCGGACGCTTATTTTCATCGCGGGGATGCGAAGCGAACGTTCTCCGATAGCGACGGTGGCTCTAGTCTGGTGGACCATTTTGGTACTAGCGCAGCGATGCACTTCTTGGCTCTGCAACACATGGCTGAGATGGCGTTGTGTACGGTTTCAAACTTTATTGTAGTCGTTCTTTTAATTTCAAACCACGTCAGTTTAATTATTTTTTTATTTTTGAAATTCCTCTTTTTGTCGTTGCCATGTTGTTAAACTGTTTGTGGGTTTTTGTTAGCTAGATAAATTAGAAAGATAATAAAAAATGGTTAGTTAAAGTGTCGGTATGGCCTATTGGCCTAATTTGTACGTTCGAAAATTTGAAATTGATAAACTTTTACTTGTACTTCCATTTTCACATGCTAGCGTGGATCGCATATTCATCAGTCACTTCATTTTTATCAAAACGGATATAAGAAGTAGATTATATACCTACGGAAATAGGCGTATATTTTGTATTATATCGATACTAACAAAGGTGTCTAGGATGCTGGGGGCCTTTTAATGTTTCAACTGAATAAGCAAATGCTATAGGAAATGCTATAGGCAAAAGTATGGAAAAATAAAAAATCTTTATTATGGTTATATTTTCTAATGGAATTTTATAAAGGAAATGAATTTTCAACCTTCTTTTTTATTCATCGAAGAGTAATTGGGGAAATGTTGGCATATTAGGACCTGGAAAACGGGTAAAAGTGGGGATTTTGATGTTTGCTGTCGGAAATTGCAGTGGTGCAATATTGGTAAGCCTGATTTCAATACAATATTGCAACTACAATTTACGAAAACTAAAACAATGGCGGACAGACGCGTGTCAGTTAAAACAAATCGAATGCAATATAGCAATGCATAAAGAATACATTAAGTCGTTGAAATTTGTATTAGGAACTTCGCAACCACAACACAGATTTTAGAACAGATTTCTTTTTCCTTCTCTTCTGAGAAGTTATTACTTTTGGTTAATTTTATTTTAAAATATGGTTTATGTATAAGTTAGGTATGTCTTTTTGTTGTATGATAAAAAATACATAATTCGACATATAATTATTAAGAAGTTTTAAACTATATTGTTTTATAGATTAAAAGATTTATGCGGCCGATTTCGCAATTGTGAATTATTAAACATTTATTGCCATCTTCACGCGGAGTAGTGTAAATGCTGATGTGGTAAAAAAATAATAAACGTGTCGATTGCCCGATTGCGCCACTTCCCCTTAAATTAATGTCATTTGCAGTAGTATGACATATCCTGCAGTGGAGGATTAAGGATAGTCGGGGCCCCTAGGCAAATTATCTTTGGGGGCCCCACCCACAAACTAAACTAAAACAATAAACAAAGAGAATGTAGTAGGTAGCACGTAAATATTTTTTTATTGTTTATAAATAGTTTTATAATAATAAGAATTCTTCTATATAACAACTGTTTATAATGGTTTATAAATAATAAAAAAATATTTTTTACATTTTCATGTTGTTTTTACAAATTTTTGTTTGCAAATTTACAATGTTCTAATTAATTTATTGTCTTCAAAATTACATTTTTAAAACAAATGTTCAACTGAAATCAGGGACAAGGCATTTAGACGTTCTTGTCCCATTACAGCCCAATTTTGATTTTCTACTAAGATAATAAATTATTAAGAGCTAAAAATTGAAATCAGGAAACAAATATACTTTGCGACTTTTAATAAGATTTACACCAGAATGGCAGAATGTTCAGATATTTTCATTCAAATAATAAGATAATACAAAATATATCCTGCTCAATTCTGTCTAGTCTAGGTGTAACATTTTAAGAATATTGCTGGCTATATTATAGTCTTCTTGCTATTAATTAAAAAAATCGATATTCGATTTTCATAAAAGTCATCACCACACTCGAAAATATTGAGCCGGATTTTTTTTAAAATTATTACCAAATGTTCAAAGGTCACGCTAACGTATGTTTTTAAGAAGAATTTAGAAGAAATTTAGAAGAAATTTACACATGGTACTTATACATCAAATTATAGATAAAAGTGTTGTGGTAATGTGACTTTTTTACAATTTACAGCGAATCAATCCAATGTCGTAAATCTTGAACGAAAATTTGAACGATGAATTCGAAAAAAAGACAGAACTAAGGACATAGAACATAAAATACTATTCCATTTGGAAAAAGTAACCTCTAGTTTGTTAATATCGCATCAACCCCGAATTTTGTAGTAAATAATTTTCATGTAAAACTACAATTAAAAAATGATTCCTTTCTAAATTTAAACACATGTATGTATTATATACATTTATTATTGTATTATTAATAATATCACTAAATGGCGAATCATTATTAGTGATATAAGATGGGAAACATACCATATATGACATTTTTAAAAAGATTATTAGTTTTTATATATAATTTTTAATATACTATATATAATATTCATTATTAAATGATTAACAAATACAGTATTTGCATTGTGAAAAATATCTCCAAATGACACGGTAATATTAACTATATTGTTCAATCACTAATTATTCTACAAATGTTGATAATATCAAATGACATTTATCAAATAATGTTCTTGCCAGTATACCAATTTTGTAATGTACCTAAATTACAACAAAAAAAAAACGTGTTCCAAACTTGTGTGACACCAGTCACTAAAAAAAACCAGTCAGTAAATTATTGTTGACAACTAAATTTTATTTAAATAGGTGTTGGCTAGATGTGATTTATACAACAATGGAAATTAATACTTTTTTGGATTGTTAATGTACGTTCTTATATTTATTTATTTACTAATTAATTTAATATATTATTATTTAATTATTAATGTAAAAATTACATTATACTTGTGGCTTATAATCTAAAGTAAAGGAAGTATGGGCGGAATTACTAATAAGAATCTTGCGAGCGCCAGTGATCACATTGCATCGACTGGGGTGCCCCTGTCGTTGCTTTGAACGAAAAATACCCGCGCGGTGACCGCTACGAGCTATTCACCAGTTTGAAGATACTGCATCACCAGCGGATCCCCACTACAATCTTAGTCGCCGCGAAATTTGCGACGTTGTCGGTTGCTTACTAGCACCGTGATTGGAGCGGTAGACGGAATAGCGTTGCCGAATTTACCAATTTGCTGCGCTCTCGATAGCTCATCGTTGGAGCCTCGATAGTTCCCACGAGCGTGCACGCTTACGGTCCTACCTTTGAAAATCGACCCCCTGGTGTTGTTACGGATGGTGATGTTGTGACGGATGACCCGATTGGTGTGGTTGAGGCATTTGCCACTTACTTTTCGAGAGTCTTTTCTGATGCGCGTGTTGGTGGTTGCTCGGTGGGTTCGGACAGTAGTTTGGATGAGTGCTTTTCGTTTTCGCACATTAATTGCTCGGACGTGGAAAATGCGTTAAAGTCACTTAAGCCAAAGTTTTCTGGTGGCTGTGACGGAGTGCCAAGTTTTCTGATTAGGGATTGTTCTGCTGTCTTCAGCGAGCCCTTGCGATACATTTTTAACCGTTCGATATCGTTGAGAACATTTCCTGACGTCTGGAAGATGTCCGTCATCACACCAGTTCTTAAGTCTGGCAACTGTTCTGAGATTGGGAATTACCGACCGGTGTCTCTCCTGTGTGGATTCTCAAAAGTTTTTGAACTTGTTTTACATAGTCGTTTTTCTTTTTTCACTGTGGGGAGACTGAGTCCACGTCAGCATGGTTTTGTGCCGGGTAGATCGACGGTGTCGAATCTTGTTTCTTTTACGCAATATGTTTCAAGACATATTGATAATCGTACTCAGGTAGATGTCATCTATACCGATTTTAGTAAAGCCTTTGACACCGTTGATCACTCTCGTTTGCTGTCGAAGCTTGCCTGTTTTGGGTTTTCGCCTGATTTGGTGGCTTTGATGTCTAGCTATTTTTCCGGTCGTTACAACTACGTTTTTGTGAATGGCTTTCAGTCTCGTGTGTATCCTTCAACTTCTGGTGTTCCTCAGGGTTCTGTTTTGGGTCCTTTGCTCTTTAATATTTTTATCAATGATTTATTGGTAAATATGCCGGTTCAGTTCCAGGCCTATGCGGACGATCTGAAGATGTATCGGGCGATTGGTCATGCGGAGGACGTCGAACGACTTCGGGATGGTTTGCGGTACCTGGAGCTCTGGTGTGGAGAGAATTGTTTGCACCTTAATGTCGGGAAGTGTAAGTTTGTTAGTTTCTCCAGATCTGTTGCTCCTTTGCATGCGGATTATGTTCTAGCTGGAGTCCTGCTGCAAAGATGTGGTGATATACGTGATCTTGGTGTGTTGTTTGATTCTGCCGGCGCAAGAACAAACGTTTTGGTTGGTTCACCACTGCACATGATGTGCAATTTGTTTAATATTGTGTGTGGCGAAGTCAACATTTTTAATGTTGGTGCAAGAACTTTTTTTGCCGAATATAGAAATGCGGCCCGTACTTAATGTATTTTGATTTTGTTTTTGAGCAATATTGTTATGACGCCTATTATAATTATGTATTAATATAGAATTTATGTATTAGCTATTTGTAATTGTATCCTTTAAGTGGGACATTTCCTGTTGGGTATAAATAAACTTATTCTATTCTATTCTATTCTATTCTATTCTATTCTATTCTATTCTATGATAACTTTTCGCCTTGGCAAATTTCTTCGTACAGGAGCGTGAATTTCATTGATCAAATCCCTTTTAACTGAAGTCATCCTTGGATAGTAATATTTCAACAAAGTAAGGTTCCTTCGGTCTTGTACGTTTTGAAATATATTTGATGGCAAACGAGTCACCAGGCTTAATTTTATATCCGATAGGATCTATAGCTGCAACACCGTTGATGGTGAGTGTTATGGTTGAAGGAACGTTCACAAGTTTTATTGTTCCTTGGTATACAGTGTTTCGATAATAATCCTTGAAACCCTTGTTGTGAATTATTAATTCATTTGTGGATGAAAGCGTGCCATCTCCAAAAAATGTAATAACTAAATCACTTTTTCGTTCAACGCGTAAAGCTTTGTATTTTGCCGTGTATGTCTTATGGACCAAATGCCTTCCCAAACGATCAATGGTCATGGTTGTTGATATGATAGAACAGACATATTACAAATAAAGGTCAGCGGAATATGTGCAGCTTTATAAATGAATGCTCAATATATAATGTTCGCTTCTTTTAATTCTTCAATAATTGAAATAATTTCATTTTTATGTCCGTTGTGACCAGCCGATTCAGAAGCTAGTAAAAGACGTAAGCGATTGACAAGTTCGTTCGGGTCATCCCAATATTGCAATTGCAACTTTGTTTTTGGATTGAACTGTTTCTGAATATAACCCTAACCAGTATTCCACGATTTAGCCCACCACACATTTGGCGCTCTACCTGCTAATATAGGTTTGATAATATTCATGTACTTGTACCCTTTGTTTGCAGATATTTGTAATTCCGGATTATAGTGCAATCTAGCAGCATGTGTTCGTCCTAATATATCTCTGTACTGACGAACATCTTGAGCTGTAAACTTTCCTGGCTTTGTCTTAAACACTAATTCATACAATCCTGGAGTTCCTTTGTATTCAAAACCAGCAACGCTTAGGTTAGGACCAACAAAATCAACTTTGCTATTGCCTATGTAAAGATCACCTTCAACTTCTCGTACACCATACTTTTTATCAAATACATCCTCAACATCCATATTATACTCTTCAATGTAAACGCGAGGTAATCGATGAAATTGTTGTAAGACTTCTTGTACCTCTGGTTGTTGCATAGATTCGGATAACCTTTTCTTGGTTTCTTGAAGACGTTGTGAAGCATCACGACTAAATTCCTGTAAGTCGAAGCTGCTATCACCTTCAACTTCTTCTTCGTCTATATACTCATCAAGGTCGACATTCATTTGCGGTGTCTCCGTTTGAGTTGACAAAGATCCAATATCTTCAAGTTTCAAAAATTTAGGTGTCTTTTTCGTTGTGATTGTATTGGGGTTGAAGAATCAGTTAGTGATTGAAATTTAGAGAATTTTGGCTTTGGTTTATCATGTGGTATAAATGACTCATCTGCTTCATACTTAGATGTTTTCCGTCTTTTTTTAGAATCTTTCGTGAAAGACTCATCTGGTCCGTATGATTGCTCCGGTTTTGGTATTATTTGAACCGTTTGTAACCGATCTGCAATAGCTTTCAAATGCTCTGTTATTAGTGTGATAGCTGTCTCAGCACTTTGTCTGGATGTTGTAATTTCAGTCTTCAACAGTCGAAGCTTATTACGTAATACTTCACGGGTGTGTAATAATTTTGTAGTAAGTTCCTTATCCATGTTGAATGAATTACAATTTAATTTCAACTGTCCAATATCGGTATTAGAGTTGTATATATGTGTCAAATCCTTTGCGATACCGACCGTTGTTTTTTGCACAGTCAAGGTCAACTACTAGGAAACCATAAGTATCAGTCCAACATTGGCGACAGATATATTGAAATTTATCAAAAGTCATATCTGCGCCAACGTGATCGTCAAAAATGTGTTTCAAATTCGTAACATCTTGACGGAAAGCTACAATGAGATTACAATTGTCCCTCAACAAATGCTTTGGAATTGCAGCGTAAGATTGACATAAATAAAAACAATCAACGTGCTTATGTCGTCCGAAGGAAAAATATTCCTTTATAACATTTTGCAGTGTACATTGAACATCATCGAAGATGACAACGGAATATTCTTTTACTGTACAAGGTGTAACCATATCATCTACATCGGAGCACTCATAATAAAAGAATTCAGGCATCGGTTTCATTAAAGAACGTCAATATTCATACTTTGATTGATTTAGCGATTTGGAGCAGAGGTAAACGTTTTGAAAACGTAATCCATTGGGATGCGTCAGTAGTGTCAGCAAGATGTTTGTTTTTCCCATTCCCGAGGCGCCAACGATGTTTGCTCGCTTACAGAAACCCCCAAAGAGGTCACTATGTCGTTGAAATGTTCTCAAATCACATTTTTCATCAAAATTTTGCACTGGCAATGCAGCAGTTGAACGAAGCCGCGACCTCAGCATCTGTCAAATGTTTCAAATATAGCAGAAACGAGTTGTAACTGCGTATATTTGACTCCATTAATGACACTACATACCGGTATGAGTCTTCATTCCTTTCCAGGAAATCCGCTTTCATACCGGCTATGCATTGCTGCATATGTGGTCGATGCCATACGTCGGCGTTGAGTGTAGAGGCGTGCTGCAGCGCAGTAGAGGGAGGTGTGCACCGTCTAATCATTGTTGAGGTTTCCGATCCAGTTCCGACGGCGCTTGAAGTACTGGGTCGGACGTCGAAGGAAGGCTGCAAAAGTGTGTTCTCTAAGACACTTAGAGTTTTTATCAGGCCAACTTCCAACGAACCCTCAACATGTGCTCCAACCATTAGCGGACTCGATCCGGCAACCGATACCGGTGTAGCCGGTGCAACCAATGTTGGCGCCTCATAAGTCTGCGGTCCCTCTGCAACCGAAACAACCGCACTTTCGGAAGGAAGATTAGTATAGTAGTCTTCTTTCGGTATTGATGCTTTGCCTTTTTCGCCTGACGTGCGGTTGACGAAAGCATCAATGGTTCATCCAGCTCCACCTTATCATCATCGACCTTCTTCAGTGACAGCCTCAGTTGTCTAAGCAGTTCACTGCGGACAGTTTTCATTGGCGAGGGTTTTTGCAATAATTCCGGCTGATGTGGAACCATCACCTGCTTGGTCGGCTGCAGTTGAGGTGGAGACGTCTCATCGGATGATGGCATAGGTGCGGTTCGTGGCTCCGCATTATAAAAGTCTACAATGTCCTGGCTGCTCGTCGGCATGTGATGGGATGTGATAAGACATGGCTAAGGAAAAGCAAAAAAAATCTAAGAAGCTGATAATAATAGTAATAGTAGAACTTACCGTTGGTTGCTGCTTGTTGGTTGTTTGTTGAGGAGGTGCTGGAAGTACTGAAGGAATTGATGATGCTCCTCAATTTATATCTACTCAGTGGTGAAAGGAAGTGGGTGGGAGACAGGTGGGGGTCACGTGGTTTGAGAGTGGTGGGGGGTCACGTGGTTTGGGAGAGGGGGGAGGTTCAATCTCATTATCATTGGTCTTCATCAACCCCAGCCTCAGGTGTCTAACAAGCCCACTTCGGACAATCCGCATTGTTGAGGAAGGTTCTGAAATTGACCTTAAAAGTGAAGCTGCGTGCATGCAAAAGTGGCCGGTTTGGCCGACTTCGAGTGACCTTGAAGGTGAAAAAAATGAAGGTCAAATTTTTCGAGTGACCTTGAACCCGAAAAAAAATCGTATTGGTCGAGCTTCGGCCGTGCTCCGGCCGCCAGCGCGCGCGTAGCTATATAAATGATAAAATCTACCCCCATATTTTTTCAGTCGACATGCTTCCCACAAATGTTCTGTTACGTTTTTAAATAAATCACATTTTACGTTAACGCAAAGATTTATTATAACTACTTTATTAATACATACATTAACACTACATTACATTACCTATTTTATAATCCTTATTATTGTGATATGAACTTTTAATTTAGGAACATTTGACGTATTTCACAATCCAGTTTTATCTTGTCTAATCCCAGGGTGATAAATTCTTTCATAGTGCAAAACTGTTCGGAGATTTCACCATTCATTGCTGTCAATACATTGGTCAGTATATCACCTTCCATACAAGCGGCTCTCCCCAAAATCTGATTATAATAACTACCCATGTTCAGATCTTTTAAGTATGTTAAACGAGTATGAATTATTTCCTTATATTGCCACATTTCCTTGAGTCCTTCATATGATAAATACAACCATTCTTCACCGCGACAAATTTTCAACACTTCATTCAAACCATTCACACTTCATTCTAGAACCCATATTTTGCATTGCCGGACACACTTCCTGGGTTTGCATGTTCATTAAATGTTGGGTGATTACATGTTCCTGTTTCACAAATTCGTTCCACTGATCCACGGTAAATGTTACGTTTTGTGTTGCCTTCCCAAATATACGCACTGCTGGATCTAAACCAGATTCCATTTTCAAGCCTACCGCTAAAAATTTGCTGTTACTCTTGTTCAAAGAGTATACATGTTGACATATTAATGGTTTTTGCATTCTTTGATTTTGATCATTAAAGTCATATACGGTCACTTCTTGCATCATGTTTTGCACCACAGATCCATCAGTAGAAGGTGTTGGTTGCACATTCACACCATTAACGGGTTTCGATAATTGTGCTGCAGCCATGCTAAGATCTAATGGGTTTCGTAGATTGCACCTGCGGGGCACGTTTTCTCCTTATCTTTTTTGGGGCATCAAATACTCCACCACCCGGTCCCACATTTTGTGTTGGTGTTGTTGACACTAAAATAATGATTTCAATTGATATTACGTTTCTTCAAAGTTACAAACCTCACTTCTTCAATGCGTCACTATTTCACTGTTTCTCTGCCGCTTTTACACTGTATGCAAAACATTTCCCACACCACCTTTTATACACAAATCCCACCATCAATTGTTACCAAGTCATAAAACCTCCTCATTAACCTGGACCAGTCATTCACCTCCTCCAATTTGATCTCCTCCTGATTAGAAAAGGTTGTCTAAAATTAAAATGAGGAGTCCTTCTCATTTTCACCATCAAGCCGATTCGGGAACATCCTCCGTGACCTTGACCTTGGGTGGAGGTGTGGCCAAGGTCACGGAGGAGGTTCTCGAATCGGCTTGCTACCACTACTCGTGGGATTGCGCCGCGACGCTTGCACAGTCCGCCGACGTGGACTGCGTCCCCGTGCCCCGCCTGCAGCTCGAGGTTTGATTTACTCGTTATTCGGTGTACTGTGCGACTTTCACCATCGTATCTTCGTTCTTGACGCTATACGTGCGTTGCGACGCTGTGATTTTCTTCGAGACTGTAGTCGCTTTGACGTTTTTTTTTATTTGTTCGTTTGGATTTTGCCATTTCCGTTGCGTTTTTATTTACTTGTTAATTTGAGGTGACTCATTTGCGAGCACGGGTGTGGTTTCCATTTTGAGCGGGCATAACCTCACTTCTGCTTTATTTACCTTGTGTCAGCTGATAGTTATCGGACTTTGGTTCCGTTTGTTTATTTATTTTGATGTTTCTCGGTGCAGTTGGAGGTTACTTTTGTGTATAAAGTGAGGTTGTGTACCGTCAGTCATACCTTGGTGGGTGACTGGTGTATAATTGAGTAAATTACCAGTTGGTTAATTAGCACCTGGTTTATTTACAAACTAATTTTGTAATCAATATTTTTTTGTAATCTACTTTAGTTTTGTTTAATTAAACTTGCTCTATTTTGATATTTTTTCTACGTTTTGGCTATTTAGCCCATGTTTTCATCATTCAATTTTAACCTTAGTCAAATAAATTTGTTAGTCATTTTGTCAACGCGTATGTTGGAACATCGTTTATAATTTTAATTGGTTTGGGAAATTATCCGAATATACTGCGGTGACATCGTGCTTGATCAAGAACGTTCTCGTCGTTTTGCTTTTTCTATGGGTGTACCTAGTTTTCTTTTGCAGGTTAATTAATTATTGACAATAGTAATGCCGAGAGGTTGACAATTGATCTTTTGACTTTGAATGTTTCGTGAATCATATGTCGATTTTAATTGTTTGGTTTGGTTATTGATCGGTATTGCTGGCGCATTTATTCTTTTTATTTTTTATTGAGCATCGACGTATTGCCCTTTGCAGGGAATATTTTAATACGCCTGTAGGTTGGTTGCTGCTATCGTACCCCTGGTACTGCTTCAGATAATAAATCTTGTGATGCGATACTTTGGTCTCTTTTTCCCTGGTGTTGCTTATTATACCCCTTCACAGTCGAGCGTCAGTTCTTCAACGGATTTTGGATTGTGTGGCGCCCATTTCCGGAACACCTTGTATTGGAAAGTATTCACTCCCACGCCCCGCTCCCAGAGATAGTCGGTGCAGCCCTGAACTGTATAAGTACACAGGTAGGACCAAATAATTCTAGAAGGATTGGCTAGTATTGCGCAACGGTGTAAAGCAAGGTCTTTCATGTCTTTATTATTGTGCTGTTATTGGACATACCACCTTTCCTTCATTTTACACGTCTTTGGTTATTTTTGTTGTTCGATCATCAATAACTTTCAAATAGCTCTATGTTTATTGATATTTTTAAAACCTTTTGCATTTGGTTCTGATTTCCTGTTCTCGATGTCTCATGTTTATACATATAGACTACCAAACATGCTTTCGTTCGTTTACAATATTTGAGTGTCTTTGTTTGTGGTTAGGCCACCAGACATACACATTTTATTCCTTATACTTTGCAAGTTCCGTGCCATTGTGTCTAGAGGTGCTTCGCCTGCACACATCTATGTCTATGTTTGCAAAACTGTTGCTAACTCGGTGGTCTTTTCGTCGTACGTTCATATGTATTTAATCTATCTCCACAAAATCGACAGTAAGTTACTGTGTTTTCTATTTTATTATGTATTGTAACGCCCATGTTTTTTTTTTTATTGTAGATCTAGGATTGACAATGGCGTAAGCCGAAACATGTTTCCTATTTAAATTAAATTTCTTTGTAAAGTTAAAGAGGTTTTTTTATTCACCAAGACCTATATAATATTTGCAAGTATGGAACATCCCACATCTAAAATTTGTTTGTTGAAAAAGTTGATTATAACATTGTAAATCAACAAAAATTATTCCAATTACAAGCAGAAAAAATTTATAACAATTAAATATGGATAACTTAAATTTGGAGGAGCAGAAAGCACTTCAACTTTTATTATTGAGATTTAAACATTTATTTCACATTGATGGACAGAAACTAACTTGTGCACACAAAATTAAACACTCTTCGAATACGAAAAATAATTCACCTGTTTATGTAAAGAATTATCGCCAACCTTAAGAAACGAAAAAAGAAATTAAAAAGCAAACATTGGAATTATTAAGACAAGATATAATTAAGAAAATAATTTTACCATGGAATGCACCTATACACATTGTAACTACACACAAAGATGGTAAAATTAAAAATCGAATGGTTGTAGATTTTAGACGACTTAATAAGCATATGATAGAGAATAGATACCCTATTCCTAATACTTCTGACATTTTAGACAAGAAAGGTCGCGCGAATTATTTTACATCCCTTGATCTTGCATCAGGTTATCGTTAGGTAGAAATGCGAGGGAAGACACCCCTAAAACTGCATTTAGTACAGAACAAGGACACTTTGAGTTTAAACGCATGCCTTTTGGTCTTCAAAACGCACCAGCCACTTTTCAGAGAATTATGGACGACGTTTTAGAGGTTTATTAGAAGATACGTGCCGTATATATTTAGATGATATAAAGATTTTATTCTTCATTATTCTTCTATCAAAAAATTAATTAAAGTTTTGAACGTTTACGAACAGCAAATTTTAAAATTAAATTAGAAAAAAGTGATATTTTTAAAAACAATATTAAATATTTGGGACATATTATAACTGATAAAGGAGTGAAACCAAACCATGAAAAGATTGATGCAATACTAGATTTCCTATACCAAAAACTAGAAGCGAATTTAAAAGCTTGCTAGGACTTTTAGGTTATTATCGAAAATTCATCAACAATGTTGCCCAAATTACTAAACCATTTTGTGCTTAAAAAATAATGCAAAACTTAGTTATGAAAATGACAATTATGTTAAAGCTTTTCAATAATGTAAAGAAGTTTTAACAAACGGTCCAATTTTAATTTGATGTGTAATTGCGGACTAGCAATGGGAAGCCCACTAAGCGGTTTACTGGCCGACATATACGTCGCCTATATAGAGACTAACAAAATCTTAAGTTCAACACATAACATCTTTAAGAACAACATAAAATATTGGAAAAGATATGTCGATGATATTCTATGTGTGTGGGAAGGTACGACAGATGATTTAGAATTGTTTCACAAACAACTCAACCGTTTTTCAAAATTAAATTTTACTAATGAACTTGAAATCAATGGATCCATAAACTTCCTTGATTTAACACTGTCAAATTATAGCAATAATATCGAATTCAACATATACCGAAAACCTACGACGACAGATATAATTATACCTAAGCAGTCTTACCATCCACACAACATAAAACAGTCAGCGTTCCGCTTCATGTTCCACAGACTAATTAACACTCCCCTCTCAAACGAAAACAGAGAAATGGAATATAACACCATCATGACTATAGGCATGAATAATGGTTACAATCCCTATGAAATCCACTCTTTGTATAACAGAACACTGCGCAATAACAGTATGAAACACATTTACCCTCACCATCAGGTCAACTCAGAGATACATATCCATATCATACAACAAAAAGATAAATTCAAAGATCGGATCTATTATGAAGCGCCACAACCTAAACATGACAAGTTCAAATAAAAACACAATTGAGAGGCTACTAGTTAATAACAAACTACACTCAAATAAGCTAAATAAGAGTGGAGTTTACAAAATAAAGTGTGGAGATTGTGACGCGATATATATTGGTGAAACTGGCAGAGCATTGAAGACTAGATTTAACGAACACATTAGAAACAACACAACATCAGCATTTGGTAGACATTTGTTCCTCGAAGGTCACAAGACGACCATTGACAATCTGACACTCCTACACAACTGCCAGAAATCTAAAAAACTTTCGCTACTCGAAAAGTACGAAATTCTTAAACATGAGAAGAATAATTCCAACATAATAAATGACATTACGTTTTTTCCAGAAAATCACATTTTCAAGTCATTTCTCATGTAAAAAAACCACGATATTTTTGTTTAATTTATTTGTTTTTGAGCTTTGTTCTTTTGTTTTTATGGCTTCTGACCAATCATTTAGTAATGTGAACGCCTAATATTTATTCACCTAATGATTCATTTTAACTTAAACATAACAAGTTCTTAATGTGATGATTTACATCTAATGATTCTTTACTTCTCTTCATTAGTTTTACTCTTTGACGGTAAGCCTAACTAAATCCTTAATATAACCCTTCTTAACCCCTGTAATTTGTCGTCCTGAATTTAGCCTACCCCTTGTCGATCTTTAATTGTAGTATTTATATTTTTTATCTTTTAGTTTATACGCCTGAAGATGGTCACTAATGACCGAAATCGATAGCGTTTAATATCCTTTAAATACATCAGTCTACATAAAGCATTCGTGTTTTATTATACTCATACTAGGTCCAATTTTACAATACTCTGACTTTACTAAAGAATTTATAGTTACAACTGACGCTTCAGATGTCGTAACCCGTATGTTATGTATTGCGTACCGTTTCAGAAACAGAGTCTAGATATCCAACTAGAAAAAGAATTATTAGCGATCGTTTACGCCGTTAAGTATCTTAGGTCTTATCATTACGGAACAAAAGCTTTTACCTCCTTACCTCGGGAGACTGTGATAAATATGACGAAGAGGCAAAACAACTTCAGAGTAATCTCGCTGTTATATCAATTAAGAAACACAAATATATGTGTTATAAAATATTATGCGTTTTATTTATCTCGGAGAGTGAGATATTAGAAGTGTTGTCCAGCCCAGTGCTCTGCAACGTTCTCCCGCTGGCCTTCTCCCGCTCACGGAAGTCGCATATCTCCGTCCCGCACGCACTGTGCCTGCGGAGCACTGGTCCAGCCTACGCTTGTGAAGTTTGATAGTACATTTTTTTTCTATTTGACTTGAAGCGCTGTAAACATTGTAAACTCTAGGTCTCGTGGTCTCCGGTTCGAATCCCACCGCACGCCTATTTTTTAACATTATTTCAAATCGCCCGCTAAACTGGACGTGTGTGTGATGTCATCAGCAGAGCCAGCAAGTCGGCACATATTTTGCAGGTCCAGACTTGTCCGATTCCACAGCAGACGGCGACTTTAACGAGCGCAGACGTCAATAATAGTACGAACGAGTTAGTGTAGGACCATACCGCCACGTTGCGTGGCGATGCGTCGACCGCGTTGAAAAAACAACATCTTGTATGCCCATATGAACTATTAAAAACCGCGTTGAGCGGACCATATCGAGACGGTTGCCGAACGCGTTGAAGCGTTGACCGTAAGCCAACGTCGAGTGCTGTCGGCGAGACTCGTTCTACGCACCGCGCCGTCGTGGTTAGAACATAGCTTTAGTATTGGAGCGCCCATAACCAACAACGGTACCGTCGCGTTTTTACCATACAAAAACGCTTGAGTTGACTAGTTTGTAGTAACACCTTCACAAATTGAACAACAGTAGCTTGGGTTTCAATTTGTGAAGGTGTTACTACAAACTTATAATTGAACCGAACCCTCGTAGACTATGAGCACTTTGGATATCGATAAGTTAATCCATTGCGTAGAAGATTTGGGATAAATCCAGGTAGAGTTATAGCGACAAAAATGCAAGAGAGAAAAGTTGGCATGCTGTGGGTGAAACGATGATTGAAGGATGGTGCGATTTAACAGAAAAAGAAAAACAAGAACACGGTAAAAACACTAAATAAACTGGTTTATTCCGTACAATGATTTATATGTTACAAACGAATACCTTACTTACAACATGAGACAAATTTAATACATATAATTATTTTCAAAATCTACTGCTCCAGCCCCCACGAAATAATTAGCAAACTGCTCTCGAATATCAACGCCTTGTGCTCTTGGTCCGGCTTCAATTCGAACTATATCGCGGAAGGGATGATTTACGCAATCGTCATTGTTTATGCCATCCCTTACTCGCACAAAATTATGTAATATACAACAGGCCTTGACAATGTCGTCTACAAAATCGGGTTTTACGAGAATAGGTGTATAAAAAATCCGCCATTTATTTGCCAATACCCCAAATACACACTCCACAGTTCGTCTGCACCTTGACAATCTGTAATTAAAGACTCTTCGACGAGCATCAAGTTGTCGTGCAGGGTATGGACGCATAAGATTTGTGTGCAATTTGAATGCTTCATCACCAACTAGTACAAAGGGCAGGGGGTTTTCATCTGTATTGGGTAGACACTGAGGTGGTGGTAAATCTAACATATTTCCATAAGCTTTTGTCCAAATAAGCTATCCCGAAAAACGGTCGAGTCACCTTCCTTTCTATAAGCTCCAACATCTATTGCAATAAATCGAAGATTTGCATCAGCAACAGCCATTAGAACAATTGAAAAGTAGTGCTTATAATTATAATACTGTGATCCAGCATGGTATGGATTTCGACATTTAATATGTTTGCCGTCGACAGCACCAATGCAATTGGGGAAGTTGGTTTTAGAGTAAAATGTGTTTGCAATTTCTGTCCATTTTTCTGGTGTTGGTTCAGGCATTTCACTATTTCTTAATTGTGTCCATATTATTTGGCAAGTTGTGCGAACTATATCATTAATAGTAGATTTGCCGACGAAAAATTCATATTGCAATGCTGCAAAATTGGTTCCTCTGGCGAGATAACTAGAAACATATCACACATTGTACTAATAAACCATAGCATCTCAACTTAGTAGAATATAGGGTAAGGTGGGGTAAGTGCGTTTGCGGGGCAAGTGCGTCCCCTTGTTAAAAAACATGTATGTGACTGCACTAAACGGTGCCACATGTTGTACATTTTTGAACGAGTCCTATGTATTAGGTTGAACGTTTGAGTGCATCGATTTTCAGTTTTGAAAGTGCACACGCCAAAGAGGACGTACCACCTGTGTGATCAGCAGAGCTGCTAAATTCCAAAAGGTTTTTGGATATTTCCGTCCTGCTTCGATTTACATTTTCTAACACATTTTCTAACTTTACTTATGTAGCAAGTGCGATCTCCGGCTCGTCTACGATTTAATTGTATGTAACAGAAATATGTCAATTTATTTCTTATTGGTGTTTTCTTTTGCCAGCCAACAATGGTACGCACTTATATCAGAAAGAGTAAGCGTGGCACAACATACTCCAAGGATGAACTGCTTGCGGCATTAGACTTCGTAACAAGTGGAAGAGGAGGAGTAAAGGCGGCTGCTAGGCAGTTTAAAGTACCAAAATCAAGAATTGTTGACCACTTAAAAGGTAGGCGAGGTTTGAAGTCTCAATCATTTGGTAGACCAACTGCAATATCTGAGGAAGACGAAGTAAAGTTGGCAGAAGCGCTTAAGTATTTGAAAAAATACGGCCATGGTCTCACAAGATTCGAAGTTTTAGACTTAGTAGCAGAGTATGTTAAGGAAAGGAAAATGAAAACTCCATTCAGACAATAAACCATCTAAAGACTGGTTTATTAATTTCAAGAAGAGACATAATCTTTCCCTAAAAAAAATCTCGAATTTTGTTACACTTTTTTTTTGTTCGACGTTCCTTTTGTTTAAATTCGTCTGTCTGCAAGTTTGTATTGTTTTGAAGTGGATAATT
This sequence comes from Melinopterus prodromus, assembly GCA_964023965.1. Lineage (NCBI taxonomy): Eukaryota > Metazoa > Arthropoda > Insecta > Coleoptera > Scarabaeidae > Melinopterus > Melinopterus prodromus. The sequence continues at coordinate 20,142,188 of OZ030395.1, read as the reverse complement.
TACAGGTGCTGCCATCTGTGGTCGTTGTCAATGTTATTGGTTTATTGCAGTAGTAGTTGTAGTTTGACTCTTGTCCTGCAGATGGCGCCTGCATTTATGTTTACATTGAATTGCTTAACTCACCTTGTTTAATTGGTTAGTTAATTATCACTTCGTTAGGCACTTTATTTTGTTTCAATTTAACATTTTCCTGGAATTTTGGACGGACGGGTTTCTGTTTTGCGTTTAGATTTTTGGCACTGAATTTTTGATACTAACTTCATAAGGTTTCTAGATTTGTCCGTTTTTTTTATGAATTTCCGCTTTGAATTTGCGTTTGGCTTAATTACTCATTAATTCCTTCTTGTATTTTGGTAATCTAGTAACTTTTGTTTCATGAGTTTCCCCCCCTGTCCTTCGCTGAGTATTATCTTTGTTTACAAGCGGAGTGCTTCGATGTTGTTGTTTCTAAGATCAGTTCGTACTTTGATTCGCGTTTTTTGGAGTTTCCGGTGGGGGTTCATGCTGGGAAAAGTACTTGCGTCGTTCTCTTTCGATTTTGGCCAGCAACTCAGTCGAACGTGTGTGGAAAGCCGTTCTGTGTGATATTCAATTGGAAAGTGCCCGTATAGCGTTGATTCGGGAGCACCTATTGTTTGGTGGATTATCGATTATTTATCACCGTTGCTTCTGCTTGATTAGTTGTTGATTACCGGCAGAAATTCGCTTATTGCGGAATCCGAGCTCCTTCCTGCACGTGTTTCGACAGCCCAGTGGATATAGAGGGTGAGTTTTGGATATACCAATTGTGTATTGAGTCTTTGGAAACCGGTGGTGATTTATACGATTATTGTAGGCTGCTTAGTACGGGTTTGAAGCCTGTATCTGGTTGAAACCAAGGACTTCAGCATTGGTTTGGTTGGATCCCATATCGTGGAGATTTCCTTCAGTTCCTCGGTGAGGCTGGAACCTTACACCTGGATCTCGAATAGACGGGATACTCCGTGGAGACGCGTCGAGGCTGCGGACAGTCGTCGTACGAAGACCTTGCACTACCTTTCAAAGGAATTGACCCGTAACCGACTCCGTCGGAGAGTTCCTGGACAGGGTTGTGTATCAGCGAGAACTGACGGGGAACATAAGGTCAGAGATTTGGTTATTTGGAGGCGAGCAGTCTTTCGTCGCGCTCAGTAAGGTTGGCACCCCGTAGAACCTCTCCGAGGGCTTGCCGTTGTCGTTCGTCGAGGACAATCCTTTCACTTGTAATTTGTGTAATTTGTTATTTGGCCTTTTGTAGCCCTAATGCATGTGAGGGAGTACGTTACCTTCAGTACGCTCCCTTAATAGTTTTTTTTTGTCTTGAGAGGTCAGTTAACCTCAAAATTTAGTTTAACGAGTGCAAATCGGTGTTTACCCTCGCCGGTCTTTGATTTTATTTTTGATTTTTTTGAACTTCTGAGGTGCGATAATAGTTGTTTCGATACTATATCGAGAGACGTGTTTGTGCCCCTTTTTGGTTATTAATCTCTCGTGTTTGAATCGTCAGTAGAGTTTTTTTGTATCGCCACCGAGTAGATCCGGTGAGAGTGGACACGGATTTTGTATTGCCCTTTGCTCGACCTTCAGTCGGCTTAGGTCTTTGCCTTTAATTCCTTACGATCTTCAATTGTATGGAATTTATAACTCGAATTTATTTTGTTAATTCAATGTTCAACAATTTACGGTTCTTAACATCGGATGGTCGGTTATGATCCGACAGTAACAGCGTTAATCACGTGTTTGGCCAAAAACGTTCGCGAGCGCTTACCGGGTTATCGTAATACCGTCTTGGATATTTTTTTCCTTTCAGGATTTATACAAGGTTGAACTTGAATCTTTTGATTCGATATATTTTTTTTATTTGTGTTATTTGCGATTCTATTGAATATCGTTGATGAGTTGTGTGAATGACTCTGAACATCCTCGCTACTTTGTTTGAGTTTAGGTTTAGAAATAATTGATTGGGATTATTGTTTTTCCCTTGCTATTCTGTTATCATCAGCCAAGTGCAGGTTTTTTTTTATTATTTTGGTTTTCACCAATAAACGCTGGCTGTTGAAACTTGTCTACTTTCTTTCCCTCGTGTGCTAGTGCTTTATTTCAGCTACTCTGCAGCCGAGTGGGACTTCCAACCAAGAGCATCAAGGCTGCTGGCGCCCTTCCAGTTACATCTTGTTGGTGTTGATTTTAACCCCTCCCCTCTCCTGAGCAAACCGGAGCTGCTCGTTGGACACTATTCCCGCACAAGCGCACAGGAAGTAGTATTTTGGTTGCTATTGAACAATAATTTTGCCTATATTTTGTTTAACTAAATATTTTTGTTTAACTTGCCGTTGTAGTTGAAATCAAGGTGTAACATTGGCGCCCACCGTGGGGCCCTTGAGAAATTAGTGGTGGCTTTTTTTATTGTGTTCTCCTTCACTTTGAATTTTATTTTTGTAACCGTTCTTGGTTGTTTCTTGCACAGTTGGTTGGCGCTTGCCCTGCGTTTGTAGCACTCCCCTTCTTCTTGTTTGGGTGTATTGGTTTCCAGGATTTTCCCCAGTTTCCCCTTGGAATGTGGACTTGTATTTTTGATTTGGGTGATGATGGCCGCGCCTACGATGAACATTCACCACCTGAAACGCGACGAGTTGGAGTATGAATTGCGCTCCCGGGGAATTGATCCTGCTGAGATGACCGTAGTTGACATACGTGCAAGTTTGAGATCTTTAACGAGGCTTGAAAGGGCCCAGCGCTCCGTTCGATATTCTGGGTGCGATTTCGATGTCAAGAAAGATCTGGATGCCGTTTCCGCCAAGTATGCTGAGTTGGAGGCCCTGGTTCGGGAAGTGGGTGATGATCGTTCCGGTCAAGCGAACTTGCGATGTTGTTCCCGAATATTGCACTTGTTGGGGCGTGTAAATGATATCCCATCTGATGGCAAAGATGCCGAGACCACGAAAAAGCGCAGTGAATGGTTGGCTAAGGTCTCCGCGCTTTTGACTCGCTTGCAAAGTCGACCTCGCTCTCGTGATGTGGATCTAAGTGATTCCATCTTGCCTGATGACGAAGGACAAGCAGAACCAGCGGAGGATAGTGGATCGGACAGTGTTGATGATGAGACTCCACCGCACAACGTTAGTATGCAGTCTTCGCGGTCCAGAGTCAGTGATCGTCTCATCCCTGTTTATAAGTGGAATATTCACTTTACGGGGGACCCAAAGTCGATATCGGTGATGGACTTTCTGGATCGCGTGTCAGAGTTGAGACGTGCGCGTGGATACACCGAGGAGGAATTATTCCGATCTTCCTTAGACTTATTTCAGGGTAAGGCTTTGTTGTGGTATAGGTCAGCGAGTCGCAAGTGTACGTCGTGGAAGGAGTTGTCGGAGTTGCTCAGGAAGCATTACTTACCCCCTGACTATCGCAGCCGACTATTTCAAGAAATGATGAGTAGGACTCAGGGACTCCAAGAGCCAATAGTAGAATATTTGGCATGCATGCAGGCTTTATTCGATCGGTACGGGCGAATGTCTAAAGATGTGCAGTTAGACATTCTGAAGAAAAACTTGGCCCCATTTTACATCATGCAATCCGCCGTGCTATACCATAGAAGAACTTGAGGCGGAATGTTTACAGTTGGAGACGCGGAAATATCGGGCCGAACATTACCAGGCACCCCCTCGACGAAATCGAGATTGCTTTGAGCCTGAGCTCGCTTGTCTGTCTTCTTGCTTGGAGGCAGCTGCTGTGTCGTCTCCTCCGACTCGACCGCCGCAACGACCACCCATTGACGTTAAGCAGATGGAATGCTATCGTTGTCGAAAGCTCGGACATATGGCTAAGGATTGTCACTTGAAGAAAGGTGAACGATGGTGTTATCTTTGTGGGCGTGCGAATGTGACCACTAGGAATTGTCCTGATTGCGCGCCGTGTTCGGGAAACTCCAGCGGGGGGCGCTGAGTGGTCGGCAGATGTCCTCCTATGATTTTTCCTCGACCAGGGACGCTACTCGCCGAGCTCTTTTAGATTTTATTATTTCACATGCATCGGGGGACTCTAGGCCTCATTTGAGGGTGTCTGTGTCGGGCCTGGACGTACTGGGGTTGTTGGATTCTGGGGCCACCAATACCATAGTTGGGGAATCGGGTTATCGGATTTTGTTATCGCTAGGACTTAAACTGGACTCGGCCACGCGTCGGAGTTGCGCCGTGGCAAATGGTGATGTATGTAAGTCGCTGGGCACCATTACCACCCCCTTTGCTCTCATGGGCAAGACATGTATTCTGGATGTCATGGTTGTTCCCGAACTCCCTCATAGGTTGATACTGGGGATGGATTTTTGGCGGGCCGTGGGAGTTGTTCCCGATCTCAGAAGGGATGTTTAGAGATTCGGGGAGGATTCTGCTGATCTGTGCGACTTACAGATCTGTGATGAGCTGACGCCGGACCAGCGAAGGGCTTTGGACGACTTGATTGATCGAGCGTTCCTGACGATGGGAACCGGTGCCCTGGGAATCGCCAATTCGGTGGAGCATGAAATCGTTACTGACTCTCCTCCCATAAAACTCCGGTATTATCCGGTTTCTCCGGCCAAGCAGAAGATCATCGATGAGGAGTTGCAGAAGTTGTTGGACCAGGGAGTGGTGGAGCCCTCTAAGAGCGCCTGGTCGACTCCAATTCTATTGGTCCCGAAAAAATATGGCAGTTATCGTGTTTGCGTGGATTACCGAAGACTTAATCAGGTTACGAAGAAGGATGCCTACCCTCTCCCGTATGTTTCTTCAATTTTGGATCGCCTAAGGGACGCTAGATATTTGAGCTCCTTTGATATCAAATCGGCATTTTGGCAGGTGGGTATGGCTGAGTCGTCGAAGGAATACACGGCATTTACGGTTCCGGGCCGAGGACTGTTCCAGTTTCGGCGGATGCCTATGGGATTAAGTAATGCACCGGCAACGTGGCAGCGTTTGATAGACAGAGTCTTGGGTGCCGATTTGGAGCCTTACGTTTTGGTCTACTTGGACGATATCATCGTTATTTCACCGGATTTTGGGACCCACCTCGCGACCTTGGAAAAGGTCTTGGAGCGCTTGCAGGCCAGTGGTCTAACCGTTAGTAGAGAAAAGTGCCAATTTTGCCGACCCCAGCTCAGATATTTGGGTTACATCGTTGATAGACATGGGCTTCGGGTGGACCCCGAGAAGGTGGATGCAATTCTGAGGATTCCCGTGCCACGCAATGTATCGGAGGTTCGTCGTTTTGCGGGCATGGCCAGCTGGTACAGGCGATTTGTCCCTGATTTTGCCTCGATTATGGCCCCTATGAATCGTCTTACCAAGAAGGGAGTGAAATTTGTCTGGACTCCGGAATGTGATCGTGCCCTGAATTCCATTAAACAGCACCTCGTGTCGGCGCCTATATTGACTTGCCCTGATTTCCAGAAGCCATTTTCGTTGCAGACGGATGCTTCCGCTTACGGACTCGGTGCTGTTCTCACACAGCATCTCGATGGTGAAGAACGTGTTATAGCTTTTCTGTCTCGATCCTTGACTCGACAGGAGCAGAACTATTCTACGACTGAGCGAGAGTGTTTGGGTGTAATTTGGGCCATTGAAAAGCTGCGCCAATACTTAGAGGGGACTCGGTTTACCGTGATCACCGATCATGCGTCACTTGTATGGTTAAATAGGCTTAAGGACCCAACTGGACGTTTGGCGCGGTGGGCTGTCAGATTGCAGCCATTTGATTTTGAGATAATACACCGAAAGGGCCGTGACATGGTCGTGCCTGTTTGCCTTTCTCGGGCTGTGCCTGTCTCTGTGGATGCTATGAACTCGTCCACTGTGGCTTCCGATTTTGCATCGACGTCTGACGCCTGGTATGCACGTATGATCTCCAAGGTTGAGAATAACATTAATAAGTACCCACAATGGAGAGTTGAATCGGGTGTGTTGTACAAGAGTGTGAGGTCCCGAAGCTTTGGTCTTGCTGGATCTGGTGAACAGTGGAAGATGGTGGTGCCTAAGGATCGACGGCGTGCCGTATTGGAGTTGTATCACGACGACCCTCGCGCTGGACACGTGGGCAGCTACAAGGTCTATTGGCGATTGCGGGAAAGGTATACGTGGCCTAAAATGCATGTTGACGTGTCGAGGTATGTTCGGAGGTGTAGAGTGTGTGCAGCGCAGAAGCCCGAACAGCGTGCTCCTGCTGGATTGATGGGATCAAGACCAGAAGTTACTCGACCCTGGCAGGTCATTAGCTTAGATTTTGTGGGACCATTGCCCCGATCGTCGAGGGAAAATACATCTATTCTTGTAATTAGTGACTACTTTAGCAAATATGCGTTGATGTTTGCATTACGCTCGGCGACAGCTAAAGGTTTGGCAAGGTTGGTGGAAGATAGTGTCTTTTTGGTATACGGTGCTCCTCAATACCTTATTTGTGACAATGGTGTTCAAATGAGGAGCAGGGAATTCAGAGCTTTATGTGAATCATATGGTACCAAGATCTCTTATACCCCGTTGTATTGTCCTCGAGCAGATCCCGTAGAAAGGGTGAATCGGGTGCTGAAGACTATGTTGGGTTGCTACGTAAAGGACAATCAAAGGAAGTGGGATGAATACCTTGCCCCTATTGGCTGTGCCATTCGATCATCGAGGAGTGAGACCACAGGTTATTCGCCTTTCTATATCAACTTCGGTAGACATTACGTAGGCTGTGGCAATACCTTTGAGCAGGTTATAAGTCAGGATGAAGAGCCTCCGGATGTTCCTGCTCGAGTCAAAGGGTTTCAGCAACTCTTTGAAGGAGTCCGGAAGAGGTTGATTGCTGCTGGGGAACGAAGCCAGAAGGTTTACAACTTGCGTAGAAGACCAGTTCAATACACCGTCGGCCAGCATGTATGGCGAAAGAACAAAATATTGTCGGATGCTGCTAACTACATCAACGCCAAATTGGCGGCCAAGTTCGTTGGGCCTTTTAGAGTCAAGAAGAAGGTAGGATCGTGGACCTATGAGCTAGAGGACGACATGGGAAGGTCGAAGGGAACTTGGCATGTCCAGGACCTGAAGTTGGCTCAGGACTTCGAAGATTCGTCGTAGAAAACACCGTGCCCTGTTGGGGGGGGTAGAAGAATACTCCAACCGTGAACCTGCGTCCGGTAAAAGTCCGGTAAAGGGACCCGGATATTTCCACCCATCATCTTTTCCTTGATTGGAAAATAGGAAGAAGGCTATCTGCAACGCGCCGGTTAGTCTTCCCTTTGTAGTATTTGGTAGTTCGTTGTTGAACATTTGAATATCGCCTTGGTTGATAGTAGGATTGTGTGATCGCTATCCCCTTGGTTAGTTTTGGATTTTGATAATGCTGTGTCACCACCCTGGTTGGATGTTATCCAGGTTCGTAGTTTTCTAACCTTTGCTCTTTTTGTTTAGCGGTGGCACCATTTTTGTTTGAGGGACAAAGTGTTTCTCCTTTTTGTTTTCGGGGTTGTGGGTTGTTCGGACCCGGTGTTGGGGCTGAGCGTGGGTTTCGGCGGTGAGTTTCCCTTGTCCTTTCCCTTTATGTTTTGCTGTTCGCAGTGCTATCGACAAGTCGAACGAGACTTGGGCGGCTCCGCCCAAGTGCAACGCTTGTCCCTTCCTCTATATTTTGTGCTTGTCCTTCCTATACCTTTTCACCTCACCGTCGAGGATTTTGCTTTGTTCCTGGCGCTGGAGTTCGGGCGGTCCAGGACCTTTTCATTTAGCTTGTAAGTTGGGTTAGGAGTTGGGTTTGGATTTTTTTTCTGGATATTTTAGACACGGTCGAGACCTTGGAGCGGGTCAGTTGGTTTTGATTTCTGGGAGATTTGGCCATCGGAAATTTCTGGAATTTCCTCTGTGAAAGGGGAGGGGGAGTGTTACACTTTTTTTTTGTTCAACGTTCCTTTTGTTTAAATTCGTCTGTCTGCAAGTTTGTATTGTTTTGAAGTGGATAATTTACAGGTGCTGCCATCTGTGGTCGTTGTCAATGTTATTGGTTTATTGCAGTAGTAGTTGTAGTTTGACTCTTGTCCTGCAGATGGCGCCTGCATTTATGTTTACATTGAATAGCTTAACTCACCTTGTTTAATTGGTTAGTTAATTATCACTTCGTTAGGCACTTTATTTTGTTTCAATTTAACATTTTCCTCGAATTTTGGACGGACGGGTTTCTGTTTTGCGTTACGATTTTTGGCACTGAATTTTTGATACTAACTTCATAAGGTTTCTAGATTTGTCCGTTTTTTTTTTATGAATTTCCGCTTTGAATTTGCGTTTGGCTTAATTACTCATTAATTCCTTTTTGTATTTTGGTAATCTAGTAACTTTTGTTTCATGAGTTTCCCCCCCTGTCCTTCGCTGAGTATTATCTTTGTTTACAAGCGGAGTGCGTCGATGTTGTTGTTTCTAAGATCAGTTCGTACTTTGATTCGCGTTTTTTGGAGTTTCCGGTGGGGGTTCATGCTGGGAAAAGTACTTGCGTCGTTCTCTTTCGATTTTGGCCAGCAACTCAGTCGAACGTGTGTGGAAAGCCGTTCTGTGTGATATTCAATTGGAAAGTGCCCGTCTAGCGTTGATTCGGGAGCACCTATTGTTTGGTGGATTATCGATTATTTATCACCGTTGCTTCTGCTTGGTTAGTTGTTGATTACCGGCAGAAATTCGCTTATTGCGGAATCCGAGCTCCTTTTCCTGCACGTGTTTCGACAGCCCAGTGTATATAGAGGGTGAGTTTTGGATATACCAATTGTGTATTGAGTCTTTGGAAACCGGTGGTGATTTATACGATTATTGTAGGCTGCTTAGTACGGGTTTGAAGCCTGTATCTGGTTGAAACCAAGGACTTCAGCATTGGTTTGGTTGGATCCCATATCGTGGAGATTTCCTTCAGTTCCTCGGTGAGGCTGGAACCTTACACCTGGATCTCGGATAGACGGGATACTCCGTGGAGACGCGTCGAGGCTGCGGACAGTCGTCGTACGAAGACCTTGCACTACCTTTCAAAGGAATTGACCCGTAACCGACTCCGTCGGAGAGTTCCTGGACAGGGTTGTGTATCAGCGAGAACTGACGGGGAACATAAGGTCAGAGATTTGGTTATTTGGAGGCGAGCAGTCTTTCGTCGCGCTCAGTAAGGTTGGCACCCTGTAGAACCTCTCCGAGGGCTTGCCGTTGTCGTTCGTCGAGGACAATCCTTTTACTTGTAATTTGTGTAATTTGTTATTTGGCCTTTTGTAGCCCTAATGCATGTGAGGGAGTACGTTACCTTCAGTACGCTCCCTTAATAGTTTTTTTTTTGTCTTGAGAGGTCAGTTAACCTCAAAATTTAGTTTAACGAGTGCAAATCGGTGTTTACCCTCGCCGGTCTTTGATTTTATTTTTGATGTTTTTGAACTTCTGAGGTGCGATAATAGTTGTTTCGATACTATATCGAGAGACGTGTTTGTGCCCCTTTTTGGTTATTAATCTCTCGTGTTTGAATCGTCAGTAGAGTTTTTTTGTATCGCCACCGAGTAGATCCGGTGAGAGTGGACACGGATTTTGTATTGCCCTTTGCTCGACCTTCAGTCGGCTTAGGTCTTTGCCTTTAATTCCTTACGATCTTCAATTGTATGGAATTTATAACTCGAATTTATTTTGTTAATTCAACGTTCAACAATTTACGGTTCTTAACATCGGATGGTCGGTTATGATCCGACAGTAACAGCGTTAATCTCGTGTTTGGCCAAAAACGTTCGCGAGCGCTTACCGGGTTATAGTAATACCGTCTTGGATATTTCTCCTTTCAGGATTTATACAAGGTTGAACGTGAATCTTTTGATTCGATATATTTTTTTTATTTGTGTAATTTGCGATTCTATTGAATATCGTTGATGAGTTGTTGTGTGAATGACTCTGAACATCCTCGCTACTTTGTTTGAGTTTAGGTTTAGAAATAATTGATTGGGATTATTGTTTTTCCCTTGCTATTCTGTTATCATCAGCCAAGTGCAGGTTTTTTTTTATTATTTTGGTTTTCACCAATAAACGCTGGCTGTTGAAACTTGTCTACTTTCTTTCCCTCGTGTGCTAGTGCTTTATTTCAGCTACTCTGCAGCCGAGTGGGACTTCCAACCAAGAGCATCAAGGCTGCTGGCGCCCTTCCAGTTACATCTTGTTGGTGTTGATTTTAACCCCTCCCCTCTCCTGAGCAAACCGGAGCTGCTCGTTGGACACTATTCCCGCACAAGCGCACAGGAAGTAGTATTTTGGTTGCTATTGAACAATAATTTTGCCTATATTTTGTTTAACTAAATATTTTTGTTTAACTTGCCGTTGTAGTTGAAATCAAGGTGTAACAATTTTCAAGAAAGAAGAGTTGCGATCCATTTATTGTAAAAGGTTATTTTTCTCTTCTTAAAGAATGCATAGACAATCTAGATCTAATAGACAAGCCGCATAGAATATGGAATTTAGATGAAACATCTTTTTGTAAAGACCCGTCTAAGACAAAAATCGTTGGTGTAAAAGGAGCAAATGCCACAAGAATAACAAGTGGCCCAGGAAAAGAAAATATTAGCGTGCTGTTTGCTTGTAATGCTGCTGGTGAGAAGGCTCCTCCTTTGATAATTTTCAAAGGAAAAAATATTTGGGATGAGTGGATGGCGCCTGATGGAGCTGGCTTTCCAGGGATGTCTTATGCAGCAACGGAAAATGGGTGGGTGGAGTCCAGGGTTTTTGAAAACTATTTCAAAAATACATTGTTGGATGTATTTGGAGGTGAGGAAGAAAGACCCCAGTTGCTTATTTATGATGGGCACAAAACACACGTTGGATTGAGAATGGTTGAAATGGCTCGCCAGGCAAATGTAACGGTTTTGAAATTACCTCCACACTCAAGCCACATTTTTACAGCCACTGGACGTGGCTGTGATGAAATCGCTGAAAGTCCAATGGGACAAAAATCTTGTTTCATGGCAAAGGCGAAATATTGGAAAAAAGTTACCAAAAGGAGTATTTTCCCAAATCATAGGTAATTTGTGGAAAGAATTAGATTCGAAAACTATACAGAGTGGCTTTAGAAAGTCAGGGATCGTACCATTCAACGATTCTGCGATTCCGAATGAACTGTTTGACCCTGACGCCTTGCGACGTTGGGCCACATTCCATAATGATGCCGTAGAGCAGTTGAACGTTGAAACTGAGCACACAGAACCTAATTCTTCCAAAATAGAGGTTCACACCTCACACTCTTCAAGCGACCTTCAATTGTCAGTTGTTGGACCTTCTAATGCTGCTATCCCTTCAACGAGTTCTTCCACTACGTCCACAACTACTTACCCTACACGTTCTTTTGAGGCACTAATTATATCCTGTTCGAAAACACATGCTTCTAGTTCAGCTATAAACAAGAAGAAAACGAAAGTCGCAACTGGTGCCGAAGTCATTACATCTGAAGAGGTTTATAACCGAAAAAAAGAAGAAGAAGCGGAAAAAGTGAAGAGAATTGAAAAACAAGCAAATAAAAATCTCAAAGGAAGAAGAAAGACCAGGAATACAAGATCAGAAAAAACAAAAAATAGCAATACAAAAAACCAAGAAGACAGCTCTGAGGTAAGTGACATCATCAGTAAATCAAGTGATGACGAAGATATTGACGATTTCAATGCGGAAGAATTTCGAAACGACGAAAAACTTGAAGAAATGGAGAATGACAAAATCAAAGTCGGGCAGTGGGTTTTAATAAAATATCCAACCAAAAAAACTGTTAAACACCTTGTCGGAGAGATCAAGTCAATCAGTCCTGATGGATATCCCAATATTAATTTTGTGAAGAAAATTGGCCAAACTGCTTCCAATACTATATTCTCATATCCTGAAAGAGAAGATTACTGTGAGGTAGAAACAACTCAAATTATCCGTTTCCTACCAAAACCAGCTGTAGACCGCAGAAATAATTTGCTTTTCTCAGTAGGATTCATTAATTTCAATGTGCAATAATTATTTAATGAGAAACAATTATTGTTCATTTTAGTCATTTTAGTTTTGTTTTGCGGATTTCCTTATTTTATACATTATGTTGACAATAAAACTCTATGTTGATAACTAAATCAAGTTTTATGTATCCTTCCTATATCCTTTCTTAACGCAATACTTTTCTGAGTATACCTATAACTTGAGAGCGGAACAAGTTCGTTTTATGTTTAAAACTGTATTTTGCACGGTATGAATGATGTAATGTGTTCTAGCCCCACTCACCATGATAACACATTGCAAACGAGTAAACAGTCCATGGTATGCACTTGCCCCATCCTGTGGGGTAAGTGCGACCCAATGAAATAGCATTGAAAAATATTTTTGTTTTTGATTATATATGGTAAGCTTCAACAAATAAGAGTGTAAACATCTTACTAAAACATCTGTGAGTGTGTGGTGAAAATAAGAAAGTGAGACGAAACTGAGAGGCTAGAGGAGGGAACAAGCCGCGCCCATTGTACACTCCGCAGAAAATGCAGAAACACTTATTAGGAAAACGCCGGCTTCACGTTGAACAAGGGCTGCGGCGAAGATCAAAGGAGCCGGCGGTGTTGACTGGCGCCGAGCCAGTCTACGGCACCGTCCCTGTTATTCCGTTTACTAATAATTTTGTATTTGTAATTCTATCGCATATTGGCTTGATATTCACACATAATATACTTATGTTCTGAAATGCGTTTCTTGTACATTTTAAATGCAAATACAATTCCACAAAATAATACAATGATACAAATTAATTAATTGCTTTATTATAACATTCCTATTTTACTACTAACTATGGTTGAAGATTTTAGGTTTTGTATGTTAAAAAATGTAGTTTTGCTAAAACAGAGGTTTACTTACATAAATCATTTATTACTTTACATTTATTATTAGACAATAAACATTTATTATTAACTAATATTCAGTTAGCTCTGAAGTAACGAACAGCATGGTTCGCTAAGACAGAAATTATGAATTTTGACTCACGGCATAACCCGGTAACTATTTATCTTCTAAATGATTCTGGCCGTAAAAGCATTTGTACTAAGTTACTTATTTAAAAACATTTAACGTTTTCTTTGTGCATCAATAATCAAATGTTCAAATGATCAAATGTCTCGTTCATACTTAGCAGAGATCGATACTTTCAGGTAAAACACACCTCATATAAAAATTCCAATTTTTTCACTATGTTCCCTAGGGGTCGTCCATTAATCACGTGAGGTTTCTAAGCCCCCTTTTTACACCCCCCCTCCCCCCTGGTGACATTTGGTGAGGTTCTAAGGTACCCCCCCTCCCCCTATCTAACATCACGTGTATTTTTTTGTTGAAAAAACTGAAATATTTTCCGAATACTTTTTATTGAAAAATATAATATTTATATACACGTGATATGTCACAACAACCCCCCCTCCCCCATTGTGATCAATAGTGATGTAATCCAAAGCCCCCCCTCCCCTATTTGGACCTCACGTGATTAATGGACGACCCCCTAACCAAAAGTTATCTCTATTGAATTTTTATTCGTTCTACTTTTAATTCCTTATCGAGTGACGCAACTAGGTGTAAGTATAGCCTATCTAAAAAAAAATATATACAGAAAACAAGTAGGACATCCTGTATGTTCCTGGAATGAAGCAATCACCCTAAAGACCCTAATATTGCGATAATTCAATTTTGTCAGAATCAAATATCTTTCTGTTGTCTACCTGATTCCGTCAAATGCTCGCTCATTTTTATACGTGCTCCTGAATTTATGCCCACAAGTATATTTGCTGACTTGTATATGACAAATTCTAGGACCATCCATATTTCCATATCTGTTGGTCAGAGGACGACTGAGATGTATTATTACATTCAGGTGTTTTGTTAGTATCTGTCGGCGAGCATGCGATGGGTGCATCAGATTCCTGTACAAGTAGAAACAACAGGATAACAAATGTTGAATATATGCACTGTAACACTTTCTTACGTAAATATAATGTTGTGACAATTCGTCGATTTTATTATTTTTCAATATTATTCTTCCTGCAGTTTGTCGGTATTGAACTATTCGTTATTATTGGTGGCTGTAATGATAACACACATATAAATGAATTCGAATATTTTAGTCATTATACATTTCAGTACATATTTTTTACGTTTTTTTATTTCCATTCCAATACTTTTGTTTTGATTATTTCTTGTATTTGCGTTTTTTTTTTAATAATACACGTAATAAATAGATGCTTTTTTTGAATAAAAACTCACGACACAAGAACAGAAGTATTCTTATAAGTAAATGCTAAAAATTTACAAGAAAATATATATTTTTGGTATATTTTAATAATACATCATATCACGTGATTATCGTACAATGCGGATACGTCAACATTTGCGATCCTCAAATTCCTATAACGCGTTTTCATACAACGCGTGGTATTATACCGCCTTGTAGGAGAGTCTCTGCGTGCATACGTTGTGCAATTTAAATTTTACTCTTCAAATATATTAAAGTATCTTGTAAATAAAGCCTAGTCCATCGGATGTCAGACTTAGGTTCAACGCAAAAAAATACTTCGCAAATGATGTACCGCAAGCAATCAATCAATACTGTGTATTGTCACATTTACATATATACTTACCAGATGACATGACGTATTAGGCGCAAGAGTTTCTGTCAACGGATGTATAACACCTTTATAAAAGGTTTTTGAAATATATGGTAATCCCACACGCAACAGAGTATTGTCCAAATTAACTAGCGAAGAAAGACGAGGAAATATTTGTATTATAATTACACTACACGTATAATATCTACATATACACTGCCCGCAGGTACTGTCGCAAGTTGTTAGTTTTCTTAGACCGCGGGCCACATAAAGGCAGCCGATTTTTTAGTTTAAAGTCAGGTTCTGGACCTATTTTGTTGTGCCGAAATTCACTTGCGGAAAAGCATGCAGTCTTAATTTCTAAGCCGGCCGTTGCATCAATTTACGCAGAAGCCTGGCGCCACCAACACGGTAAAATTTATTTTGCTTGGGACTCTGGTACAGTCCCAAGAATTGGGACTGATTGAATTTGATTGGTCGAAGCGAGTGATGTGGCATTTGTCCCACAGATGGCTGCACCGTACGACGGTAAAATCTGTTATTCTCGTCCGATACACGTGTTCAAAAAAGCAAGGATTAAGTCGTTACAACATTCATATTTTGTTGCGATTTTTTGTACATAAGTTCACGAAGGTTCAATACAAAATGTTATAATATTGCTTTTTTGATATTTAGCTCTGATTTGGAATAAAAAGTAACAAAAATTACCAATTATTGGCTTCTTTAGCAAGGTTTTAAAAACAAACTATAACAAAAATGAAAGAAGTGGCATTAGTAGCCTCTGTACTATACCTTTATCTATAATTTAATGTATTACACGTGAATATTAACACACAATTCAGTATGTTTGCTTTTATGTAGTGTTGTTTTGTAGTACGCTACTACCTCTAGTGATTCCTCTTAAGTGTTATCAGTCTTTCCCATTTTTACATGACACACTGTCGCACCAGGTGGTAAGGGTAGTTTAAAAGCCAAACACCAGTCCAAACCAAACAGTGGTACATCTTCTTCTTCAGTCACGTATATGGGTAATGTCAAGTTTTTCTTGAAAGCTCTTACTTCTACCTGTGATTTCCCTAAAATTTTGATGGGTTTGTCTCCATACGCAATCAAATCAGGCGTCCTTTCCAGTATTGGGTTTCCAATATTTTTCCAAACTGATTTCCCCACCACAGCATGCACAGAACCGGGATCATAAAGCATCTTGATCTCTCGATTATCTATAACAACCGACAACATCACTCGACTGGAGGAACCGACCTTTCGAATATTCAATACCGAATCCTCACGGTTAGTGTCCTCAGCATCGCTACCGCTCTCTTCTTCGTAGGATTCATCACTATCCTGGTCACTCTGCTCCTGGACACAGCGCGCATGATGTTTTACCGTCTCTCTGGATTTCGCTTTTCTTGAGCTGGAGGTTTGCTTTACCATTGCATTCCCGCATGTCATGCACACGCGTGAAAAATGGTTATCCTCACCGCAAGCGCTACAAATCTTCCCAAAAGCTGGACAGTTCTTTTGGCGGTGCTTCAAATCCCCACAATACAGGCAGTCTATGTCCGGTTGCAACTCGCGTATTTTTGTCTTTTGTTTATCAGACCGCTTTACACTTTTAAACGAAACACTATGTCGTCTCTCCGGTTTGTTTACGCGGTTCACATGTTTTTCTACTTGTAAACTAGTTAATTGTTTAGATTGTATTGAAGCCTGTTCTAACATAACCGCGGTAGCTTCCACTTCTTCAAGAGTTGTTTCGATTGATGAATGTTTTTGGATCATTTGTTCTTGCCATTCACGGTTATTTACACCAAAAATCAGCTGATCGCGCATTCTCTCGTTTAAGCCGTTTCCGAAATTACAGTCACCCGCGGAAGCGCGTAATCGGTTCACATATTCGGTCACTGTCTCTGTTTCTTTCCGAAAACACCCGGCAAAGTTTATTCTTTCCGCGAAAATGTACACTTTTTTCCCATAAAATCGGTTTAATACACTCACGAGATCGGTATAAGTCTTTGTTGTCCATTTTTCGGGTTTAAAATGGTCCACCAATATTTTAAAAACATGCGGACCTACCTTTGGCAAAAGTACATTACGCCGGGATACAGCCGTCTCGCTAGTCATCAGTCCGTGCATCTCTAACTCGAGTTCGAAACGCTGTATGTAATAGTCCCACTTTTCGTTATGTAATAGCCCACTATTTCGTTATAATAATATTATTATAATTTATAGATGTCAAAACGTGGTAGTTATGGAAAATGGACGACAAAGAATTTGGAAAAGGCTCTAAGCGCTTACGGAGAAAGTGAAAAGGGGTTGAATAAATGCAGTCGGGATTATGGAATACCGAAAGCCACATTGCTTCGGCATTTACGGAATACAAATAAAATTGCCAAAGGGGCGAAAAAAGCAATGGGCAGGAATCTTACATTTAATGAGCATATAGAAGAAAAAATTGTGCAGCACATTTTGCAATTTTCTGACTGTCTTTTTGGACTGACAATTACGGAAGTTCGAAAGCTTGCATTCGACGTTGCAGAGAGAAATAATATTTCTCACCAATTTAACAAGGATAAACAAATAGCTGGCAAGAAATGGTATTATCAGTTCATGAAAAGGCATAAGAATTTATCACTGCGTCAGCCCGAGTCTACTTCACTCAATAGAGCAAAAGGGTTTAATAAAGAGTGCATGAATTTTTTGACTTACTCGAAAGCGTTTGTGATAACCAAAAAATTTATGCAACTAGAATTTACAATATGGACGAATCAGGTTTCTCAACAGTGGCCAAAAAGTGTCCAAAAATAGTTACTCAAAAGGGGTCTCGTGCTGTCGGTTCTATTGCTAGTGGAGAGCGTGGTCTAAACACAACTATCGTTTGTTGCATTAGCGCTGCCGGTCAGTATGTGCCGCCAATGATCATTTTTAAACGGAAGCGCTACACTGCAGAGCTCAGCAGAGGAGCACCACCAGGCAGTAAAGTAGAGATATCAGACACAGGCTACATCAACAGCGAATTATTTGTCAAGTGGTTGCAGCATTTTATTGTTTACGTTCATCCAACAAAAGAGCAAACAGTACTTCTCTTACTTGATGGCCACACAACCCATTGTAAGAACATTGGAGCTCTTAATTTAGCACGAGAAAACGGCATAGCTATGCTGCAATTGCCAGGACACACAACGCATGGACTACAACCACTTGACAGGTCGTTCTTTAAACCACTACAAGTGTACTATACGCAAGCTTTAGAGAAATGGTTTAGAGAAATGGTTGAGATCTAATGTAGGACGTGCCGTAACTCAATATCAAGTATCCGAACTTCTTGGAGAAGCATATGCGAGAGTTGCAACGATCGAAAATGCCATCAGTGGTTGTAGAGCATCGGGTACTTGGCCTGTCAATAGAAATCTTTTCAATGAGTCTGACTTTTTTGCTGGTACCGCTTTGGCACCGAGGATAGTTGAAGAAGAATCATCTAATACTGAGAATGATATAGCATCAAATGCAATTAATGAAACCGATTTTTCCGACGAAGATTATCTTCCTTTAGCGAGACTTCGATATGTTGCTGTTCCCTTACCCGACAAAGGTTGTAGACCATCAAGCAAATCTGATCTGTTAACAGTATCTCTAGAAGACATATCCCCTTTACCTAAGGCGGAAATTTCTGCTGGTAATAGCAGAGCTCGTACACAGAAAGCCGTTGAAATAACAGGTAGTCCTTACAAAAATGATCTCGAAGCCAGTATAGCAAAACGCGATCTTCCAAGGAAGAATCTGTCTACTAAAAAAAAAAGGCGCCACAAACCCAGAAAACAGCAAAGAATAAAACAACAGTTCAACAAACTGGATGGCTGTGCTCAGAATGTGGTGAAGAGGAAGTGGACTATATGATACAGTGCTTGCGTTGCCACTTGTGGGTTCATTGTAAATGTGTAGGTGTAGGAACATCAAGAAAAAAATATTTCTGTGAATCATGTAAAGCGTGACATTTGATTTGATTTCGTGTCTCAATATTATTGTATTAGTAGTAGTTTCAAAAAATGAAAAGAATTTATTTAATTTTATCGGAATAAGTTTCGTTTTTCCGTTAGTTTTGTCCTTCTCATCACATAATAAATTTATATAACACCATATTTGGAATTATTCTTATTATTAACATACGTTTTCTTCGAAATAAGACGACGGTCCAATTTGGGATACCACTGGTTCAATTTTGGGAACTAGTTTCGCAAATTGGATCATTTGCACCATATTAAAAAAAGTGTAAAATCATTGTAAAGAACACACGTTTAACAAATGTATTATTATCACAATGTTCACAAACCATCAATGTATGCGCTCACTCGTCAAATCTTAATTTGCTCTATTTTCATTCGTTCTTGGACACATTTTCTAATAACTGGTTCAATATGGGCAACCTTACTCTATATGTTTTGTTACCAAATCAAAACAAAGAGATTAGAACGAATTTTGTAGATGACAGTGGATTGGGTACTAAGGTCGATGCTAAGGACGTTGCTATGGTAATGCCAACAACATTGCTAAGAATGCAACTTCAATTCTGGCGCAAAGTACGTTGTGAAGTTCCTAAACAATTATGCTGAGCAACATGCGATTTATCTATCATGCAGAAGTAGTACTTTATTATAACACCAATCTAAAACTGTTGCCTTCTAGTGATAGAAAGAACAAAATTTACGCTATCTACCCACAATCATTCACAGAGGACACGGTTGAAAACTCTTTATCATTGAAAGTGTTACACAAACATTTAGCGAGATACATGATCAACCGTAATCGTCATGAGACCAAAGGTCTGACCACTGCTCCTTTACCAAAAACATACGTCTGGGGCTCATCATAATGTAATGACTATTATGTTTTTTAACCCTCTCAGGACCAATGATGCCATTTGTTATCACGTTCTACTTCTGTATTTTAATACTCTATCTAAAGTCTAGCAATGTAATTCGACATAATTGTTTAGTAAAATAAGCATTTTTACAAGTGGCAACACTGTTATATCTTGACATTTGACCTACTTTAACATTATGTTGGTGATATTGTGATAGCGGCCGTTGGGTTGATAGTTGGGCGCAGTTGGGTGGAGACATAACCGTAAATAAGGAAGTTTTTGAATGTTTTATTGCTTAGAAAAAAATAAAACCATAAAATATGTTATCATCTTAGGGATCCTCTTGCTAGTTTGCATTTATTTTGTCACTAATATTTTGTGTATGATTCTATTTGGAATCATCGGGCATTAGCGGTAGTTATTCTTATTTATGAGTACTAACAAGTAGGGTTATTAGAGTTACCGAAAATTTTGGACTCGAGAATTACGTGCCGTGGAAACACATGAAATGTTCCGTGTTATCCTATTGCACGTGTTTATGAGTAAACGCCTAGTGCACGCCGATTCAGATTCAGATTCTAGTAACAAATCACAAGAAAAAAAAATCAGTACAAAGTGTTATCCTTTCCGGTTTATTCAGACTGTCGAAATCGGAATCTGAATGTGACTGAAGTGTGATCCATTCCACTTGCTACGCAATACGATTGTCCTAATCTGAATCGGAAATTCAATGTGTCTTACTCGAAAAGAATCACAGTACTCAAAGAGGCCTACACGGTATGCAAAGTACCAAATACAGTCATTCTAGGTTGGAATTTGTGTTAGTTTTATGAATAAACTATCAATAGATTATATTATATTTTATGGCCTAGAACATGGCATCGTGGAAACGAAAATCACTTGGACCACCACTTGACTGAAAATCACGGATGATGATTATATTATTGGATGATTCTGATAACGACATTGAAGTAGAAAATGAAGATGAAGAGGAAATTCAAGGCTTTGAGGAAGGACAACAGCCAGAAATATTTCATATGGAAGAACGTGTAGCAGAGAATCAAAATGCAAAAGAACAAGATACAGTAGACTAGTAGAGGAAGCAGAAAACATAAACAGTAGTAATAAATCATCTGAAACACGAGGAAGATGAAAGATACTACACAAACAAAAATTTTCCACTAAATGGATACTCTGATGACAGAAGACCTTTAAATGTCACTTTTGATAACATATTGTTTGATCCTCCTCATGAAAAACTTACTCCACTGCAATATTTTCGTTTGTTGACGACAGCATCATAAACAATTTGGTTTACCAAATGAATCTCTATTCAGTGCAGAAGTGTGGTAAAAACATTAATACTAATGTAAAGAAGATGGAACAGTTTATAGGTATTCATGTAATGTAAAGCATAGTTCGTGTACCGATATACAGGATGTATTGGGCCACGGAAAGTAGGTACGATACCATTGCAGACGTAATGGCACGGAATCGATTCGATAAAATAAGAACATACTTCCATGCTAATGACCATACTAGAGCGGTTAGTAACGACAACGAGGCATACGATAAACTATACAAAGTTCGGCCCTTCATTGATAGTGCAAAACTAACATCAAAAAAATTTAACCAGAAGAATGTAACAACGTCGACGAAATAATTATACCGTTCAAAGGGCATAGTTCTCTGAAACAATAAAGAACAGGCCCCATAAATGGGGAATTAAAGTTTTTGCTCGTGCAGGGGCTAGCGGTATAATATATGCGTTTGAAATATATGTAGGAAAAGGTACAGTGACTACTGAAACCGAACTGGGCATCAGTGGTGACAATGTCTTGAAATTAGTAGAACACCTACCAAGTAATGAAAATTATAAAATATTTACAGCCAACTGGTTTACGTCATATTCTTTGTTATCGAAATTGAAAAGTCAAGGATTTCAAGCCACTGGTACTGTTAGAATCAATCGCATGCCGGGTTGTTCATTACATCTAGAGTAGACAAATAAATGTCTTGCTAAGACAGGTCGCAGAAGCTATGATATGAAAACTGATGAATCCAATAACATAGTCGTAGTAAAGTGGCACGATAATAAATGCGTACATGTGGCATCAACTTCCAAGGGAGTTGAACCTTTAGATGGTGTCAAGCGATGGTGTGTAAAACAAAAGCAATACATTGTTGTTCAACGACCGGCGCACTATGCGGTATTTGGCCTCAAAACATGGACAAAAATATTTCCTTGGCTTTTTTAAAAGAATATGTATATTAACGTGATTTAAACTCAAATATAATTCAGATAATTTGTTTTTAAAACAAACAGAGGAAACATCACCTACTTTTTAACATACAGTGTGTTCATTTCAAAAGTATTCACCCTTAATTACTCTTGACTTGATGCGATTATTGCTTTCAATGGAAACACGTCGATTTAGTATATCGAGGGGGAAGTTCAAAAATGGTACCTAGAGAATTTTAGGTTTCATCCCTTCCCCCCCAGCCACCCCACTTTGAAATTTCTAATGGCACCCCCTACCTTGTGACATCATTGGAAAGGGCACAAAATTATCTACTCATCCATAATAAAAAAATTAAATCAAAATCACAAGGTAGGGGGTGCCATTTGAAATTTCGAAGTGGTGTGGCTGGGAGGAAAGGGATAAAACCGAAATTCTCTAGATACCATTTTGACCTTCCCCCTCGATATCAAAATCGACGTGTTTCCACTTAAAGCAATAATCACATCAGGTCAAGAGTTATTAAGGGTTGAGTTATTTCATACCTTCCATCTTAAGAACCAACCGTTCGATTTCATTTGTTTTATCATGGTTGAGTAGAGAATTTTATGCCCTTTCAAGTGATGTATCACAAGGTAGGGGGTGCCATTTGAAATTTCAAAGTGGGGTGGCTTGGGGGTGAAGGGATGAAACCTAAAATTCTCTAGGTACCATTTTTGAACTTCCCCTCGATATCTAAATTGACGTGTTTCCACTCAAAGCAATAATCGCATCAGGTCAAGAGTTATTAAGGGTGGATACTTTTGAAATGAACACACTGTATATTTTATATGTATGCTATAATGCTTATTTTCACATTTAATAAAAATAATTGCGAAACTGTTATTGTAAAAGTTTAAGTAATAATATAAGACAGTACCTACTTATAAATTTAATCACAATTAATAATAATACAACATTTAATGTAACAATAATAATAAATATTTATAATTGCGGTTGCTTCAACAGTCCAACTGCACGATATACCCAACTGAAGGTAGGATGTTGCGCATGACTGGGCGGAGCCTATTTTGACGTGTGACGTCACTCACAGAGTTGTTTACGTCCTTGGCTGTGCTGACAGAGTGCTTTTTGGTGTGTTTTCGGTGTTTTAGTTTTGTTTTCGGTGTTTTAGTTTTTGTTGAGATTCTACTATATTTTCAATTATCTTTATTTACTTTTATGACTTTTACAAGTTCTAATTGACAAGTACATTTATAACATGTTTCATAACTATAACAACGTAGTATATTAATTTGTAGATCGCTTCACTCCAACACCCCTTCTCGATCTTTCAAATCTACCATTCCAATTTCTTTAACCAATCTTGATAAACGAATATAATTCAAAGGCTTTGTGAACATATCTGCTAACATTGTCTCTGTTGTACAATACTTAAAAGTTATTTCATTTTTTAACTTTATGTCCCGAACGAAATGATACTTGATATCAATATGCTTGGTTCTTTTTCCCCCTTTATTTAAATCTAACATTTTAAGACAACCCTGGTTGTCTTCGTGCATAGTTACTTCTAGTACTTCTTCATTAAAATCATTTATAAGTTGCTTTAGCCCTTTCGCTTCTTGGACTGCTTCTGTTAGTGCTATATATTCTGCTTCAGTTGATGACAATGAAACGCAATTTTGCTTTCTGCACATCCAACTAATAGTACTACCATTATAACTGAATATATAGCCTGACGTTGATTTTCTATCGGTTGTATCTCCTGCCCAGTCCGAATCTACGTATCCACTAAGTTTATTCATTTCATTTTTCATTACATTAAGTTTTAACCCATAAGTCTTTGTTGCCTTCAGGTATCTAAGAATTCGTTTAGCTTCTATCCAGTGTGCTTGAGACGGGGAGCTAACGCTTCTCGCTAAAATATGCACACTTGCTGTAATATCCGGTCTTGAATGTACACTCAAATATAGCAATCCTCCGATTAGTTCCCTGTATTTGTTTTCAGATCCCAATTTTGGACTATTATTGCAATATTTATAAAACCCAGGATCCATTGGTATTCTGGATGATTTGCAATTTGACATCTCATTCTCCATTAATATTTTTACTTTATCATACGCAGTATGCTAAAGTATTGTAATCATGCCGAAAAAAAAAATTGAGATTTTAGCGGAAATAGGTCTTTTTGGGTCCCCTGAACATTTTTGACCAAGGTACAAAAAAATGTCTGTGTGTGTGTGTGTGTGTGTGTCTGTGCGTATGTGTGTAAACGATTTTTGTGGCGACGATTCCGGCGAAACTACTGAAGGTATCGGGACGAAAGTTCATATTTAGAAGTTTCATGACCTAACTTAGAGCTGAAAAGGTTTTGGTTCAAAAGGGTCCAAAGGAACTGGTAGTTTATTCTAAGCCTTTTTCAAGGATTTTGCTAAAGAGCCGCCATTTCTGTAATTTCGACAAAATAGTTAAATAATAATTTAAAGTAGAGGAAATTTTGGATAAATTATGCCTATGAAATTTTTTGGTAAAATTAATAGTTTAGCTTTTTAGTTTATTCTAAGCCTTTTTGAAGGATTTTGGAAATGAGCGGCCATTTCTGTAATTTCGACAAATTAGTTAATTAACAAATTAAAGTAGAGGAAATTTTGAATAATTTATGCCTATGAAATTTTTTGGTAAAATTAATAGTTTAGCTTCAAGAGCAAATTCTATTTGATCGAGATCGGTCGCATCTGCATTGATATGAAATTACATAGTAGCCAGGATTTTGACAAATATTTTTTTGTGTTGTCACATTCGAAAACAGCTGATCTCATCAGAGGTTGGAAAACCACTATGGAACGTTGCCGCTGTAGTGCGGCAAATTATAAAATACAAATTTCAAATAAAGTAAGATCACCAATTTGATTGTTTGTTGATAAGACATATCAACCCGTCTTTATATCTAATTCTAGAAACGATACATTGAGAAAGTTATAAATAAAGTATAGCGATGAGTGTAGGTTTATTTTAGTATGTTGGTAGGGATGTGTCATGAACAAATATAAATCTGTCAGAATTTGAATTACCTTTTTAAGGTGCGTTTTCATTAGTGACAATGGCAGTGGTAGCAGACGGCGTTATAGTATTTCCAATAGAAAGTTGATAGTGACTCATGTTTATGTACATGCAAACTAGTATGTGTCATTATCACGATATGTAAGAAATACTATAATTTCGTATTCTACCACCGCCATTAGCCACCATTACCTACCAATCGGAACGCACCTATAAACTTGACGTTTCGTCAAAGTGGTACCAACCTAGCATTTACTATTCAGACATCATTTATTTTTTTTTTAAATACGTATTTCTTAAAAAGCAACACAATAAACGTTGATGTCGCTCTTGCCAAAAACTAGATAGCCGACTCGCTCATATGCGACGGCGACACTCCGCCTTCGGTGACGCGCCGCATCACCGCTCGTCGCGCTATTCCGTACTTTCGGCATTTGTAACATAAATAACTATTATTCTAATGACGTAGTGTAGGTAGTGTCAAATGCTGATGCTGTGACAATACCTATGATTTATCTCAATAGAATAGATTCTCATGCAGCTAAACTATTAATTTTATATATTGTATGATAAAGTCATGTGCCTGGCCACATCAGATTTTTTTACTTTGTGTTTGCCATCAGCGCCAGTGATAAGCTCTTTTAAGTATGCATTGAATGCAAGTTCGGGTAGTTTTATTAGACCTTGTCGACAGCAGCGCATATTTTCGCCGTTAAAGAACCGCGCATTGCAATGTTCGAAAATTTTAATTAAAGGTCCGATATCATGAATACGAACTGTATTTTTACCTACAGTAGAAGCACAGTTTAGTCCAATCGGTACTTCTGTCTGTTGTTCAATTATAGAATGACTATCTGAAAGCGCTGATGCATTTCCATGTTCGAGAATGATACTATTATCTTGGGTAATGTTTACTTGTACAATTACTCCATCGCTTTGAGGTAATTTATTAATGATAGTACTTATTTCACTTTTTGTAATTCCCGTTAGGTTATATTGATTCGCAGTTTGATCACGGCAAGCTCGTGCAATATATAAATTATCAATTATTCTTTGATGTAACATCTCAATGCTATAAAAAGTAATTACGCAAGCCAATCCGTTAGCACAAGGGAAACCGCGCTCATCTCGAGAATGAGAATCGAAATAAAAATACCTGTTTTCATTTTTTAATATTGCTACTGACTGACCGTTAGTCGTCAATACTCCGCAATCATATTTCATAAATAAATTTGCCATTCCGACCAATAGACAAGGAAATGCGTCATTGTCTTTGTTAAGCAATAATCCATAAGCATCTTCGTGAACGGCAAATTGTACGTGTTTGTCGAAAAACTCAATTTTATTAAATAATTCAATTGTAGCCAAATGAGCGATGTTTTGATTGGGAATATTTAATCGTGAACGTCGCGCGCAACTGTTTTGATATAAAATGTCGCCGGTTAGCAAAATGTTATCCAGAGTACTTGTACTCCACGCTGTAATATCGCTTATAAAGGAAGCTACACATGCAGTTGCAGCATTTGCTGTGCACTGATTACCACGACTTCTTACGCCAAATTTTCTGTCAGCTTGATTAAATGACCCGCGAACTATAATTAATTCCTTAGAAATATGATTGACATTGTCATTGCAGTTGACGGTAACTAATCTTTTTGGAATTTTTGCTGCTTTAGGAATCACCGATGGGTCTATATGCTCGGAAGAAATACTTTTTGCTTTCTCCGCAATAGGTACTTCAATTATACGCGTTATCGATACGGCCGTTAAATTGTATATATTCTGATTTTCATCAGATCTGTCTCGAACGTATAAATTATGAATTATTTTTTGATGTAGCATTTCTATACTACGGAAGGTAAGTATGCAAGCCAACCCGTCAGCACAAGGCGATCCGCACTTGTCTCGAGAATGGGAATCAAAATACAAATACGTATCGTTACTTTGTATAATCGCAATAGATTGACCGTTTGTTGTTAATACTCCGCAAGAATATGTAGAAAAAAAATGTGTCAATCCGACGAGTAGGCAAGGAGGTCCATCGCGATCGTGATTTTGGACATTTAGCAAACTGCCAGCAGCGTCTTCGTAAACGGCAAATGTGACGTGCTTATTGAACAATGCAATTTCATTCGATAATTCAATCATCGCCAAGTGTGCTATATTTTGACCGGGCAGATTTAATGATGTTCCATGAGCACGACTATTTTTATATAGAACATCGCCAGCGCATAAAATTTGATCAACAGTCGCCGTTCTCCAAGTAGAAATACTGTCACTTAATAAATATGCCACACACGCGGTCGCAGCATTGGCTGTGCATTGGTTACCCCGACTTTGTGCACTGAATCGTTCGCTCGCTTGATTGAACGTTCCACGAATTATTGCAAAATTTTTAGAAATATTGCCAACATCGTTATCGTTGACGGCAACCGAAGGCAGTTTTGGTAATTTTGGTTTCGTCGTCTTCCTTCTTGTTAATCGTGGTGTGCTTTTTTTCGGCATGTTGGCTTAACAACTGCAAACAGTAACCCATAACAAAAACGTATTAATTAATACCGTTAAAAAGATATAAAGACAAAATATAAACTAAACTGTTGTTTGATAATGGTGGGCAAACTGCGATAAATATTAATAGAAAAATTACTGATTAAGATAAGTTTAACAACAAAGAAAATACAGTAGAATACAGATTATTATTTATGATACATCTAAATAATTCTCAACCGTAAAATATTTCAGAAATTGTTTCAAGCAAACGTATTTTGGTTTTAAACAAGCTATCGTTTAAATATATTTTTATGATATTCATCATTTCTGGATATTTCATTTCTTTTTTCAAATATATTTTTTATTTTCTTAATTCTAAGATTAATTTCAAGAATTTTTTGCATGAAGCGTTTTTACTATAAAATGAGAAATTTTTGAGTCAAGAACAACTAATCAAAATTTTTCAGCAGTATAGGATAATTAACAGTTAAGAATCTACAAAAAAATCAATTTTTTACTTTATCATACGCAGTATGTAAAGTATTGTAATCGTGCCGAAAAATTTTTTTGAGATTTTAGCGGAAATAGGTCTTTATGGGTCCCCTGAACATTTTTGACCAAGGTCCAAAAAAATGTCTGTGTGTGTGTGTGTGTGTGTGTGTATGTATGTCTGTGTGTGTGTAAACGATTTTTTTTGGCGACGATTCCGGAGAAACTACTAAAGGTATCGGGACAAAAGTTCATATATAGAAGTTTTATGACCAAACTTAGAGCTGAAAAGCTTTTGGTTCAAAAGGGTCCAAAGGAACCGGCTATTTACTCTTAGCATTTTTCAACGATTTTGCAAATGAGCAGTCATTTCTGTAATTTCATCAAAATAGATAAATAATAAATTAAAGTAGAGGAAATTTTGTATAATTTATGTCTATAACATTTAATGGTAAAATTAATAGTTTAGCTGCAGGAGCAAATTCTATTTGATCGAAATCGTGTCTGCATTAATACTATACCCTATTCACGATAAGAACATACTAGTGGGGGGTGGAAACTGAGCCCGATTTACACTGAAGCAATATGCTGTCAACAGCGGCAAATAGAAAGGTTATGTTTATGTCACGACAATGGCGTTTGGAAATTAATTTCGGATGATAGTTAAAAGATGTTTGACAAACGGGAATTAATTTCACTAGTAATGTAGTTGTGCGCACGAGTACCTGCGTCGATTTTCTGATATACACGGTTATAACCTAAAGTTGGATAAAATAAATATAACCTATAAATTTATTGGTTGTACATATAGAAGAGTGAAACGTGATAGAAGCTTGTATATTTGCACTTTTCATATTGTTTACATAATGTAATTGTTAGGAGGAGGAGAACGGTATTAGTATGGCTATTAGCAGCTGCAGCAATAATTGTAAATAGTGCCGCTGACTTTTACTGGACAAAAGAAATCGTTAAAAATTGACAGACCTGAAACGACAAAGTATAGATAAAGAATTGGTTGAGACGTTGTGACCAGGGACAAAGTACATTACATGTAGTCTGTACACAATACCATAGTTTTGTTGCGACAAGTACCATACCTCGCACTGATTTGTCATTTAGCCATTGTTATGTAATGTAGTGCGTTATATTAACACGTTATACATGCATATTAAATCTGCTATCTTTTATTAAATATTAGTACACAATAAACACTTAATGATACCAATAAAGAATAACAAAGAAAGAAATAAGACACTAAAAAAAGGAATAAATTATCACTGTTATCCTCGTATATCTCTACGAGCAGCAAATTGCTCCGACAGCAGTTCGCAAGCGTGAATATAAGGAGTACGGGACACATTTTGCGCAGCACTCCCGATGCAATGTCTTGCTTGGTAAGGCATACTTCAATAAGGTGCAGCGCAGTGGTGAATTTCACTTCCAAAATATCTTTATCTTCAGTTATGTTAAGCTTTGTGGTTATGTATTTTCCAAACATTACAATATCTGAATGCTGCAGTACTTCCTCCAGTTTACGTTAACGTTGTATTTGATTTGTTGTTATATCCCTCAAAGCACTGGACTGTTTTGATAATACACTACATATTGATAGTACAAAGGAAATTTCGACATTTTTTCGACCGACATTTCATTTGACAATTCAGTTGTTGGCGCGTGTTGGCTGGTGTAAACTTGGTTCAACTTTCAGCCAATCACAAGCCGCAAATTATAGCCCTATCTTATTCAACGCTTTATTCTTAAAGTGAATAGACTATAGGTACCCAGGATATTTTGATGTTTTTGACAGTATTTGGAACGTCAGCGTTTACGAAACGTCAATTCAACACGCAAATGCATGGAGAATTGCCATGAGGAGCTAGATGAAACAATATTAAAAAACAATATTTCGAGTGCGGATAGCAATGTTATGTTTTCGCGAATAAATACAAGAAAGATTGTAATACGGTATGTTAACCTTAAAACTTATTTGGAATATTGAGCATAATTCTTTATGAACTTTTGTAGTTAGCACTGAAGACGGCGTAAAGCTCGAGAATATAGTATGCTAGAAGCCAATATAATATATTAATCATCACAACCAGAACCTTTTTACTTTATCATCCGTAGTATGACAACACTCCATATTTAGAAGCTTTCTGTTGAACCAAGGGTCCAAAGGAATTGGAGTTTTAGTCTTAGCGTTTTTGAAAGATATTGCAAATAAGCCGCTATATCTGGAATTTCGTCGAAATAGTTAAATAATAAATTAAAGTAGAGGAAATCTGAATAATTTTTTACTATGACATTTTTTGGAAAAAATTAATAGTTTAGCTACATGCGCAAATTCTATTTCATCGAGATCGCTCGTACTGCATATAAACTAGTTAGCCAGGATTGGTCAGATATTGTGATTTTAATGACAGTAGGTAGTGTCAAATGCTGATGTTTTGACATTACCTACTGTAAATATAATCAAAATGTCTCTAGTCTAGTTTTAGTAGTTTTATTTTACTGCAGACATGGCCGATCTCGATCAAATAGAATCTCATGCAGCTACACTATTAATTTTATATATGGTATGATAAAGTCATGTGCCTGGCCACATCAGATTTTTTCTATATATTTTGTCTGTTTAATACAGTAGCAATTATTAATTTTATTTACTTCTATCCCTAAGTAGTTTTTGATATCTCCTAAATCACTAATTTCAAAATTATTGCATAATTCTTCTTGTACCATAGTTATGTTTTCCTTCAGTTTACTTGAAATTAGAATAT
Organism: Melinopterus prodromus; assembly: GCA_964023965.1. NCBI lineage: Eukaryota > Metazoa > Arthropoda > Insecta > Coleoptera > Scarabaeidae > Melinopterus > Melinopterus prodromus. Next base: position 20,111,654 of record OZ030395.1, on the reverse strand, counting down.
CATCTACGTATATTAATACATAAGTGATTTTTCCATTTATCATCTTAGTGTATATGCAGTTATCGCATAATCCCCTTCTAAATCCGTATGCTATTAATATATCATTTATTTTGGTATTCCATGACCTTGCTGCTTGTTTCAGACCATATATACTTCTATTTAATCGACAAACTAAATGCTCTTTTCCCACTTCTTCAAAACCTTGGGGTTGTTTCATATATATTTCTTCATTTAAATTGCCATTCAAAAATACTGTCTTTACATCGATATGTTTTATATGCATACCATTTTTACTTGCAATGTTTAGTAATAATCTAAAAGTTGTTGCTGAAATAACAGGTGCATATACTTCTTCAAAATCTTGTCCAAATTTTTGTGAGTAACCTTTTGCTACCATTCTAGCTTTATATCTAATAATATTACCTTGACCATCTTCTTTTATTTTATATGTCCATTTACATCCGATTGGTTTTCTATGTATTGGAAGTTCTGTTAAAACCCAAGTGTTATTCTTCTTTAATGACTCCATCTCCTCTTCCATAGCTTTTAACCATTTTGTATAATCAACACTTTTAATTGCTTCATTATAGTTCTTAGGCTCTTTATTTGTTTTTAATTCATTTTCCTTTAATAAATTTGCTGTATTTATTTCCTTAATTCGTTTCTCAATTAGTCTCTGTGATTTCCTTTCACCTATTTTTCTCAGTGGTTCTTCTTTTGTTTGTCCATCTTCACATGTTTCTATGCATGTTTTGTTGATACCTTCATTTTTATCTGATTTGCTTACATCAATTATATCCATATAAACCCCTTCTGAACCCATTTCGCTCTTCTCTAAATCTGTAGCTTTTGAAGTATAACTTTCATTAAAAATGACATCTCTGGTATATTTTACATGGCCATTTCTAGGATCTAATAATTTATATCTATTTGTGTTTTCTTTATAACCCAATAATATCATTCTTTGAGCTTTATCATCCAATTTCTGTCGTTGATGCTGTGGAATCTTCACATACACAACTGATCCAAAAAATTTTATGTTATTTATATTAGGCCGTTTACTATTCCATAAAATATACGGAGTATACTTTTTGTTAATTGTTGGTAAACAATTTAAAATATAGTTAGAACTGAAAAATGCGTCACCCCAATATTTGTTAGAAATATTAGCATTTTTCAACAGACATCTAGCCATTTCCATAAGTGTACTATTTTTTCGTTCAGCAGTTCCATTTTGATGCGGCGAATATGGTGCTGTTGTTTGAAGCTCTATACCATATTCTTTTAATAGATTTTGTACTCCCTTGTTTACATACTCTTTTCCATTGTCTGTCCTAAATTTCTTAACCGTTTTTCCAAACTTTGTCTGTGTCCATTTTATATATTCAGTCATTTTTCCTAGTACTTCATATTTATGTTTTAAAAAATATACCACGCAATATTTGCTGTAATCATCTATAAATGTGACAAAATATTGATTACCTGTTGGTGTCTTTATTTGAATCGGCCCACAAACATCAGAGTGTACAAGTTCAAGTATTTCTTCAGTGTTGTTTCCTGTTTCTTTGTTTATTGGCGTTCTTGTCATCTTACTTTCAATACAAATGCTGCAGAAACGATTATGCTTACAGGGTTTTAATTTCATACCTTCAACCAAGTTTTCTGTCTCTAATAACTTTATATCATCATAATTTGTACAATTGTTGATTGGTTTCAATCTCTAGTTTATCATTTTGATTTATCTTATTTGTAATAATTACATGTGTTGCACTGAATGTTACTGTAAACCCTGCTTCTGTTCTCTTCTTAACAGACAGTAGGTTCCCTTTCAAATCTGGTACGTACATACAATCCTTTAGTGAAATGTCTTTCTTGGAATATTTTGGACGAATCTTAACTGTGCCTATACCAAATGAAGGTAATTTGTACCCATTTGCCAGATATACATAATCTTTGTCAGGTTTGAAGGTGTCAAATACATTTCGGTTATTTGTCATGTGACAAGTCGCACCTGAATCAATAAACCAATCATCACTATTTTCACAATTGTTCTTTTGGGCTCTAAAGGACCATGTTTCTTCCTTGTCATCATAATTATTATTAACTATGTTAACTTTGTTCCTTTGTTGTTCTTTACATTGCCATTTAAAATGTCCTATTTTTCCACAATTGTTGCATCTAATGGCACTCCTGTTTTTATTGTTATTAAATCTGTATGCTTGTTTATTATATGCTCTAAATGCATCATTTTCATGAGAACAAGCCTCGTCTCTTTGTTCATTTCTTCTTCTATATTCCTGTAATAATGCATTCTTCACCAATTCTACTGTTAAATCCTTTTCTGGTCTCACTTCTAACGCTATTACTATTGTATTATAACTTTCTGGTAGACTACATAACATCAAGGCGATTATTAAATGATCTGCTAAAATTTCACCCATTGCAGAGAGTTGGTCAACCAATTCTATGATATTATTTAAATGAATATCCATAGTCTCTGAGTCTGACAACTTTGTGTTAAACAATCTTTTGAATAGGTACACTTTAGTGCTTAAAGAAGCCTTTTCATAATTTTCTTTTAATTTGGTCCAATAATCATTAGCCGTTTTTAGTTTCTTGATATGAACTAACTGGTTATCTTCTACCAATAAACCAATTATGGCGCGCGCTTGACCATCTCGTTTAACCCAATCATTGTCATTGATTTGTGCCGTGTTGCTATTTACAACATCCCACAAATTTTCTTTTATAAGAACCAGTTCTAATTTGTATTTCCAAACTTGGTAGTTTTTATTGTTCAATTTTTCAATAAAGCTTCTATTTGTTATGTCCATTATTCTGGGCCCATAACCTGTTGAGATTCTAGTATATTTTCAATTATCCTTATTTACTTTTATGACTTTTACAAGTTCTAATTGACAAGTACATTTATAACATGTTTCATAACTATAACAACGTAGTATATTAATTTGTAGATCGCTTCACTCCAACAGTTTTGTTTTCGGTGTTTTTGTTTTGTTTTGGGTGTTTTAGTTTTGTTTTCGGTGTTTTAGTTTTGTTTTAACTGTTTAAAATGCGGTGTGCCGTTGTAGGATGTGATTCCGATAATCAGTCCAAACGGAATCCGTGCAAAGACATAAAGTTTTTTAGCTTTCCTAAAGACGCTAACCTTAGCAAGAAGTCGTTACATTTAACCAAGAGGAAAGACCAAGTTAATATAAAAAACGCTGTAATTTGCTCCAAGCATTTTGTGAAACAGACTATAAAGTGAATTTAAAACATATTCTTTTGGGTTACACCCCTAAGAATAATCGTGGTTTAAAGGACAATGCAATACCCACGCAAAATTTCCCGCAATCCAAATGTAGTCCATTATTAGGACCTTCGACATCTGGTGCCAAGGAAAACCGAAAAATTGTCTTTGCGAAAAGACAAACAGCCCAACTTATTAAAGACATCATGGCCAAAGGCATGTAAGTTTTAAATTTAGAATGAATGCATGTTTAATAATGGTGGTATGTTTATTTTTTGCGTGATAGTGGCGAAGATATAACTGAGCCTAGACCGGAACCAGAAGTGATTAATATTAGAGAAGGTCAAAATTTAGATCGTAATATGGTGGTGGAGCTGAGTACTAATACTTCTGAAATAGGGTGATGGTTATTCTTATATATTATGAGCTGATTTAATTTTTATCTATGTATCTGTACTTTTTATCATGTGCTTATGTATTAAACTTTTTAGTGTTCAAACAAATGAAAATATGAATGTCCTCGAACGTAGATTGTTAGATATAACGAGGGAGAATGAAAAACTGAAATGTCAGCTTGCTGGGGTAAAAAAAGTGTTTACCGAAAATCAAATTAAAAAATGAACAGCCAAAAGAGGATTAAGTGGTCTGTAATCGAAATTTCAACCGCTACATCAATGTATGCTGCTGGCCCTAGAGCATACAGGCTTAGCCTAAAAAAGGGGCTTCCCTATCCAGCAGTCTCTACTTTGAAGGAATGGCTAAGAAAAATTAAATTAGAGCCAGGGATTTTAAAAAATGTTTTAAAAATTGCTGAATTTGCTGATATGACTGAAAAGGATCGCGTATGTACCATTATATTTGATGAAATGAAAATAAGAAAGGAATATCAATATGACCCAGCCAAAGACTCTGTGGTGAAACCTTACGATTATGTTCTAGTTGCTGTGATTAAGGGAATATTTAGATCATGGAAGCAACCAATTTTTTATAATTTTGATTGTAAAATGACATCTACCATTTTAATGGACATTATTAAATTTGTGGAGGATTCTGGTAAGTGTAATTATTTCAATAAATCACATAAAATCTTTAATGCTAAACATTGTAGGTTTCCATGTTGTTGCTATGGTATCAGATTTGGGAGGTGCAAATCGGGGGCTCCACAGTGATCTTAATATTTCAGAGGCTAGACCATACTTTGAAAATCCTAGCACTAAAGAAAAAAATTTTGTGTTCGCCGACGTCCCACATCTTCTGAAATTAATTAGAAATAATTTTGTGGACCACGGATTTTTAATTAACAATAAAATAAAAATAATTAAGAAGCAAATTGTAGAGGAGGCCATAAATGCATCATCAGGTTCAGATTTAAAAGTCACACACCGTATCACTTTTGACCAACTAAATGTTGCTGGACCTCAAAGGCAAAAGGTGAAATATGCCGCTAAATTGTTTTCCCACACCATGTCAAGTGCGATATCTCGATGTGGAACACTTGGTTTTTTAACATCAGAAAATTGGTTGGAGTGCGCAGATTTTTTTAAATTGGTAAGTATGTCATTCATACTGAATTATTTCATTTTTTATTGATTTTCTGTTATAGGTAAATGACTGGTTCGATGTCTTTAATGTCAGCATCCCAGTAAGTGACTCCCGGGCAAGAAATAGGGCCTACGGATTAGCCCTTGAAGAGCAGAACAGTATTTTAAATAAAATGTCTACGGTGATTACTCAATTGAAGGTAGTTAACAGTCGAAGCAAATACCCATTTCAAAAGGGTAAGGGAATTTTACAAAATATTGTTACTCTAATAACATGCATGTCTTAATCTAGGTATACTGCTGTCCAATTCTGCATTACAAATGCTAAGGGAGGATCTGAATCGTCGTTTTGGCGCCCAATACCTGTTAACAAGACGTATTAATCAAGACGTCATAGAAAACTTTTTCGGAGTGATCAGCGCAAAAGGTGGTCTTCATGACCATCCAAGCCCTCTGGAATTCAAATACAGGTTAAGGTCCTTTATTTTAGCGAAGAACGAGGGAGCTTATTCGGATTATTCCAACGTAGAATTGGCTGATACCCCAGATATGCCACTAAGCGGAACATTAATTAAAAAGCTAAATATTACGTCTGAGGTATCTGCTGATTGTAATGATGAGAGATCCGATTTAATAGAATTAAATGAGCTTGAATACGACGGGCTGGAAAATTTGGCAGGTTTTGTCTGCCACAAACTACAGGATCCAAACCTTACAAAGTCTCTCAAGCCAGAGCTTCTCGTGGATTGATCACCTCAGCGAGGGTGGTTTATCAAAACCATCTTCAATTTTTATGTCCCAAATTGAGGAACTTAATAAACTGTAATGTATGCGTGGAGACCGCATGTTGCCAACCAACCTATCTCAAGGCAATATAATTTTGAGTGACACGACACTTAAACAAACCAGCCTCAAAAGCTTCAAAATGCCAGTGACGAGCTTTCAACATTCTCCGATTTAGAGTGATTCCTATCATAGTCGATTATAAAGGCGTATATGTTGCTCAAATTTTCCAGATCTAGTTTAAAATTTACTGTGTTCTCTGTAATGTTTATGTAATACATCTCTAGGAACATTCTATTGTTATAGTTTGTTTCAGTGTCAAGCACTTTCACTTCATCAAAGTTGAAACCGTGTTTATTTTTGATCGCGTGGGCCGCCAAGGCGCATCTGTTTTTTTTTTGTGTTACAGTCGCTTTTATGTAAATTTATGCGGTTTCTAAGCCACTGAGAAGTTACACCTACATACTTTCCATCGCAATCGTTGCACGAGACACCATACACAACATTAGATCTAAACAGTAGGGGCACGTGATCTTTAATTTTTTCAAAAATAGTTTTTAGTTTATTTGGGTAATGTTGTACAATGTTTAGGTTATCACGCAGAAAAGGCAGGAACACTTTTTTAATTTTACTTGTAACTGTTGGAATTGCCATCAACTTTAAGTATAACGGTATTGTTTGTTCTGGGGGATCAAATATGCTGTGAGTTCTTTGATTAATAGTGACAGTAGAGAACAACAGCTTATTAAGTAATCTGTGTGGGAAACCATTATTTGCAAACGCTGACTGGAGCTTTTTTAGTGCTGAGGGCCGGAATTCTGGGCTACATATTTTTAATATTCGGCTTTTCATACCAACCACAGTATTTATTTTGTGGTTAAAAGAGTGATTAGAATAATAGTTGATGTAGCGACCTGAGTACGTTGGTTTGGTGTACTAGTCAGTTAGTATTGAACCGTCTCCGACCCTCACTACTCTACAGTCCAGAAAAGGAATACTATTGTTCTTTTCTAGTTCGATCTAGTTCGACAGCAGATCCAATACCTCCACAGGTATAGTTGCAGATGACAAATTGACAATCCAGTTACTATTATCCTTGAACATTACATTCCCACTCCCATTCATTTGATTGCTTAGTAACTGGAATTTATTTTTATTCGCAGTTTTAACCTTAACGAACAACCTCTTGTAACTAACTCTTAAACTGTCTTAAACTGTCGTTGGGGCCGAAGTTTTGTCTGCCAAGTAATAAACATAATATTAGTATAAAAAGACTACTGATGGAGGTAGAAGGCATTCTCTCAAAGTGTCCCAACGAGAACAGAGACGTTATTAGGGCAAAAATCACTAATATAATTACTAATTTCATCAATAGCCCAGATAACATAAATAACTTGGATGCACAATTGAATAGACTAGTCAAGAAAGCAAAACATTTCTTAAAGTTTAACCCCGATTTAGTGTTGATTGAGGCAGATAAGGGAGCAACCACAGTAGTAATTGAAAGAACTGAGTACATTAGAAAGGGAACAGAAATGCTTAGGGACACCAACACATACAAATTATTAAGTAGAACACCTTTAACAGGTAACCAAAATAAGGTAAACAAAATGTTGCGGGATCTGAACAATGGGGGTTGCATTACTGACAATGAGTGTAAACAGTTAATCATAAACAATTCTCAGATTAGCAAGGCTTACTTTAAGCCAAAACTACATAAACAAGGTACTCCATTTAGACCCATCATATCTGATGTTGGCTCACCTGCCTTTAAGATCTCAGGGTACATGGCGGACATTTTATCCCGGTCACTCTCCACTAGAACCAATTTCAATGTGAGCGATACTTTTGATTTCATAGACAAAATTAGGAATGTGAAGATACCAGATGGTTACGTTTTGGCATCATTTGACGTAGTTAGCCTCTTTACAAACATACCTGCGGAACTGGTCATTGAAATCATTAGACGGAAGTGGGATTTGATCCAACCTAATTGTGAGTTCACATGTGAGTTGTTTATTGATACCGTAAAATTTCTGTTCGACAGCACGTACTTTACATTTGATGACAAATGTTATCAACAGGTATTTGGAACACCAATGGGCTCTCCAATCAGCCCTATATTGGCCCTTGTAACAATGGATTATGTCTTGGAGCAGGTAATGCCTCTGCTTGATTTTAAACCTCCGTTTGTGTACAAGTTTGTAGACGACTTGATAACGTGTGTTCCCGGGGGTAGGGTAGATGATATCTTGGCAGTTTGGAATAACGTTAATCAGCATATACAATTCACGATCGAACTAGAAAAGAACAATAGTATTCCTTTTCTGGACTGTAGAGTCGTGAGGGTCGGAGACGGTTCAATACTAACTGACTGGTACACCAAACCAACGTACTCAGGTCGCTACATCAACTATTATTCTAATCACTCTTTTAACCACAAAATAAATACTGTGGTTGGGATGAAAAGCCGAATATTAAAAATATGTAGCCCAGAATTCCGGCCCTCAGCACTAAAAAAGCTCCAGTCAGCGTTTGCAAATAATGGTTTCCCACACAGATTACTTAATAAGCTGTTGTTGTCTACTGTCAGTATTAATCAAAGAACTCACAGCATATTTGATCCCCCAGAATAAACAATACCGTTATACTTAAAGTTGATGGCAATTCCAACAGTTACAAGTAAAATTAAAAAAGTGTTCCTGCCTTTTCTGCGTGATAACCTAAACATTGTACAACATTACCCAAATAAACTAAAAACTATTTTTGGAAAAATTAAAGATCACGTGCCCCTACTGTTTAGATCTAATGTTGTGTATGGTGTCTCGTGCAACGATTGCGATGGAAAGTATGTAGGTGTAACTTCTCAGTGGCTTAGAAACCGCATAAATTTACATAAAAGCGACTGTAACACCAAAAAAAAAAACAGATGCGCCTTGGCGGCCCACGCGATCAAAAATAAACACAGTTTCAACTTTGATGAAGTGAAAGTGCTTGACACTGAAACAAACTATAACAATAGAATGTTCCTAAAGATGTATTACATAAACATTACAGAGAACACAGTAAATTTTAAACTAGATGTGGAAAATTTGAGCAACATATACGCCTTTATAATCGACTATGATAGGAATCACTCTAAATCGGAGAATGTTGAAAGCTCGTCACTGGCATTTTGAAGCTTTTGAGGCTGGTTTGTTTAAGTGTCGTGTCACTCAAAATTATATTGCCTTGAGATAGGTTGGTTGGCAACATGCGGTCTCCACGCATACATTACTTTTTCGGAGGTTGGTGGGTGGTTGCAGATGACAGGTGGGCATCGTACGACACCCCACGGTTTGCCACGGTTGTTGTGATTCGTATATTGTATAATGTCCAAGTGTCTTGTTAGTTACTGTGAAATGCTGCTCGATCGTCTCGTCTAAATGTATTTGTATCTGATTTTTCGCTGCCTCATTAAGACTCGAAGTAAGTTTGTCCGCCGTTAATGCTCTGTTTGTTTTGCAAAGACTTGTAAATTTGTTTTTGGACGATGCTATGAAGAAGGATCAATAAAGACCCGAAATATTGCATTGATTTAAAGAGTTTTCTTTAATTTTCGCCAATGATCGATACCCAAACAAATAGTGAATTCGCACATTAATTCCACGATCAAAAAAATTTAAAGTTTTAGTTATATATATATATATATATATATATATATATATATATATATATATATATATATATATATATATATATATATATATATATATATATATGTAAATAGAATCCAAGAGAGAAGTAATTTTTAAAATTAGTTAAAAGGATACGGTCTCAGCCCGGATTCGAACCGGGGCCTTCTTCCTTGCCGGGGAATTGCTCTACCGCTGAACTACTGAGCCATGTAGCAGGATATAGATTTAATTCGTCATTTCAAACGATAGTAACAGTACGGGTTGCTGTCTAACTACTATTATCATGACATCTATTGGACACTGGTGGAAATTGGTTCATGGTATGTCAAGTTTATCGCAAATCTTGCTAGTGGAAAGTAGGAAACTGGTTTAATCGGTTTAAATATACTATATAGGGAATATGACGTAAATAGAATCCAAGAGAGAAGTAATTTTTAAAATTAGTTAAAAGGATACGGTCTCAGCCCGGATTCGAACCGGGGCCTTCTTCCTTGCCGGGGAATTGCTCTACCGCTGAACTACTGACCCATGTAGTGCTACATGAGACCGTATCCTTTTAATTAATTTTAAAAATTACTTCTCTCTTGGATTCTATTTACGTCATATTCCTTATATATATATATATATATATATATATATATATATATATATATATATATATATATATATATACATATGGTTGCTACGGTGTGGGCTCCAACGCGTATGACAGAGTGTACGTTGTCACCTCATATATAACGTTGATGGCTCCAAAATCGGAGGTGACAACGTATCGCCTTGTTTTCAACGGAAATGTGGTCTAGGTGGCTTAGGGAGCTCAAATCCAAAAATTGCGTCGGAGCCGATAACGTCCATTGTATATGTACGGACAAGTCATGTTAGTTCAAGCGTAGATCACGAGCGCTAGTGTCGCCCATACTAGATACGACCGCTACGAAGTCACCTCCGCATATATGGCCCGTGTTTTGTATCGTACAACGTACGCTGTGACATCCGAAAAACGCTGGCAACGTTGCGGAGGTGATAGCGCAAGAAACATATATTATATGAGTATTTTCATATTTATTTCTGCTCTCGGACGCAGTTGGTTTGTGCATGGTATGCGAGATACAAAGGTTTTTGGTTCAAATCCAGGCCGTGGCTGAATTTTTTTATTTCAAAATTACATCCCGCTTGTTTTTATCGTTTGTTATTTATTTTGAATGGCATAGGCTGCTTTATGTCAACTATTCTAGTGTACGCAGATTGCAAATATTATTTGAAATAAAACTAAATAAATTATTTGCGGTGCTATTGCATCAATAAATTCTATCAATTGCACATACCTTTTCTTGTGTTCACCACAAATCCTATTGAATCAAGTACTCAAGTAGACATATTAAAAAGATGCTGCGGGAATTTTTAGTTAATACGACTAAATATTACATACAGTTTTTTTTTATTTGAGACATGAAAAGACCGACATAGACATGAAAATGTTTACTCTTCGCAGTTATGTATTATACAAGAATGTGTAGCAGTAGCCAAAGCTTCTCCGGGTGCCTGGGTTTTTAGCTTATTTACTGTTTTTTATAATCTCCAATAAATACCCTATTGTCACAGTAAACTGTAGTGGTAGGCCTGAAAAGTACAGCACCTAGTTTAGTTTATTGATCATCATTGTAGATATCAATTAAGGTAACAAGCTACAATCGCGGAAAGATGTATGTTCGACTCCCATTTTTCTTAGGGCGAAATACTTCAAAACCTACACAACAAATTGTGAATATATACACTATACAGGGTGTCTCAACAGTGCGATCTCGGAAGATTATGCCTCTGTTAATGAAGATCTTTTAAAACTGTTTTCACTCATATATACACAAAGCCGAGGCGCACATTGTAAAAATATTAGCGTGTATACAGGCTATTCCATAACATAGTACCAACTTAAACTTATGTTTTGTTAAATGGAACAAACTATATTTCGGCACAATTTTTAATTCCTCGCAAAATTTTACGACAATGAAAAATAACATAACATACTGTAAACTTTACACTTTTTGATTTATTGGAATTTTTAAGGAAAAACAGCAGTCTAAGAAAGATTGTATATATCAATACCGGTTCTTAATTTTATTGCTCTGGCTTAGATTATGATTACGTAAGAAGCGTTCAATAAGCGTGTTTACCTGCCATAACCAAATTGTGCACCGGTTGGTCAAAATCTGCAACAAAATATAGCAAACAGGTTTTCCTAAGAAAGTTTTTTTTTTTAAATGGAACACCCTGTATTGAATTACTTTTTTGAATTCTATGCATCGTTCTGCACAAAAGGTACTAGCACACACCAGTGCTAAAATAAACAATTGTATTGTTATCGTATACACAGACAGACGGACAGACCGATCGATAATTTTGCGTCAAACTGAGAGTTGGGCATCACTCAACTAACCCGAGATGAGTGACACTCATGATTATCGATATCACTCGTCACTCATTACTCGTCAATCATAAATCTAAGAATTACTTATCACTCATTAATCGTAGAAACAAGTGTTTCTATTTTGACTGCCGGTAGCGACTGCATGATATTGTTTTAAAAATATGAAATAGAAAATACAATTTAATAGATTTTATTTGCAAAGTAAACCCACATTACGGTAAATGTAATGTGTGTATACTTTGTTTTAATTTATCCAACTTTATCTTATCATAAATATGCATTTTTATAGAGAATAGATACTTACCTTAACCTCTTCAGGGACAATTTATTTTTGAGATTTACTAATACGTGAAAAATCATATAATCCTTTATTAACATATATTAGTTGTAAATGTGAAATAAAAAAATACCAAAAACAAAGTTTCCGCGAAAAAAAAAAAACTTAACAAACTTCCGTCCCATATGTTCCCATATACTATGTAAGTCACTGATGAAATGCCTCCATACACTCTGGACACATACTTTCTTTGCACTTTTTGCACGTGTATCTTGTTCTGCGCGTGCAATTTTTTTCGTGACACCTTGGTGGATTTTTGTACTCCATTTTTATTGGATAGTGACCTTCTCCATCGGTTCGAACTTCTGGTACTACTTTTGTCCATGCTTTTTTTTCGTAGGTTGTGTATCTGTAGGTTGAGCTGATGGTCTTCCTCTCTTCCTTACACTTCCATTTAGTTGGATAAGTGTTGATGCTAGTGATGATTTGAACTCCAACAATGGTATTTTTGAATTGTTTACTTTTCGATATAGCACCCAGGAATTTATTATGGCGACATTCATGAAATGAAATACAATACGCAAATAAAACTTCTTATTCTTCAGAGCGTGAGGATAATAAGCAGTCATCCTATCGCACAAGTCTACCCCACCCATAAAACGATTATATTGAACAACAGCCTGTGGTCTTGAAATTTCAATGTAAGTTTTTGATTTTCTGTCCCACCTTCGAACGATATCTGTGGGTTCTTTACCGACATATGACGAAATCATGTGTACCAGGTTGTTATCTGCCCAACGCAATACTGTAATATTATTGTTTGATGTTGTAACCGAATACGAACCTCTACCGCTTTTCTGAAGAGCTTTTCCATCAATTAGCTTTTCTTTCGCTCCAGGGATTCTATTTACCCTAATTGTTCCTACTACATGAATATCACTATCCTTCAGATAGGTGATTGTTGGGATGGAAGTAAATAAGTTGTCTAGGAATATTTTGTGATTCTGACCTTCTAGCCCTGCGCATAATCTGACAACCGTGTCACCAATTACACCTAACGGGCTTTTCTCCCTGCTGACTGATGTCTGGTACATCTCAAATTTAGATACGTACCCGTCTACAGAAGCGCGAACCCAGACTTTGAAGCCCCATTTCTTTGGTTTAGATTTTATGTATTGCTTCGCTCTGTTTCTGCCTTTGAAAGGAATGATCATCTCGTCGATAGCCATAAATTCGGTTGGTGTTGCAGCATCAGCAAAAGTTGTTGTCAGGATATCCAAGAAAGGGCGCACTTTTATAAATGCATCCTTGTTATCGTCGTGAATCTCTTCATTGTTTTTGAGATGCAGATATCGTTTTATTTCTTCAAACCTTTTCAGAGGCATAGTATCTGCAATAATATCGAACCGCAAGCCAGGAATTGAAGACCAATACATACGATATGATGGATAACGTATGTATGTCATTATAATATTTATGGCAAAAAACTGCTTCATTTCAGCAACACTAACATTGAATGTACCTCTTCCGGATTGAACGGCAAACCGAATAGTTTCAGTGGTAATCAGATTGAAAACATCATCGCTAAATATTTTTGAAAAAAATGAATGAGGGGTATTCCCATCAATATTGACTTGGTGCATACTTTTGAAATTAGGCGGATTATCACGGAATTCATTATCTCTTTCAGCATACCATGTTATCTTTTCGGGAGGAGTTGTTGGAATTGTGCAGCTAGCACGAAGTTTTGCAGCAAGTTCATTCAGAGGTAAATCACTCTCACTGTCCGTATCGCTATCACTAACATTATTATCTGATGGTAAAATATCTAAATCACCCACATCATTATCCGAAAAATCTTCTAGTATGTCTACTTCTTCCAAATCCGAGTCACATGGATTTTGTATTGAATCCAGAATACGAGTTGGGGATCTTTTTCTACTGTAAAGGGTGCTTGAGGGTTCGGCATTGGACATTGTAAACAGTAATCTGAAGAAAATATATAATGTGACAACATATTAGATATAGTAAAAACAGCACTAAATATGCTTTTGAATCATGTACACAAATGTGTACAGTTATTTAGGTGATCAAAATTTTAAAAATATATCGATTGTGTTGATAAAACAACATAGTTTAGATCCTAAAACAGCACTTACCAATTTTTACTGCACCTAACACAAACACTTTTATAACTACACACAACGAAAACTAGCAATAATAATTTCAAACGTGATTTTCAGCACATTCACAGAAAAACATGTTCCAACTTGTTGGACCCAATTCTCGTCATCTTTTTGAAAAGAATGCGTTCGAATGGAGTAGGGATATCACCGGTTGCCCGTATCTATATGTATCTATGAGCAAGTTTGCTTGTTGCTAAGAACAATAACACACGCGCCACGCCCATACGTTCCCATACGTTTGATTGACAAGTATGGGCGTGGCGCGTGCGTTATTGTTCTTAGCAACAACCTAGACACGAACCAGAGGGCAACCGGTGATATCCCTACTCCATTCAAAAAGTCGCGCATTCGCTTCAAAAAGATAGACGAGAATTGGGTTCCAGAGCATTATATTGCTGAGCAACTTTGGTACATATGGCCTGGCCTGGCCTGTGGTGAAGTATAAATTCAAAAATTGTACCTGAGAAAAAAAGAAAACATGTGGGACAGCCGTTTTCCGCGTCAACGGAAACGTACACATATGTGCTTCTCTCCCTGAAGAGGTTAATAAACGATTTAGATTTTTGCTTTAACTAAAGTGAATTGAACTCATGTCCTAAATGAATCTAAATGCATTAATAATAACTGTTTTGAATTATATCCGATTCTATGGTGATCCACTTATTAAGGGTACATTCTGGTGTACCATTTTCAAAAATGACTTATTGTTTTATTGCTTATTTTGATAGCACAACATTTAAAAAATACATTGCCTATAAAACTGTCAGAAAATAATTCGAAAAATTAACGATTCCACAGCCAAAAGTCGAGCGGCTCGTCGAAGCCGATTATATTACGATTATCGGCAACTTTTTTTAACCATCTGCGATTCGTACAGCTATCAATATTATTCACAACTTATTTTCTATAGTGTACCCACATTTCTCCTCTTTAAAATGACATACCATTGGTTAATAGTTAATTTTTCGAATTTCTTTGTGACGTTATTTTACAGTGTATTCTTTAAATGTTGTGCAATCTAAATACGCGATAAGAAATCATTACATTTTGAAAATGGTACACCAATGTACCGTAAATGTAATTTAGAATGTACGTTGAACGTGTACGTATCTGACGTGTCATACAATTCTTGATATAATTAAAAAGAAAACTGAAGAAAGCATTCTATAGTGTAATTAGGGGGATTATTCAACTGCGAAATCAGTTATGTCTGTCTTTCTTTACACTTCAAAATTTGGAAATCAAAGAAGTGTTTTGTTTATATTTATATAATTGTTTTTTGTCTTTTTTGTCGCTTTCACGGTATTATGTCTGGTGAAAATGCAATTATTTCTAATTAACCTGCAAAAATAGATGAGGCTGTAATTGTTTATTCAGAACAAATCAAGCTAGATCTCCAAATCAAATAACATAAATGTCGGAGAAATTTTTATAACACATATCTATAAAAAAGGTAAGAATTGGTTTAAAGATTTAGATTTTGTGGGTTTGTATAAAAATTGTATCCGCACCTCTAGTTTACTTTCATCAGTGTGAAAGTATATCGAGTTTCTATTATGTTTTAAAACAGTGTAATTTCTATTGAACAGTCATCACTCATTACGCGTTAATCCCGAGTAATCAGTGATGAATATTCAATCGTGTACGGCAGTTATGAGTGGTGAGTACTGAAGTCATCACTCATTCTGATGAGTGACCAATCGTTACTCATCACAACGAGTGATGATTAATTTAACTAATTAAAATAATTTTATCATCACTTGTTACTCAATCACTCGATTGCCAAATGCCCAACACTGGTCAAACTCAATAGACCATACCACAGTAAATGGGGCGGGGTATAAAAATGAGTGTGTATTTTGAAAATAAAATTTGGCGTGCCCGAGAATTTTTTCAGTAATAGTTTCTATTTATTCTAATCTATTTATTCCATGATTTTAGCGTCAATGCACGTATTTACACCAAACACAACAACGGACTTTGTACAATTTTAAACGACAATAGAAAGCTTGTAAAGAATTGGTTAACAATAAAGCGCTGACCACGCATGAAGGTTGACGGCGCGCCGGTGACAGCTCTTTGTCTATTTTTTGTCAAAAAGCCTTAACTGGGAAAAGAAATAAGTATAAAATAATAAGTTTGGTATCGATATAACTCAAAAACTACTTAATAAATTTAAATAGGACTTTCACACATAAATTCATTGTATTTGTAGTCTGTCCTCAGCGTGGTATATTGACCTACGCACAAGGGGGTATTTGACCCGAAAACCTGGCCAAAATTATTTTGTCACCTTAAAGGGGTCTAGATGCGTTGTTTTATTTATGTATAACATTTTAACCTTCATACTAAGAATTTAAAGGTTAATAACTTAATAAATACAATAAAACAGTACAAAATAGGAAAAAAGCAAACTGTATTAAAAACTGTTCTTCAATGCACTACAGCTATTGTAAATTATTTACTACTACAACATTTATCATCAATATCTTTTGTGATTTTATTTCTATCATGGTCTACTTTATAAATTTATAAAATAATATATTGCATATACTGTTTAAATACGCAGTATTGGCAGATTTCCAATTGAACAATGCATGTTGTTTCTGAGTTATATGAGATAATATTTTTGGGTCTGTTATGTTGTAGAAAAAATCTTGAAAAATGTTTTATATTTTTAGATCAGTGGTAGAGGAAGAAAATGAAATTTTACACCAGTCGATATTGTGTATTGAAACGGTACTTATGCTATTCATGCTATTTTCCGTTCGATGCATTCCTTTTAAGACGTGATAGTAGAGGCAATTAAGAACCTATTTTACCATATTTATCACTACAAAATCTATTATTTTTAGTATTATTTCAAAATTGTCTTATACTTATACTTATTGTTTCCATGAAAACTTTCGAAATTTGATCATATTTCAAGCTGAAACGGTCGTTTTTTAGTGGTGTAACCCTAATAGGCATGTGTTGGACCCGGATTCGCATTCCGCGTAAACACATTTATCGAAAACGCCTAACCAGTTTCTATTCACAAACTTACTATTGTCTCTCCTCAACAAGAATCCATTTTAAACCTGTGAACTGTGTATGCGAGTAGGTGCTTTCGATGTATGTTCTTGCCTTGAATATGAATTCAAGCAACAAATTTCCAAGAAATTCATATACAAGTACAAAGTTTAAGGTTTTTTTCGGATGATTTTTAAGAGTCTAGATTATCGGGGTTGTTTGCTATACGTGATCCAATACGGAAAAATATACGTACAGAACGCCATTTACAACATAAAAGATGCATTGAACATAAAATTGTCAATATCTCGATAACCGTAACCATTTGTATATAGCTAATTATGGTTAAATATGTTCTAAATTACCTCTACTATCACGGTATAAAGAAATTGCATGAAATTACATATAAGCCGGTACATCAATTTTTGGATTTTCCTTTACAACGTATTAGAAATAAAATCACAAAAACCGCATCCGCACCTATCCGCAGCAGATTTTCCAGTAGTTTTAATGTCAAATATGTATATTATTATTTGAACCACTTTCAAAAGCTTAATTAAGCTAAACAGTAAACTAAAACACTCAACTTCTGCATAAAACTGTTTCTTTTTACAACAGCGAATGTTCTCGGCCCAGCAATAAACAAAATTGTTCGTAAATTTTAATAAAAATAATGTCGAATGAAAGTTCATACTTGGTTCTAAAGAATGTATAACGAAAAGGTGACATTTTTCCTTAAAACACAAAATTGCAACCGTTTTCAAGAACGTCAACTTATGTGCATCTATGTTCAGCCATACTAAAACTAACTTTTAGCTGACAACAACACGTGGCGGAGGGCTTAGGTGAAAAAATATTGCCGCCTTTTAATACTTCGGTCTATCCCAGAAACTGGTTTACTTTTTGGAATTTAACAATTTATAAATTTGATTTATGGCCAGCTTTTTGGGTCAAATACCCCAATGTGCTACGTTGCGAAGGGCGACGTAAAATATATAAATAAAAAAATCATCAAAAAATAAAATAATAACTAGTTGGGTAGTTTGACTTACATCGCGACAAAGCATATAAATAGGGTAATTAGTTTTTGCACGGTAAGCATATTACACTCGGAACTTAGTTATCCGAGTTAAAAACATGTTATTACCCTTAGAAAAGCCCTCATAAAACCAATCATGTTTTGTTAGGAACTATAACCAAGTCCCATGCATATTGCCGTGTAATGCTCAATCACCCTCGGTAATATATATTATTCATATTAGTGCTAAATACTTAATAAATGATTTTTAATACTATTACTAAAAGTGAGTGTTTATTTTGTGAGAACCGAGTTTAGGGCCTATCATATACATGCTATATAATAATGGCCTATTGTGACCTCCGTAGGTTTGGCAACACCGCTGGAGTTATCAGCGATACATCAGTTTCCGTTCATATATAAATTGCGGAGGTCACTTCGTACCCTTTGTGTACCTTATATATGACCTACTAAAAAATCAAAAATCGTTTCCCCTCTTTTGATGCTCGCGTAGCGAAAGTTCCCCTCATTAAAAATATGCAATCAGATCAATAATATATTATCTGGAACACCCGGAGCCTAGGTGGCCTGCTCTATATCCCGGAGGTGACAACTTAACACGTATACATATATATATATATATATATATATATATATATATATATATATATATATATATATATATATATATATATATATATATATATATATATATATATATATATATATATATATATATATATATATATATATATATATATAACGTTTATGTTTAATTTTTAGAGTTAAAATTAAGTTATAGATTTTTTTAATGTTTAAGTTGTAATTAGCATTTTTATTTATTTTTTAAATAATGTTTTGTGCTAATTTTACAACTCGTATGTGAGAATACACCCCATTATTTCCATAAAATGTTTTCTATCAGTATAAACAACATTAATAAAACGCCGCATTTAAACACTATGTATTGTTGTGTTATTATGCATGACCCAATACCTATTACCCTCTCTTGTAGTATTTTTTCTCTAAATATAGATATTTAATTTTCTTGCATTTTTTTCTCTAAATTCTTGACAAAATGCTTAAAAAACAATTCTTGCTGTCAAAGTAAGGCGTTTAAGAGCACATCTATGCAAAATCCAGTATGTTCATGTGTTTGCATTATAAAATGAACCATTACAAACATCTTTTGTATTAGAAATTTTTTTCTAACTTAAATTATACGCGTTATCAGCGAAAATACGTACAAACGCTTATCTCTGTAATGGATATCACTCTGTGAGTGACGTCATGCGTACGGCGGCCAAAAACTGAACGCCGGAGCATCCGGCTCTGGTCAAACTTTTTTTTTGTTACTTTAGACCTCATAGAATGAATCTGAGGTCAATAAAAGTATATTCAGAACATCCTGATTACAGTTTTCTCGGGAATTTTTCCGAGATTTATGTTCCCTGTATTCTCTATGGTGTTTCCTTGCTTCTGCAGCTTCTTCAGATAATTGCCCAAGTGGCAGGAATGCATGTGAGATGACACTCGGTGCATGAGTCAATATTTTATGCAGTGTCGGTGACATTGGCTGCCATTTGTATAACTTAATATAATGTTTTGCAGTGTCCGTTGTAAATCGAGAGAATTTCTCTACATTTATTTCGAAACCTGACGAGTGAACTTCGAGAATTATTTTGAATCGCTGAATTCTTGGTCCACTCATGTAAGCAAGGCAGCCTTCTTGGGGTCTTTAAAAAAATCGACCAGATGAGTTTCTGTTATTAATATTTCCAAAACCAGCTTTAGGTACTAGCGTGGCCATATATTATGTCCCTTCTTTTGACGTCCATTTTCTCGGAAACCTAGGGGCGAAAAAATTTGAAAGAGTTCTGGTGCTGTCCTTGATTAATATGCTACAACTCATAAAAATTAGAAAGCTGTATGTGTTGGCGTTTTCCCGATTTTTCCAAATTAAGAAGAATTGGCGCTGTTTTTGCCACGTAAATTTTATTCGTTTTACTTTAGCAATTAATTACTCCGGAAATAATACATAGATTTGAACGAATTAAAAAGTAAAATCACCTGCGGAATGCTAGCTTTCAATGTGCACTTTTGTAAAATCATTGGATTAGTGGTTGACCCAGAAAAAGCTAAGAAGAGCTAAAATAATGAAATATAGACTATAGGCTGCCAACTAATTCATAGGTTTAAAGTTTATCACATAATCATTACCTTGCATTTTCCCTACAAAAGATCGAGTTGAAGCATCTCATGATTGCTGCAGTTGACGCGGCGCTCTACGGTCCTTGGGGCGAGCGGGGGAAGTGATCGACAGCGACGCTGCCAGTACTGGCGGATCGCACGTGCATTAGTTACTAGGAGAACAGTGTTTACGGACACAATACATAAAACGACACGGCGATTATGCCTCGCCAAAGAAATTTGGATATCCGGCGACAGATTACCGAATTAAAAAATAATGGCAAAATAAGTCAATCAGATAACAGAACCACGAACAGGCATTTGGAAGTCCCATGGGAATTCTTGGCAATTTATATCGGGTTTCGGGTTTAGCATTTAAAATTAATGAGTGATCTGCAAAATATTCTATGTGTTTACAAATTTACGATGCTAAATTTGCAAAAGCTTTTGATATTTTTAAGTTTTAAACGCTCAGAGCTGCCGTTTGTAATATATGTAATATATCAAGAGTTGTATTTATTTTATATTGTTTCTGCATGTATTTAAATATTATTAATAAATAAGCTGTTGAAACTGTTATAATAGTTTGAATATTTGTATAACAAAATCGGGCATACTTTTTAAATATTTTTTGGGTTTATCAAGCAAGCTTAATTTTGTATTCGCCACTAATCGGAAATCTGCTAGCTCCATATTATTAGATTTATCCGCTTCCATCACAATCTTGTTTACAACCTTATTGTATAAAAACTGAAGAAAACATAAACGCCAATCGATAGAAGAGACTTTTTTCGTACCGGGTCACATATTATAATCAAAATTATGCAAATATTAAGAATTTAATTGTTAGTCAAAATTACTACCTTGACAATTTATCGTTCTTTTTGTGTATTGATAATAAGCTCGCCCGGTTCTCCCAGCTGTGTCGGTTATCTCCGACATGACTGCACCGCTAACGCCTCTCTTCCCCGCAGCACCCTAATGACCGTAGAGCGTCGGAATTCACGTGGAGTTTCAGCACGATCTTTTGTATGAAAAATGCAAGATAAACAATGATTATGTAATAAACTTTAAACCTATGAATTATTGGGTAGCCTATAGTCTATATTTCATTATTCTAGCTGTTCTAATAACGGAATGGCTGGCTTTGCATAATATAGCTTTTTCTGGGTGAACCACTAACCCAATGATTTTACATAAATGCACATTGAAAGCTAGCATTCCGCAGGTGATTTTACTTTTTAATTCGTTCAAATCTATGTATTATTTCCGGAGTAATTAATTGCTAAAGTTAAGCGAATAAAATTTACGTGGCAAAAGCAGCGCCGATTCTTCTTAATTTGGAAAAATCGGGAAAACGCCAACACATACAGCTTTCTAATTTTTATGAGTTGTAGCATATTAATCAAGGACAGCACCAGAATTTTTTCAAATTTTTTTCGTCTCTAGGTTTCAGAGAAAATGGACGTCAAAAGAAGGGACATAATATATGGCCACGATAGTACGTCCACGAGCAATCCAAGCTATTTTTTAAAATAATTCTGGATTTGACGTTTTGCATTATCTATGGCGTTCTTATCAGCTGCCAACGTGACACGGCCTTTATAAACAGTTGCCTTTATTTTATACACTTTTCGGTCGATCATGGTTAGCATAAGAACATGTTTAATTTTGACTTGTTCGTCTTCAATTTCAGTTTTCTGAAGATATTTTTCTTGTTCTTCCACATATTTAATTTCCTCATTTGTTATATCATTAATTTCCTTGATAAATTGGATTCTAGTGGGTCTGCAATATCTCGGTGACGATGGTAAAGGATTCTGCCACACAATTTTGCGACCACTTGACAGCCTCAAAGGCTACCTGGTTCCTTTGAAAATTGTGAGAATCACTGTCTTCTTCATTTTTAAATTTCTGTTATTAAATTATTAAATTTCTGGTATCGGGCTTGCTTGTAATACCTTCTTTTCTTGGGTAACATTCTTGTTTAGCCGTTTGCAAGATAGAACAGCAGGGGTAAACATTTTTATTGGCCTGTTGAATAATTTCGTATTGTGCGGTAGAAAGATCTGCTTGCACAAATATTGCCAAAGCTTTTATTAACGACTGCTTGGTAGTCGTTGTTTGTTTACTAGCACCGCCAACTGCTTTTCGAAACTTCGTCGCTCTTTTAGGGGATTCAGTAATTTCTTGAATAACTTTTGCCATGTCAGTATTACCTGCAGCTCGGTGACTCATTTGCGCTGCATACGTTAATTCGTCAGCAGGTATATTTTTCTAAGTTCTTCTGTTTTGCGGCGCTTTGAACGGTCACTGGATTCTTCAAACTTCTTGCTCGGCCTACCTTTAGAGGTGGCGGTAAGAGCAACTGGTAGTGATATTTCGGTATTCAGCCATTCTTCATTTTTTTCTAAGAGACGTGATTGTAAGTTGTGAGACGAAAGCCACACAATATATCGCGTATTTCACCTATTTGTTTCTCACTTGTACACTTTGTCATTTGTACAATTTTATTTTCCAGGTGCTTCTGTTTCTGCTTAAACAGTGTATCAGAACTTTCTGTAATAAACTCGTGCAGTTGTTTGCGAGTTACAGTAATTCTGTTGACCGATTCATCATAATCTGTAAAACACCAACATAGTAAAAGGAATGGGAAAGTTGTGGGAGAAAAGATGTAATCGGACTGTTAAAGGAAACTCCAAGGTTTAATATGGCGTCTAACATTTTGAGTTCCAATGAGTTGAACATATTTGAAAACACTAATATAGGCAAAGAAGTACAAAACATAAAACATGTGTTAAGTGTTTGTTTTACCATGAAAATCGGTAATAATTGGATTAAATGACACATGCAAATCTATTTAATGCAATCTACATACCTCGAACTTCAATATCCATATTCATTTTTCCACAAAAAAAAAACACTTAAAACATAGAAAAAGAAACAACCAGTGTACTCACAACTGCGTGACAAAAGCAAAACGTGATGGTTTCAACGAATGACAAGTTTCGACTTGGTGGGACATCGCGGTGGTGGGAGAATCGTAGGTGTTATTGATACTGTGTGACGTCCAGTCTATCTGTCTGTTCGGAAACCAAAGCTTACTGACATCTATATCATTAAGCAATTTTCATTTATGGCCAGGTTTTGACGCCAAATACCGCACTGTGCGGCGTCAATAAAGGAGTACAATATGTTTATGGGAGGAGTGGAATAACATGATATGTTGGTCGAATTATATAGCATCGATATTCGCCCCAAAAGGTTTTACCTA
Source organism: Melinopterus prodromus (assembly GCA_964023965.1). Taxonomy (NCBI): domain Eukaryota; kingdom Metazoa; phylum Arthropoda; class Insecta; order Coleoptera; family Scarabaeidae; genus Melinopterus; species Melinopterus prodromus. The sequence goes on along the minus strand of OZ030395.1, from coordinate 20,088,018 downwards.
ATGATAATATTTCATTTAATTGATATGTGCATTGTGAATGCATGGCTTTATTATCAGCGGCATTGTAAGCAACGTAATGAAAAACACATTCCTCTTCGTGATTCCGAGCACAAATTGCACATGGTTTGCTAAATGCAGGAAAAACCAATGATAGAAGAAAAATAGGTCGTCTATCACAGGAATGATAAAAAATAGACGAAAATGCTCTTCGTCTCTTGTCGATGACGTACGTTGTGACACAATTGGTCATTGGCCGCAACACATGTATAAAATTTATATGTTTGATTGAAACGTATGAGCGTGGCGCGTGCGTTATTCTTCTTAGCAACAAGAAAACTTGCTCCTAGATACGTACCAGAGGGCAACCGGTGATATCCCCACTCCATTCGAAAAGCCTCGCATTCGCTTCAAAAAAGTGACAGAGAGTAGACCACCTTGTCGGGAAGTGCTACTCGTTCACGGAATATTTTACCGAAGCCGGAGTAGCCCCCGTGCAGGTCGTCGCTTTTGACGTACATGAGATCTAATCAGTTTCTTTTAATTAGATTATATATACAAGTCGCATCGCATCCAGCCTTCTACGGTTTCAAATAATAACCGCTACCCGCAATTTTTTTGTGTCTCCAGGGAGTCTACTCTCGTCATCTTTTTGAAGCGAATGCGAGACTTTTCGAATGGAGTGGAGATATCACCGGTTGCCCTCTGGTACGTATCTAGGATTAAGTTTGCTTGTTGCTACGAACAATAACGCACCCGCCACGCCCATACGTTTCAATCAAACTTATGGGAACGTATGGGCGTGGCGCGTGTGTTATTGTTCTTAGCAACAAGCAAACTTGCTCATAGGGCGCGTTCAGCGAACGCAACCGTTGCGACAGTTGCCGCAGCAGTTCGCTGAACGGTTCCGCTGACTAGACATTCAAACGGTTGTCAAATGGTCAACGGTTGTCAACGTGTTTGCGCTGACTTGTCAACTGTTGCGTTCGCTGAACGCTCCCATTGATACGTACCAAACAGAGGCCAACCGGTGTTGGCCTCCATTCGAAAAGTCTTGCATTCGCTTCAAAAAGATGACGAGAGTAGACTCCCAGAGCACGATTATGTGTCTAAGCCTCTTCCATCTGCTCCCGTGTCACTTTCGCTTGATTAACAGTCTTTGCCATTGCTGCTGCTCCACCACCTAACGAACCTAATGCTTCCAAAGCTACGAACAGTGGCATTAAGGGGAAAAAGGCCAGTTTTTGAAATGGGTATTATTCGACGGTCAGGAGGTCACCTTCTTTCATTTTTCTCTTTTTAACCCTTTTCTCCCCTTTGAAGCGCCTCTTTCCAATTTTGTTTTTCATTTTATTATTGCTACAACGGTGGACGCCGCTATCTTTTCTCCAAATCTTGCGTTTTTACTATTTACCCGTTCAACTGGTCTCTCATACAATTGATGGTCAGCTTTATGTCGATGGCTTAAATTATTACTTTGGGAGTATGCGATATCGTGCTCCTTGCACGCTTGTCTAACTTGTTCACACCTGTATGACCTTTCTCTAACCTTTCTTGAAGCTTCGTTTCTGCTGCGCAAAAGTTATATCCTGGTATGTGCAGTTCGAATGGATGCTTATTGATCTTGTACTCCAGGTATTCAAGGTAAAGGTCATGGAGTAGGTTCCCGAATCGGCTTGCTGTAAAAATAAAGATGTTCTTAAATCGGTTCCTCCTTGATCTTGACTTTGATATCAAAGCATTCAAGGCCAAGGTCATAGAGGAGGTTCCTTAATTGTCTTAACGTTAAAAACGAGTAGTCCTCGAATCAAGGTCAAGGTGGAGGTTCCTGAATCGACTTGATGTTAAACATGAGGATGTTCCCAGATCGGATACCAATTGACGGTAGCGTTCGCGTATAAAAGGTAGTGTGGGAATTGTGCTGTGCACACTATAATAGCAGCAGCGAAGCAGTGAAATAGTGAAACAGTGGAAGAGTAAGGTTTGTAAGGTTGACCAAACCTAATATCAATAGGACTGAATATTTTAGTGTCAACAACACCAATACAAACTGTTGGACAGGGTGGTGGAGTACTTGATGCTCCAAAGAAGATAAAACGTAGTACACACGCGCAACCAACGTTCTTGCCCTCCTTCAATAACAGCACGCCGTTTTCTGCTGAGACGGTGAGGAACACCAAGAGTAATTCCAGAGCGGATACTCGCTCCTAATGCCCATGCCGATGGACGCCGAAAGTCCAATATGAAAATCGCAGCCTGACGTAAGCGCCGTTGGAGTTGTCCATCAGCCTAAATTGCGAACTGTCTTCACGTTGATGTTACGCAGCCTGTTATTTTGTCACGAATACTCACGATGAGGGGCGCGTTCCATCAGTTTAGAAACGACGGCGACGGAAACGACGTCGGGACTGATCTTACACGTCCCTTCTATATCGTGGTCGTTCGAACGGTGCAATTTGGCGATGAATGTGACGTCGGCCGTCCCCAGACATTGCTTTTGTACCACGGTTTGGTACGGTTTGTACTTCCTCTCGTTGAGGATCCCGCGCATACCAACTCGCATTTGTCGCACAGAACGATATATCCGGTTGCGGCTGCATTTGACACGTGATCATGAACAGTAGTAATTATTACCGTCTCCCCTATAGGTGGTAACCTGTTTCCATTTTGGAACGACCAAAGCCCGGCGTAAACCACCGTTTCGATGACGAAACAGTGGTTTACGCCGGTCTTTGGTCGTTCCAAAATGGAAACAGGATACCGTCGATAGGGGAGACGGTTATAATTACGACTGTTCATGATCACGTATTAAATGCAGCCGCAACCGGATGTATCATTCTGTGCGACAAAAGCGAGTTGGTATGCGCGGGATCCGCAACGAAAGGAGGTCTCTACCAAACCGTGGTACAAAAGCACTGTCTGGCAACGACCGAGGACGCGTTCATCACCAAATTGCACCGTTCGATCGAGAACGATATAGAATCGACGTGTAAGATTAGTCCCGACGTCGTTTCAAACTGATGGAACGCGCCCCTCATCGCGAGTATTCGTGACAAAATAACAGGCTGCGTAACATCAACGTGAAGACAGTTTCGCAATTTAGGCTGGTGGACAACTCCCTCTGCGGTTACGTCAGGCTGCGATTTCCGTATTGGACACTTCCGTACTGGTAATGGCAGCGAGTATCCGCCCTGGAATGACTCTTGGGGTTCCTCACCGTCTCGGCAGAAAACGGCGTGCTGTTACTAAAGGCCGGTATGAATGCGGTCGCCTTAATGCCAATGTTCGTAGCTTTCGAAGCATTAGGTTCGTTAGGTGGTGGAGCAGCAGCAATAGCAAAGGCTGTTAATCAAGCGAACTGACTGAACTGACTCGGGAGCAGATGGAAGTGGCTTAGACACATAATCGTGCTCTGGGAGTCTACTCTCGTCATCTTTTTGAAGCGAATGACTTTTCGAATGGAGTGGGGACATCACCGATTGCCCTCTGTTTGGTACGTATCTAGGTGCAAGTTGGCTTGTTACTAAGAACAAAAACACACGCGCCACGCCCATACGTTTGATTGCAACGTATGTGAGTGGCGCGTGCGTTATTGTTCTTAGCAACAAGCAAACTTGCTCCTAGATACGCACCAGAGGGCAACCGGTGATATCACCACCGGCATCACGCGGCTTGTGAGGCGCCGATGAGTAACAACGTTGTTTAGATGGAGTGGACAAACAATTAAGTCTTTAAATATTCTACTAGTTTTTTGTTTTTCTTTATTATCCTTTTCTCTCTGTTGCTCCTCAAGGTTATCTTTAAATGAGGTGCTAGGTGGATCATTTAGCACACTTCTATAGTGGTTTTAAATAGGTATTTTTCAATGAACTGAAACCACTTTCTTATATCAGCTTCGACTACTGGAGCACTAGCAGCGGTTACAGCCTCACTCACTCTCTCGGCAACTGCCGGATGCCGTTTTAAAAAGCCTTTTTCTCTAAATGGGACCTGTTTCCATTTGAGAACGACCAAAGACCGGCGTAAACCACCGTTTCGTTATCTATTACAAATTGGAAATGATCGGTATTTAAAGACGTCACTTTTCCCACCTAAAATAAAACTTGCGTTACATGAATGTATAAATGCGGTTATAAACTGGGTTCATTATACTGTTTTTGTTATTATTTCTATTGGAACACTCATTTTGTAGGCCTCAAAACTCATTTCATTTCAGGTTAGGTTAACAGCGCCCCTGCCCGCCATAGACCCCTTTTCGAATTAAAAATTAAAATTAAAGACCGCAGGGAAATTAAAATTACTCCCATTGTTACTATTTATTATTTTAATTAACACTGAAATGTGTCAAGAATTATTGGACTCGACTAGAATACCTAGGTGTATAATGAATACGTGATATTTTAAGAGCGTTTTCAGTTTTGGATACAGCATTCCCCATTCTATATAGATAAGATGGAAATAGTTCCGTCATAAAACGAGAATTTCACAATTTCGTAAAGGAAGCACGGTTAACCTTAGTTTTCTTTTGGTAAATAATATGGATTTTCAGCTATTGACATGAACAATAGATACCTTGTTGGAACCGGCTTTTAATTCCCTACAGGAAACCGGTTTCGTTTCTTCTATACGACGAATAGTTTTCAGTTATCGCCATTTAAAGTTGACAAAAAATCCGTGAACTTTTAAATAATTTTACTTTGTCCGATTTTGACAAAACAGAAATGCATAATGTGCGTCTCGATGCTGGTATCAATGTTTGCTTATGAGATTTTGCGCTAAAATGTACGGTTTATTAATTAAAAATTAAAATAACCATTATCGTCTATTCCTACTGGCCCGCTGGGGTACGCCAGTGGTTTGTCTACCTGCGTATAGATGGTGTCAAATGTCTAATGATTTATATTAAAAATAGCTATTGAGTTTAATTGCAATGCAGCCAAATTGTCATATACCACATCATATGTTGTGTAAATATAATAATAGTATGTATAGCTAAGTACCAAAATGCGAGTTTTATGTATGCGAGTTTTATGTGAGTTAATATGCAAATAAACTTTTTTATTTGATTTTCTTTTTAATTTTTGTTTTCTGGACAAAAAAAAATCAAATCTGTGGATATTTTGCTGGTCAGTGTGGGGATAAATAAATTTTTAACCTGGCAACACTCGTCTATTTGGAACATAGAAATAATTTTGAATTTCGGGTATATCAACCGAAATTTTTTATGATTATTACCACGATAAGGTCGTTCGGACAAACCGAGCCCAAATACCTGATGATGAATTGTTGGATTATCTAGTCGATGGAATTCAGGACCAAAACTTAAGAAATCAGGCAAGGATGCAGTGCTATGGGTTTGAGTAGCAACCAGAGTAGAGGCTAACCTCAACATCATCAAGGCAGAAAATGGATTTCACCAAAGTATTATGTATAAATTAAGTACAATTGTGTTTTAACCTTGTTTACTTTATTAGATACGGGTAGTCCAGTTAGCTTTATCAGGGAAAAATTTGTGTCTAGTTACAGTGTTGCCAGAAAGCGCGATTAGTCGCAATTCCGCTCAAACCGAACGTAGTAACCAGAAAACTTTTGCCATAAAACAACCACAAACTACTTATTTAATCAGAGGCCAGCAGCTAGGAATGCAACTTCATTTACTGACACGTACGTTGTGAAGTTCCTAAACAATTATGCTGAGCAACATGCGATTTATCTGTCAGGCAGAAGTAGTACTTTATTATAACACCAATCTAAAACTGTTGCCTTCTAGTGATAGCAAGAACAAAATTTACGATATCTACCCACAATCATTCACAGAAAACATGGTTGAAAACCCTGTATCATTGAAAGTGTTCACAAACATTTGGCAAGAGATATGATCAACCATCGTCGTCATGAGACCAAAGTCTGACCACTGCTCGTTTTGCCAATAACATACTTCTGGAGTAAATCATAGTCGTACGAACTAACGCAAGCGCTGACTGGGCACGGGTGTTTTGGGGCCTACCTGCACAAATACAAGAAGAGGGACAACCCCAACTGTAGATACTGCGGGGAGATAGACACCTCTGGTCACACTCTCTTCAGATGCGAGAGGTGGGCCGCGGCCAGAAGGGCGTGCCTGTACGAGGAGGACCTTGCCGAGCAAAGGATGGTCTCCCGTATGCTAGAAGGACCACGGCAATGGGAGGAGATCTCCCGCACAATTTCCCGGATCCTGAAAACAAAGGACGAGGAAGACAAGAGGAGGGTAGAACAATAGCCTCCGGTCCCTCAGACATAGTTGCTGAGGATAGCCCGGATGGAAGACTCCCTCAGACCTGGAGAATAAGGCAAACCAAAAGACAGGGTTGCACCACATCTAGGCAGTCTAGATAGGAGGACAGAACGCAGAGGCGAAGGAACGTGCAGGGACCTCTGGATCCTTATCATGTAAGGACACCTGATGGTCCGGGACTGCAGAACCTGGAGGTACAGAAGAAAAGAGGTACCGGAGACCGGTACAGGAAAGCTCACGGCTAACCGGGAGCGAGATGACAAAGAGAAGAGTCCAGGAGGATCCGGACCGAAGCTGCCGGAACAGCGCCAGCAGCAAATGGAAGTGACTACCGGAACTGCCCACCGGGCACCAGTGGTCACCGATGAACGGAAAAGAACGTGCCCCAGAGAGAGGTGGAGGAAGAAGCCTTGAGTTCTGTCAGTGAAACTGTCGGAAAACTGACCAGGGATAGGTCATCGTATGGGATAGGTCGCATTCCAAAGACATTAGGTGGTAGCCAAAAAGGCTAAGTAGCAATATGGAAGTATGACTCTAGGTAGATGTAGAATGTTTTATCAATAAAGGTCTACGACCCAAACCGAAAAGAGCGAAGGGAGTTTACCAGAGCTTTGTTGATTTATTCATTCATTTAGGGAAGAAGTCTCCAGACTGAGGATGCCCATCAGGCAAGGCCGGTCTGGAGGGGCGGTGGAGGGCCTTCCCCTCCCCTCGCTGTCAAAAAAAAAAAGTAGATCATAATGTAATGACTAATGTGTTTCCTTTAAAGAGGAATTTCTGCTATTTAATTTAATGTATTACTTATTTCTTAAATATGAAAAATAAATTCAGTGTGATTGAACAAACACTTTGAACGCGTTTCTCTCAAACCACCGTTTTTCCTGTCCGGTACACTAAAGTAGTGTTAACTAAGAACTTTGTAGATATCAACTTTGTTTTAGTGTAAAAATATCCATGATTTATCATAGCATAATTTATTCTTAATGAAGAGTTCGAAATTTTTGAATAGTGTCCAACAGGGATTGACAAAATCGACTGTGGTCGCGAGGGTATCGTACAAGGATTATATTGTGATTATTATTGTTATGAATTAAAATTATTATAAAATATAAGTATAATAGCTAAGCTCACCTGAACGTATTTACCAACTTATCTGTATATTACATTACAAAGAAGAACCAGGAAACGAGTTATAGCCGCCTGTTTTCAGCAAACTGAAGAGGGCGATAATTTTTGGATAGTGTCCAACCAAACAGCGACTGACAAAATCGACTATGTGGTCGCGAGGTATCCTTCAAGGACTATATTGTGATAATTTATGCTATGAAATAAAATTATTTTCAAATATACGCATAGCTCACCGGAATGAATTTACCAACTTATATGTACTTATATTATATTACCACGAGAACCAGGAAACTATTCATAGCCGCCTCCTTTACGCAAACTGAAAAGGTCGATAATTTTTAGATAGTGTCCAACACAACAGCGATTGACAAAATGGACTGTGTGGTCGTGAGGATATCGTTCAAGGATTAAATTGTGATTATTATTGTTATTAAATAACATTAACAGACCATTGTAACTCTTATACGCATATAATTCAAATGATGTCAAGCTATTCGACGTTGACGAAATGAATTACTTTATGTGCATCTTAACGAATATAGAAAAGGTCGATATCCTTCAACGATTAAATTGTGATTTGTTATCGTTATGAAATAAACATATTTATCATCAAATATACGCATTAGAGCTAAGCTCCCCTGAATGTATTTAGCAAGTTATCTGTACATTACAATGGGCGCGTTCAGCGAATGCAACCGTTGCGACAGGTGGCCGCAGCAGTTTGCTGAACGGTCCCGCTGACTAGTATTCAAACGGTTGTCAAATGGTCAACGGTTGTCAACGTGTTTGCGCTGACTAGTCAACTGTTGCGTTCGCTGAACGCTCCCATTGTAGATACTACGAGAACAAGAAAACTATTCATACCCGCCTTTTACACAAACTGAAGAGGTGGATAATTTTTGGATAGTGTCCACCCAACAGGGATTGACAAAATCGACTATGTGGTCGCGCGGGTATGCTTAATGGATTATGTTGGTTTTATTATTGTTATGAAATATAATTAAGAGACTGATGTTTTATTGGTGTAATTGTTCTTAGTGGATACATCCCAGTCCCAAGAAGAAGAATACTGGGTACGATCTAACGATTCTCTTAAAAAAATCGTTCCGGACGCTATATCCACAAGTAAATTGGAATATATTTTATCTAACATTCACTTCCAAGACAATAACAACTTGAAAAATTCAGATAAATTTGCAAAGATACGGCGGCCGCTCTTCGACCACCTAAATAAAAATTTGGAAAACGCATTTATCGGAGAAAATCGCAATGTAGTTGAAGCAATGGTTCCATACACAGATAAACACGAGTGTAGGGCAAAGCGTCCACGGTGCAACTGTTTTGCGACAGAGGTTGCAAACCAGTTGAACTCGCCAATGTTGTGCGACCTTGGTAGCGTATAGCGGTGGGTATCCGCAGACGATGCGATCGGAATGAAACTAGCATTTATCGGAGAAAATCAGTGTAGTTGAAGCAATGATGCCATACACAGATAAACACGAGTGTAAGGTAAAGCGACCACGGTACAACTGCTTTGCGACAATGGTTGCAAACCAGTTGCGCTCGCAACTGTTTTGCGACCTTGGTAGCGTATAGCGGTAGTTATCCGCACACGAGGCGATCGGAATGAAGTTAGTCTGAAATCAATTTCAAATCAGTTGAAAGCAATCGTTTTCCACGGTCGCAGTTCCGTGGCAGTTTTAAGTTGCATCGAATACGAACTGCTTGTTCATCACGTGTATATTGTTGTTTCAACATGAGTGACCTAGAAGTGAGTTTAAACTATAAACTTCCTGGGTACTCAAGAAAAGATTTAACGGAGAGAGCATGGCAGGAGCATGGTATTATTAAATATACGCATAATAGCTAAGCTCACCTGAATGTATTTACCAACTTATCTGTCGATTCCATTGTAGATACCACGAGAACCAGGAAACTATACATAGCCGCTTCTTTTACGCATACAGACGAGGTCGATAATTTTTGGATAGTCTCCAACCAAACAGGGATTGATAAAATCGACTGAGGTCGCGAGGGTATCTTTAAAGGATTATATTGTTTATTATTGTTATGAAATAAAATTAACAGATTGAGAATCTTTAATAAGGATGTAATTCAAATGATATCTACGTTGACAAAAACAATTACTTCATGTGCATCTGCACGAATATGGAAAAGGTCGATCGTGAACTTCAATGCAAACAGTTTGACAGAAGTCAGCATTTATATTCTCGATAACAGAAAATATGGCCAGTATCGAAAATTTTACCATAAAAATTTAATTGCAAGCAGCTCAACAGTTACCCCCGAACAATCAGGTTTTGGTGACAACGGTGGACACTCATGCGATGGTGGTAGCACCATCACAGCCCAGAATTGCTCAAGTATTGGTAACAGTAACACCACCAAAGAAGTATAAGGTGGCGATAGCATCAACATATGGTGGTCCATCGTTAAAAGGTGTTAGCGGAGAGGCTTTCACCAACGCACCGGGGTATTTATGCAACGGCATCTAAATGCTCAGAGACGAGTGATGGCGTCAACATCGTGCATGACTGCAGTGAGGCCTACCTATCTGAGGCGGATCTACACAGCCATTTGCGTGTGCTTGCCGAGCATCATCTAGAAGAACATCACCACCTAGGACAATCTCACTTAGGGAAATATAGATGGCAGCACTCATTTACACTCCGTCTGGAAAACGACTACTCATGGAACTTCCGTCTGGGAATGATAGATGGCATGTCGACTTCTATAGCTTATACTACAAACCAATAGCCGGCAAACAGCTTACACCGCCCACTGCCAGGAATTAGCCACTCAACAGAGTAAATGGACAGCCGGCTCTATACATCGCCAGGGATTAGGTACTGAATTGAGGAAATGACGCGGAGTGGCGGTGAGAAGCGTGTTCCGGAACTCTCATTTAGTACACTAACTTATGTTTCAGATAGATATAAAATCTGAAATTCACATAGTTTTGGCCGATTTTGGGAAATATAGAAAATTTAGAAAATGGTTTTGTTTCCAATTGGTGTTATGAAATAATTCACATTCCTTTGTAGGTACGACATACCCAGTAACACAGCATGGAAGATTCCACTAGTCTATATGTTTGCTGAATGCACACTTCTTTTGTGTGTGTATATATGACGCCATGTCCATATAAGGACATGTCAACCGCGATTGGCTAAGAACGCCTCAGGTGAATCTTCCACGACGCGTCTGCTAGTTACCTGAATTGCAGATACACTTTAGTATTAGTTCAACCATAACAACTGTAACATCTAACGACGGAATAAAACATGTTAAAAGGTTTTGTGAGTTTTTATCTTCAAACCATCCGCTACTGAAGAATCCCAAATTAAGGACGAGAACACCCCCGTACAACAAATTGGTGTCAGGTGTCACGGTTAAGCAGTAGCGCCTTTTCAACAATTGGCGATTGCTGCCAGTAGCGAGATAGAAGGAAACCACCAACAACCAAGGGATCAAACACATTCTGCAATCGAGTCCAAGCAGGGGGTCAAATCCAACCAGGGGGCGCACGACAGCCACACCCAGGTATCAACTTCCGACGAACATTGTGGACCCAACAACACGGGGCTATCGACACCGTACAACCACCGAAGCAGTCCAAAGCGGTAGTTTACAACTGCTGGTATCCTGTTGGAGCTACGATCAGCGTACGTCACGTCAGCATAGCCGCACCCAGTCGCCAGATGTGGACCTTAGCCCTAACAATCCTCCTTGTCGCCAAGTATTTCGAGCGCATGAATTGTACAACGTCACTCCTATTGATCATCAACCTGGACTATATTACGAAAATACCAACGCTTTAGCATTGTATCATAGAGTGTGGAAACTATATTCCGAAATGAATTTGCGAAGTTATCAGAGTCTGTATCAAACCGTTCTAGTAAGTACTAAGGAAATTACTGCAATTTGTAACCAAGCAAAGACTGTAGAGGTTTTGACATGTGGAACATATTCATATCTTATTAACAAAACAACTCAAAACTTGGAACGTCAAAATACGTTGTTGCTAAGTTTACTAGGATCTGACAAAGCCTATATAACAAAACGATCAGCTTTCAATTTCGTGTGTCCAAGCTCTTATTTGGAACGTTAGACGAAGACGATCGTATAATTTTCACGGATAAAATAAAAAATTTAGAATCGAATCAAAATAAAATGATAGAATTGTCACATCATCAAATATCTACGTTCGAAGTAGCTATGAATGTAATGAACGAAACCTTAAAGTCTGGAAGTAATTTATTTGAACAATTAGAAAGTCATATGAGAAAGCTTTCACTTTATACAAATAACATAACACATGTTGTAAATGATATAAAGGCCCGAGTTCAATTCGTAGAGAGATTTGAAGCAGGATTTTCGATTTACGAGTTATTAGTATCTCAACTTTACACTTGTCAAGAACATTTGATCAGTATTTTAATTTCTGCCAATGAAGGTACCATCCATCGTTAATTAATAGGACCATCCATACTTATAAAAGAATTACAAGAAATACAGCATTTAATTCCCCGAGAGGTAACTTTTCTCGTACCACTTATTAACGATTACTCTCATGATTTGTATAAATTGGTTTCACTGAACTTGTATCTCCGTGATGACAATTTAATGTTTGTATTGAAAGTGCCGCTAGTTAACAAAGACTTCTACCAAGTGGTAAAAGTGACGAGTGCACCAGTTCGCGTACAGGACGACGTAGTCGCATATATAAAGCCTGAAAAAACATATATTGTATTGGATACTAATAAGCAACTTTACTTTTTAGCTAATAAGGATTATTTTACTCATTGCCAAACTGCTCAAGATATGATGATTTGTAAGGAGTCAATTCCCTTCCATTTTGTCAGATCTGAAAACAATTGTGAAGTAACGCTTTTCACAACCGGAACGTTATCTGAAAATTGCGACAAACGCATCATAAAACTTTCTTCAATTTCAGTTATAACTTTACAGTATTCTAACTGATGGATAATTTCAGTACCTGATGCTACCAATCTTCAGATAACTTGCGAGGAAAATAATAAGTTTTCAATAATTTTAAGTAACACTTTCATTTTAGAATTAAGTCCAACTTGTAAAGCTTTTACAAACAGTATCATTCTAAAATCATTTAGAGAATCAAAACTTTCAACCAAACTTAACAGCTCATTGATCCCTAATATTATAGATTTAAAGACATCATTTTTAACAACTCTAAATTAAACTTTGATAAATTACCAACATTTAATTTTACTCCTCCCACACGAGATCTCGTTACTTTAGATAAGTATAGTAAGGAGTTAGAAGATATAAAAGAAATAGAGCACACTGTTACGTTATCTCCGCATAATAAACACCATTATATTGTGAAGGGACGCCTACAGACTCACCCTGTATACCAAGAGCCTATGGACTCACCCAGTATAATAAGCCGACGACGGACACGGGAGACGCCGAAGCGAGCGCCGCAAATGCTGAACAAGCAGGTTGGTGCGGGGACCGGGGGAACTGCCAACGGTCACCGCATCGGACGCCAACTACATTATTACGATTACGATTACGACTGTTAATTAATACACTCCAGGTCACTTATTATAATATACATTGTCAATATCAGAGAAGCATGTAGTTTTCGTTTGAGCTACGCCACCCCAAACACCATCCCCGCCCGTAGAATTGTCTGAGGTCTCACACGAACATCACAATTGGTGGAGGCACGCCGTGTATTCCGAGTAAAAAAGGTCTATGGTGAAGACTAGAAGCCAAACAAGAGAAGCAGAAGAACCGAAGAATCCAGCAACGAAGATGAGCGACACAAGTGATACGGAAGACGAAAAAATACCGATGGTGAGGCCAACGAAATTTGCGGGCGGTGCGAACGAAAACGTCGAGCAGTTTTTGAAGATCTATTCAAGAGCGGCTAAGGCGAATAAATGGACCGAGAACACGAAAGCGCTCCAATTACCGTGCTATTTGGAAGGAGCAGCCTTAAATTGGTACGAAACAAACGAGGATAGTCAAGGTATGGACGACTATGTCCGGGTAGCATTTAGGCAGAATCTACCATTGATTAGCAATAGACTATAAATTAAGGGTGCTCATTGGTTGTTGCTAATCGCGGGGACGTTTTGTACAAACGTTGCTAATCGCGGGTAGATTTTGTCGCCGCGGTAATAGATCATGTACTGTTGCCAATAGGGGGTATGATTTGCCTTGCCATTGCTAATGAGCGATATGTTTTGTCTACATACGTATTGCATCATCTTGTTTTGTGAGTTGTGCATAAGCGCATTTATAGGTATATTATTTTTCGGGCGGCGTGGTCAGTGCCCTTTAATTATTATTATACGTGACACAATGAATACTGATTTGAAATTTCCCAAAAATTTTTGATATGAAGTGATAAATCAATCTGAAGGACAACAGTGTTATGAGCTGATATTACTTCTAGTGAAAAATGTATTGAGTGGATAGCAGAATTTTCTGCCGAAACTAATACTTCGTGGGTGTTGCGCAGCTCCAAGACAGCATCAAAGAAGATAGTATGCAGGTAAGTAGGTATATTATTTTGTGTGTCGACACATCGTTCCCCAATCCAACGGCTCGCAGTGGATTCGTGACGGAAAATTTGCAATTAAATTCGTGCGAATAAATAATTTATATTTCACCCTGAATGTTGTTTAATAAATTTCATTTTGCCAAGCATAAAATTATAATATAAGGATGCACCTTTCAGGAGATTTTTTTTGTGGATTGGTTGAAAATTTTTATTTTTATTCGTGTTTAAAATTAGACGTTAAATTCTCATATATCCTAAAATTCTGAAAATATTAATCAATTTTTAGTTTTACTAAACTAATTTCTGCACTTAATATTTGACAATGAACTGACGAACATTGGTTTGGTTGGCGCAGATTCTGATGAACGCAGTATTTGGTATTCCTATAATGTAGACATTTTAAATTTCAGAAGGCAGTACGTCTGCTACCATACGTCTTTTAATAAATCAAGATCCACTCAAAGATCATCAAAAAACCTAAACTGTGAGGTGTCAATTTCTATTCTTGTAAAAGTACAGACAAAATGGTTATAGTAATTAACAATTAAAGGTAAATAATATACCTACTCGGGAATAAGTGTATAGGTATTTATAAAACTATACGTAAATACGAGAATTTTAGGACTTACCAGCTATAATAACTATTAACAACATTCTTACTCATGCACTGAGCAATGCAGAGGCACTTGGTTATTTACCTCCTACTAACGAGCTTAGAAATGTTTTCAAAAAATACTTTAATGTTTGCATAGATGTTACGGAAGCTTGTAATTTTCACAGTAATAAATTAGGGCTGGAAATGGACGAAGGTGATATCGCAAGTGCTTCTGTCAATCCAAAATACAGAACAGTAAAATATTGGTAAACTGAATAGAGAAAAATTAATTTAGTCTCACGCACTGGTCTTGGGTCATTAGAGGTACCCATTTATTATGTATAGTTTCAGAAGTTTTCATCACCTGTATTTCTCCCATAAGCTACAGTACAACATGATGTGTATTAAAACCGATTATATTTTTATAACGGATGTCCAAAATGGTTGAAACATTATCCCAAAATTTGTATCGCTCTGTAGAGTTGTGCTGGGTATAAAAACAATATTTAGAAAGAATGGAAGAAAGAATTATTGTAAACTAGACTTCGTCGGATAGTATATTTTGCATATCCCTTTCCTAGCTCATCTAATAAAAAAGATATTCGGTTTTAATGTTTTATACAGACCATGTTTGCGTTGCGCTTATAGGGGAATAATGCAAGCGATGCAAAACGTTTGAATCTATGTGTATTATGCGGTATTTAGATGTATAACTAGAGCTACTTATTTTACATATTTTTTGTTTTAAAATTGAAAGAAAAGGTCCCCGAGTATGAAACTTTAGGTGTCTCCTTGCACATTAACGAGGATCCATAGTGTGGTAATCATAAAACCAATAATGAGAAGAACTCACAATTAACCATGTACAAAAAACATTATAGGCAAAATATACCGCTGATTAGCAATGGCAAGGCAAATCCTACCTCCTATTGGCAACAGTACATACGCAAATTACCGCGGCGGCATAATCTACCCGCGATTAGCAACGTTCGTACAAAACGTACCAGCGATTAGCAACAACCAATGAGAGACCTTAATTTATGGCCTATTGCTAATCAATGGTAGATTCTGCCTAAATGCGTCCGGGTATCCCAAAAGCTAAAGGACGCGTTCAAAAATCCAATCATCAACTCCCAGCTACAGTTTGAACTTTCGACAAGAACCCAAGGACAGACGGAGGAAGTGTGGAATTATTTCCATGCTGTTCTCAACTTGTGTCACCAGATCAAACCTGACATGGCGGAGGCAGAGAAAGTTAGGTACATTTTGAGAGGATTGAAGCCAAACATCATAGAGAGGGTCAACATGCTCAACAACAATACAGTGGAGGAGATAAGAAGGAATCTAAGACAAGGTGAAGCCACGTCATAGCTGTTGGCGGAACGAAGAGGAGGCGGTTCGGAGGATCAATCAGCAGGACCTAGTGGTGTCCAACCGAGGGATAGAAGAAGGATCACCGAACAGCAGGAGATGGAGGAGCTGAGAAGGAAAATCGAGGACCTCCAATGGCAACTCCGAGAAAAAGGTAGGTCGCAACCTATAAATAATTCGAATAGACCGAGAAATAATTTACCGAGTAGGACACCTGATGGTCGCGTAATTTGCTGTCACTGTCGTAAACCAGGACATTATGCACGGGACTGTTGGTCAAAAAACGGACCACAGTAGAAACGTTTGAGAAATATAGGGTTAGGCGGAGGCGGCATTGTTATTTTTGTAAAAGTTATACTTATAAGAAAATAAATTGTAGAGTCAGAAAAAGAATACTAAAAAATTTAGGACCAAACAGTTGTGCAACAGTTACCTCAATAGAATTAGTCAAAATAAAAGGCAAAGTATTCGATAGAGAGATAAATTTTTTTATCGATACAGGAGCAGGTGTTAGTTTAATTCATTCTAAATTTATAACAAATAAAAATTCAATTGTTCCATCAAATTATATGCAAATAAAATCTGCTTCTGGTCATTGTTTATGGATTTTAGGTAAAGTTAATATTAATTTCACTGTGGATTCTTTAGAATTTTCGCATACGTTTTTAGTAATCAAAAATTTTGAACTCGAAGCTATTCTTGCAAATGATTTCAACAGTCGTTATGGCGTCAATATTAATTTCTTAACACGTAGCCTTCAGCTACGTATTAACGGTCAAACTGCAACTCTGCATTTTGACACAAAGGAAAATACGTGTGTGGAAAATGTAGCAGACACAACAATTTCAAGTCGTGTCACACCACGAGAACGTATCACGATACAACCTATGACGACTCAAAAAATAGCGGTACAATACTCTGCAAAATTGCCAGCACATTGTTATTTTGAACCCAATAAGAATTTGTTTAAATGAAATGCCATTAAGATCAACGAACGTTTTTACTTAACACCAATTCCCTATATTTATGTAACAAATATGAGCGATAGAAAAATTATAATGGAGATTTTTGCCAAGCTAGGAACCATGATAGAGATTTGCGATAAACCATACTTACAGTTAGATAAAATAGGCCTTTCTGCCCACCTTTCGGTAGGTAATGATCAGGATACCTGTGTATCAAAATCTTTATCAATAAAAGAGTTCGAGCCGGATCTAAATATAAATCCTAGTTTAGACAGAAAGCAGAAAAGACAATTACAAACTTTATTACGATATTACGAAGACATTTTTGCGCGTAGTAATTATGAGTTAGGTAGAACAAATGTCTGTGAACAAACAATAGAAACGGGAGACGCAAAACCAGTTCACCAACCATCATACAGAGTGGCGCATAAAGAAAGACAGATAGTTCGGGACCAAGTACGTGAAATGTTGGATGCAGGTATAATTAGACGCTCTTATAGCCCATTCTGTAGTCCGGTAGTATTAGTAAAAAAGAAGACTGGCGAGTGGAGATTTTGTGTGGATTATAGAAAATTAAATAAAATTATTAAATTAGATGCATATCCGTTACCAGTAATTGACGACATTTTGTTTTATTTGGAAGGGGCGTATTTCTTTTCACCCCTGGATTTATTTTCAGGGTATTGGCAAATAAATATTGCCGAAAAACATAGACATAAAACAGCTTTTGTGACGTCCGACGGGTTATTTGAATTTAATGTCTTACCATTTGGCTTGGCCTCGAGTCCGGCTTGTTTTCAGAGGTGTATGGACGAAGTCCTAGCGGGATTAAAGTGGATCTCGTGTCTAGTTTATTTGGACGACGTAGTAGTTAAGGCTGATAATTTTGAGACACATTGTAGAAATTTAGAGGAAGTTTCTGATAGATTCAGACAGGCAAGTTTAAAATTAAAACCATCAAAATGTACGTTTGGATACCAAGAAATAAAAATATTGGGTTATGTAGCTTCGTCTAAGGGACTGTCACCAGATCCTGACAAGATTACAGCAGTATCAAACTTTCCTACACCAAAAAGCGTGAAAGATATACAATCGTTTTTAGGAGTAGCTAACGCGCGACCACTAACTCAACTGACTCGAAAAAATATTAAATTTTGTTGGAATGACGCAGAGCAAGAAGCTTTTGACAATCTGAAAGAACGTTTAATTAATTACCCAGTGTTGCGACATTTTAAGTTAGATTTACCTACAGAATTGCATACTGATGCGAGTGGATATGCTTTGGGGGCTGTTTTATTGCAGACCGATGGTACGGAAACGTATCCGATAGCATACGCCTCTAAACGATTATCTGACGCAGAAATGAAATATAATACAACAGAGAAGGAGTGTCTTTCTTTGGTTTGGGCAATGGCCCATTACAGAAATTACCTTTGGGGTAGAAAATTTCGGGTAGTTACCGATCACCACGCGCTGTGTTGGCTCCGTAAACAACAAAATATGACATCAAGGTTGGGACGGTGGGTTATTAAGTTACAGGATTTTGACTATGACATCGTGCATAAGAGTGGTAAACATCATACTGACGCAGATAGTTTATCACGTAATCCTATTCTAGAGCCGAATGACTCAGATACTCACGAGATTGCAGTGTTAAGTATAATTCCGATGGACATTGCGGAGTTACAGAGACAAGATCCCAGCCTGTTAGAATTATTAGAAGCCATACAAAATCCTGATTCTGCTGATCATAAAACTTGCAAAAAATCGCGTAGCTACTTAGTTGAGAATAATGTTTTATACAAAAAGAATTTTACACCGTCCGGGCAAAATAAACTATTAGTAATACCAGAAAATTTAAAGTTAGAAATATTATTTGGAGCTCATGATGACCCATTAAGCGGACGTCACTTAGGTCTTGCAAAAACGATGGGAAAAATTAAAGTTAGGTATTTCTGGGAAAATATGAATAACGAAATAGAGAAATATGTAAAAACATGTCTTTTTTGTCAGCAAAGAAAACATCCGCACCAAGGCCCTTCAGGTCTAATGCAGCCGTTAAAAGTAGGAAAACCGTTCGACCGAATTGGTATAGATCTTCTAGGTCCTTTCCCAAAATCGGAAAGTGGAAATACATTCATTATAGCCGCTCTAGATTATGCCACAAAGTGGGCCGAAACAAAAGCAATTCCAACAGGCACCGCTAAGTGTGTGAGTGATTTTTTGGTAGAAAATATAATTTGTCGTCATGGATGTCCAATTGAACTCTTAAGCGATCGGGGTAAATGTTTTATGGCTAACTTGATTACTGAACTAACGAGAAGTTTAGGAACGCGCTCAACATTCACTACCGCGTATCACCCGCAGACCAACGGTTTAACAGAGCATTTTAATGGTACCTTAGCAACTATGCTTGCCATGTATACGAGGACTGATCAAAAAAATTGGTATTCCTATGTGCCCTTAGTTACGTTCGCATACAATACTTCTAAACAAGCCACTACTACGGAGTCACCCTTCATGCTTATGTACGGTCGAGAAGCTAAATTACCATTCGATGCAGCTTTAGGTATTGATGTATGTAAAGATGAAACTGTAAGAGAAATTTTAGAAAGCATAGCAAATGTTAGGTCAAACGCATTAGTAAGAATAAATAATGAACAAGTTATACAAAAAGGACGATACGATCAGGGCCGTAAGTCAGTCGGTTATGAGGAAAACGAAGAAGTACTCATTTATACACCATTTCGTAAGGTAGGCAAGTCAGAGAAATTATTAACAAGATGGCATGGGCCTTACAAAGTCAATAGAAAAATTAATGAGGTGAATTACGAAATAAGAATGAAAAAAGCCAACAAAAACGTTTTAGATACAGTGCACGTAAGTCGTATGAAGAAATACCACGCGCGCGCTTTCTAAGTAGGTTATCAAAACAAATTTTGCTTAATAAGGTAAATTAAACGATAGGCACACATAAGCGAAAGCATTTTTGAATAAAATATTTCATAAGTAATAACCAGTAATCAATGCGATCACCATTGGCAATTGTTTGAGGTGAATTGTATCCCCTTTGCTTGGCATGAGAAAACGTGTAAAATTTATAATAATAAAGTAATAATAGCAATAATAATCAGACCAACAGATTAAAATATTAGCTGGGCCGTCATTGAGGAAATGCGACATTAATAACCAAAACTTTTGTTTGTTACCGAGAGTGAGTGACGTAGAGATTAGCAATGTAGATTGTTTTACAGGTTGGCGTTGGGAGCATCTGTTTCAGACCTGGTAGCTTCCTGTATAATGTCCTGTTATCAAAATAATAAAACACTGGTCCAACAAGTGGCTCCCGAAAAATTTGTTATAGTGCAAGCAAAAGGTAATCTGACACTTGAATGTGCCAATTACCCTGGCCGAGTAATCGACACGCAAGAGTTTGGATTACACGGAGCATTACAGGTTCAAGTTCCCTGTTCCTGTTCTTTAAGGCAATTGTCAGTTACTTTAATTCATAAAGTGTTTCCATGTGATTTTGCAGGCGGCAAAGCATTTCAAATATACCACATTCTTCCAGCTTTATGGTCAAAATTACAAACACTGTATGTGCCGCCGATTAATCATTTAAACCAGCTGTCCTACAGAAACGCATCGGAATGCTTAAACCTAAAATGGAACGTCAGCGTTCCGCACTTTAATTTTATTCCTAAGTTTAATGAGCAACCTGATTCAAATGAGGAGGAGCAATCATATTCATGTATACATCATTACAGTCAACATTCAATCAACCTGTTTCAGTGTGTCAATATTCTTACGACAAGTTGTGTTTTAATAATATTATTTCGAAACCCAGCACTGATTGGACTAGGTGTCGTGCATGTAGCGGGAGCAATCAGTGTGTCCGATTCGATCAATTGTTTTAGTAATGTCATCATTATAGGTTTGACGAGTGTTTTTGTGTTTTGGCTAATGTACCAATGTATTAAGAGAAGTCGTGTAAAGAAAGAAATAGAAATAAAGTTAGAATCCGTAGAAGCTAACGCTTCACAAGATGAAATACCGACCATAGAGGTCAAAGAGCGAAAGAATAAAGTTACGCGTAACACAACCAAGAATTAAGATAACGAAGAAAGATAACTTAGAATTCCCTATTATGTAGGAAAGAAGTAGTGAAAAAAAGAGAGTATAGATGTTAGAACTGAAGTTAGTATTGTTTAAATTCGTCTGAAGACAAGACATGACATGAGTAAGTTATGAGAAGAATAAGGAAATTATTATAACTATTATTATAACCAGCACTAGTTGCTGAGGGTCGCAAGTTTTAAATATAAGACAAGTACATACGTAAATACGTATCATAAGTATAAGTTGGATTACATCATTCCTATCCCTAGAAATGATGTTCTGTTAATTCTAGATATAAGTTTAATGTCAGGAGGATACTGATTGGATACTGATTAATACAGAAAGGATACTGGTTGTGTTTTGAATTTGCAGGATGCACGAGCGGATGTCGCTGAGGGACCTCTAGTGTTGCTGATCCTCTACATCGGGGTCCGATGTTTTTAACTAGGGGGAGTGTGAAGGGACGCCTACAGACTCACCCTGTATACCAAGAGCCTATGGACTCACCCAGTATAATAAGCCGAGGACGGACACGGGAGACGCCGAAGCGAGCGCCGCAAATGCTGAACAAGCAGGTTGGTGCGGGGACCGGGGGAACTGCCAACGGTCACCGCATCGGAGGCCAACTACATTATTACGATTACGATTACGACTGTTAGTTAATACACTCCAGGTCACTTATTATAATATACATTGTTAATATCAGAGAAGCATGTAGTTTTCGTTTGAGCTACGCCACCCCAAACACCATCCCCGCCCGTAGAATTGTCTGAGGTCTCACACGAACATCACAATATCTCAATTTACATTATCATAATTGTTCTAATTTTCGTGATTACTATTGTAACCCTATATATTGTAAAAGTTAAAAAAATTCTGCCCCTTCAAAAATATTTACAATCATTATTACCCAAGTCATTAGAAATTGAAACACAAGTCGTACATACAACAGAATCTGAAGGGGTAGATTTACAAAAAACTCAAATGAAAATTGTAGCAACCCTAGCTACAAGTTTAAAAACTAAGGGGGGAGGTGTTATGAAATAATTCACATTCCTTTGTAGGTACGACATACCCAGTAACACAGCATGGAATATTCCACTAGTATATATTTTTGCTTCTTTTGTGTGTGCATATATGACGCCATGTCCATAACAATTGTAACATCTAACGACGGAATAAAACGTGTTAAAAGGATTTGTGAGTTTTTATCTTCAAACCATCCACTACTGAAGAATCCCAAATTAAGTACGAGAACATCCCCGTACAACATTGGTGTATAGCACGGTTGTAATAAATCAAAGGACACCAATGTATTCTTAAAACGTTAAGCTGAAGAATGAGCCGATATCAGTCATAACGGCTTTTGTTATAAAGGTGAAATCGATTTTATACGTGAAAAATCATAATGCATATTTCAGTTGCACAAAATTTTGCATTGAACGAACTTTTTTTTCACAATCGTATGCTAATTCCACAGTTTAACTCAAACGTAAGAACTGACGAACTGACGTAAAAGGATTTCAAATGAAATGGCCGTATTTGGCCGTATTATAACTGAGCACCCCGTAAAAATGATCTCGACTAACATGAAATACCTAGTAAAAAAAGTTGTCGGTCAGAATAGCAGTATTTTTCGAATAAGTAAGATATTACGATTTGCTGTAACCTACAAGTTCTAGGTTAGCGATTGCAACTTCTGACCAATGAGAGCAGAGCTCGCTTGAGTCAAACACGTATTTAGACTAAGTGCACCCAAGGACGCGTCAGTCCCTGGCTGCGCTACCTGCCTAACAGTGGTGCTATTGTCAGATATGGACAATTCAACACAAATTCGTAGGGCATCTACTCTACTTCCGACAGAGCTTGATCTAGCCGTACACGATGGCGGCTTGGCCAAACATGCGAAATTGCCACCGAGATGCACTTCGACGAAAGAAAAAGTATCTGACCAGTGGAGGAGCTGCAACACATATTAAGCAGTGGAAATACCAGAACCAGATGCAGTTTTTAATGCCTTACATGGCAAACAGACCGCGCGAAACAAATGTACGGGACGACAGTGATTCTGAAGAAGATGAGTACAATACGGACACAGAGAACATCAGCAATAAGACTCATAAACCAGAAAGTATGGTAGTTTGAGTTGAGGATAGTTCGACAACGAAGGAAAGTGAAGAAGGTCTGGTACCAGAAGCAGTCGCAAGCCTAACCAGAAGTGAGCCCAAAACAAGCCCAAAAAGTAAACGTAAAGATGATAAAATATCTCTTTTGAAAGCAACCTTGCAAAACTTGGAAACACCATGCACACAGGGCACTTGCTAGGAAAAAGAGTGCTATTGTCAGATATGGAGAATTCAACACATATTCGTGGGGCATCTACTCCGCTTCCGACCGAGCTTGATCTAGCCGTACGCGATGGCGGCTCCTACCAAATGTTCGTAGATGATTTGGTGGCGAGGCGGCCTTTGTACAGTACAACAGATTCGAAGACTATTTATATCGGGCCATCTAGGGCGTCGGACGAGGTTCATGGTCACAAGTAAGTTGTTTTCTAAAATCTTTAGTGACCAATTCCATAAAAGGATTTCAAATGACATGCATTTCCTTAGAAGCAATTTCGTGATATTATCACTGACCAATCCCGTAAAAGGGTTTCAAATGACTGAGATCCAAAATGAGCAATTTGGTCATTACCAATCCTGTAAAAGGATTTGAAATGACATGGGATTTGTTTGGCCGTATTATCACAGACCAACCCCGTAAAAGGATCTCTACTGACCGGAAATACCTAGTAAGTAATTTTGTCGGTCAGAGTAGTAGTATGTTTGCATAAGTAAGATATCACGATTTGCTGTCAACCAAGTTCTAGGTTAGCTAGTGCCGTAGCCGGCATTCGGTACTCTCCATCCAAGAAAATAAATTCATCATACGAGAAAGGTTTATGGGTTTTGTAAATACTACAGAAAACATCAGGGGAATCATTATTTAAAATAATAAATGGTGTTCTGGTCAAAAACTTCAGATTTCAGTCTCATGAGCGGTAAATTTAATGGTTTGGCAGCAAAGTTGAAAGAAATAGAGCCTAAAGCGCTATATTTCCATTGCCACGTGCATCTCCTCGAGCTAGCTATTGCTCGCGCTTGTGCGGAAACAAAAAGTTTAAGCGATGCGTTGGGAATTGTTAATAATTTATACAATATTATTGAAGCGCCAGCCCAACGACATGGCAGTTTTCCAAAATTATCTCTGAGGTTTATCCTGATTCAAACATCAAAAGTTTAAAAAGTTTGTCTCAAACGAGGTTGACTATGCGTCATATGTCGGTAAAAACGGTGGTGAGCCTTTTACCGGCAATTGTCACAACGTTAGAAATTATATCGAATAACACAAATAATCCACGAGTTTCGGTTGATGCTTCAGGGTTAGTGAACATGGTTTTAGATGAAGAATTCTTGTTTTCCCTAAACATTATCGAATTAATCCTGGAGACAACAACACTATTATCAAAGGAACTACAGTGTCCTCAAATTTCAATTTCCCTTATATTTCCTAAAGTAAATGCAACAATTTTAACTCTGGAAAATTATCGAACCGAACAATATTTCAATAAATGTTTGCAGAAAATAAAAACATTATCGAAAGAAATTCAAGAAGAATCTTATGAGAAAAACTAGTGACTTTACCTAGACGAAGAAAAATTCCAAAAAAATGGACGAAACGTCCCAGAATATTTTCAATTTTTCTAACGTAAAAAATTTTTTTACACGTTAATTAATTTTTTGCATGCCTGGACGAGATCGCTGGAAATTTTAAAACTACGGTTTTCTAAAAACGATTAAACTATGATTTCTAAAATTGAAAACTATTTGTTGGTCCACAAACATAATTTTTATGAAGAAGCCGAAATACTTAAAATTTGCGGACGATGTTACCGACCTGCATAGGCAAATAAATGTATATAGAAATTGTATGACATCAAGTATAAGTATTGATAATACCACAGAAGACTACGCGGCATTATTTTTATAACATGATTAAAGTGGATGTTGCCATTAGTGTGGCAACTTTTTGAATTGGTGTCCCGTAAGCACGGCGTCTGGTCACACAGCCATTGGACCTGAACCCGTCATTCTTCCCTCAAACACTGCCCTAAGGAACATGGTGAAGGACATTAGCAGTTTCACTCACAGGTGGGACACCACGCCAGGCTGTTCCAAGGAGTTGGCCAACGAGACACTCAGGTATCCATCCACAATGATAGCCAGAAAATTCTCTGCACTGCCCAGAGGTAAGCTCCGGCTCATTACTGGACTACTCACTAGTCATTACAAAGTAAGGAAGCATATGTTCAACATGCGACTGACTGACACGTCCACCTGCCAAGCTTGTTCGCAGGACGAGGAGACGGTAAGACATCCTGTGCGAATGCCCCGCCCTAGAAGACCATAGGGTAAGTGCTCTTGGGGACTCCTGGCCTACCATGGACAAATTTCGAAATGCTCCTCTATCAGTCAGCCGAGAGGTATTTTTCTTCCCTAAAGAGGATAAATACTTATCTTAGAAGCACCATGGGCCAGCAAAAGCTGTCAGTGCACTTATGAACATCGAGAAAGAAAATACAACAAAGCTGATGACCCAAAATGGACTACTGACACTTGCAGACAAATAGGCAACTAAAAAATCGAAGGTTGCTGTTTTATTAAGAAAAGTGTTGCCCTACATTGTACTTTTAAGAGTGTTGGTTTGTTTAAAAGCGTTCGTAGTTACTTTTATATAATTATTTACCGTTTTTGAAAAAATTTTAGAATCTTTTATTTTGTTATTATTTATAATAAATACGATTTGTTCTGAATTATAGGTGTTCTATGACTTTTGTTCTACCTTTTCCATATTCTGCTCAACCTAACTCAACACAACTATTATTGGCCCCCACCTTCTTTCGGCACGCTCTCCCGCTGTCTGTGGCACATTGTGGAATGCTATACTACCCATTTTCGATTGTACATATTTTCAGTGAAATTATATTTTGTGAATTATGTAGATCTGGAAGATGAAGATGATATAGACAATAATGAACCATATGGGGCAGTTCTAAAAGATAAGTTATATAATAAAATTATTTTGAAAAAAATCATTTTTTTGGGTGGCTTGAAATAGATGAAGACATGTAAACTGACAACCGTGAGCCGGCAAATGGGGGATGTTAGAATGTGAAAAAATCAAGGAAGAACATGCATTGGAAGAACAACTGGTACCACCGAAAAAGAAAAAAGTGACGACACCAAAATAGTTTATGAAAAATATAATTTGACAGATCAAAGAAACGTGCAATGGCTAAATGAGGTTTTATGAAACGAGAGCAATTAAATGGGCCTCACTATTACTTGAAGAATTACATGATCTTCCAGAACCTATATTTTTTTGATAAATATATTCCAAGTAATGTGCTTCAAGAAATAGCTGAAAAAACTCATTTTTATGCTAATCAAAAACAGCTCAGCATGTTTATTGTTACTAATGCCACAGAACTAAAGAACTTTATAGGAATTCACATAATAGTGGGAAACTTGACCTTTCCAAGAGTATGAATTTACTGGGATAATGCAACTGGAATGCAAATAAAGAAAGCAACATGATGTTCAACCGATTTTCGAAGTTGCGACAGAGTATCCATTTGGTTGGTATAACAGCGAGAGAAGAAGGAAATTTTGATACCTGAAAGTGGCTCAGAAAGAACGAAGTGGTGTGAATTCCTTATAACTTTTTATTTAAGACAAATTTTTTTAATTTTTTGTTTTTTAAATACAGTGAATTTATAGGAAATATTTTTAGATTAGTTATTAAAAATGATATCCCGCAAGTGGTGGCCATTTTCTGCTTCGCACAAATGTACTCTTTCCAACACATTTTCCATGACCTTTCGCAAAACTTCCGGTGTTATGTTGTTAATTTCGTCTCGAATATTGGTTTTTAATTCCTCAATAGTCCTAGGCTTATTAACATAAAGTTTCCCTTTTAAATAACCCCAAAGGAAACAGTCTGGAGCGGTTAAATCTGGGGAACGCGGAGGCCAATTAAAATTGCTTCTACGCGAAATTATTCTTTCACCAAAGATGTCGCGTAAAAGAGCCATTGTGGCCCTCGCAGTGTGCGCTGTGGGTCCATCCTGTTGGAACCATATTTGGGGATGGTTTTCCACGGCTGGCCTTACAAAATTTTCCAACATGGCCCGATATCGATCACCATTGCTGGAAATGGCGACACCTCGTTCATTTTCAAAAAAATATGGGCCAGTGATCCTTTCTGAAGAAACACCGCACCAAACAGTACACTTAACTGGGTGTAATTGTCGTTGATGAAGTTCTCTCGTGTTTTCCGTAGCCCATATCGTACAGTTTTGCTTGTTAACAAACCCATTTAATTGGAAATGGGCTTCGTCAGTCATAACTAAGTTATGAATAAAATTAGGATTCTCTTGTGCTTTTTGCTGGAAATAAATTGCATAGTCAAGTCGTTGCTGGTAATCTGTCGGACAAGTTCTTGGACAAGTTGAATTTTGTATGGAAACATTCTTATGGTATGCAAAATTCGCTGCAGCGACCCTCTTGAGAGGCCAAGTTGAGTCGAACGTCTCCTGGTTGATGTTTCTGGATACTCCCGAATACTCTCCTGTACCACTTGAATATTGTCAAACGTGTGGACAGTTCGTAGTCTGCCGGAACCAGGAAGGTTCCTTACTGCTCCTTGTTGTCGAAAATTTGCAACCAGGCGGTTTATTGTTGACTGAGAGGGTGCAACCCGCACATTAAATTGACGACGGTATGCACTCTGAGTCAACACAATGAACCGTTGATTTGAAAAGTAAATTTCAACGATTTGGGCACGTTGTTCAGTTGTGTATTGCTCCATTATAAATTGTCCAAGTATTCCTTACAAAATACAGAAAAGAAAAGAAAAAAAAATTATAATAAAAAAGTTATAAGGAATTCACACCACTTCGGTCTTTCTGAGCCAGCCTGTAGATGTCAAGCATTACCGTCAGAGACGAATTTGTACATAGATGAAGAAATGGTGACCTTCAAAGCACAAATAAATATAAAACAATATATACAGAATAAGTCAGAGAAATGAGGTATACAAATATTTATTCTAGCTGGCCAGAGTCGACAGGCACATAATGTTATAATTTATCATGGCTCAACAATAAAAAGTGAACCTGAAGTAATGACAGACGGTTCAAGCGCTGCTGTTCTTATGCATCTTTGCCAAATGATCAATTAAAAAACCATAACCTTTTTTTCACAACTACTTCAGCAACTATCAACTATACCAATACCTAAATGAAAAATCTATATTTGCTGTTTGTGGTAGTTGCGTATAATTTTATTTCTCATAAATGCCATCGTTGGAATAAAACAGAAAAAAGTACGTAGACGTGAATCGGCGTGAATGAATAAGGATATAGAACATAAGCGGAGTTGATAAGATAGATTTTTATTGAGCTTTTATTCGTCACATATAAGATCCAGAAAGTGGTGTTTACGTATGATAGTACAGTGGATTGAGCCCTAACCAATTCTTGGCTTAAGTACCTACAAGCAACAAAAAGACATAGTTGGTATCCCCAGAAAATATCTTCTGGACCTTTTAGGATTTCGGCAGAAAGTTGCCGAATATCTAGTACTTACTTAAACACCCCCCAAAATGTAGCCGACCTTTGACAGAAGAAAATTGCCAAGAAAGACCAAAACGAGCTTGTGTTGAAGTGAAACCATTCCAGGAATCACGTTATGACGGATATTGACATTTGTCAGAATTTGATGACGGTAAAGAAGCAGGGCGCTGCAAACTGGACGAATGCAAAAATAAGATACATAGATTTTGCAATGCAAAGTGCATTTATATAATGTGAAAGGGCGAAATTGCTTTTTTTTCACTTTTCATAACAAAAAAATTACTTTGTTAGCTAAAAATATTGTTTCTTTTATTTTTTTCAATCACTACCAAAAAGCCAGCGTGGACACACATTGTCCATTGCAATAGACACTGAATATTTAGAAAATAAGAAGTGTTAAATTATTTTTTGTGATAATAAACATCTCACAGAATACCATCAAACATAACTAGCATGAAAAAAAAAAAACGTTGCTATTATTCTGTCTCTGTAACTGAAAGGGTTAATATTCTTGAAATAAGATTTATTCAAAAGATATCTATCTCTGTGAAAGATTGGAAATTCGATTTATTTTATTATAAATAAATAACAAATAAATCCTAAATAAAAGCAAAAACCTCTCCTGCTTTGCTGTTTTTATTGTTGATAAAACTCGAGGCCTGTTTCGATCCTAACAGATCATCATGAGTCGAGAATAATCAGTTTGTTAGGCTACAAATTGACTATTATCAAGTTTTCAGGATTTAACTATGTTTTCAATTTATAGAGAACAGCAAACCAGATGGTGGACGAATTCGGTAGATTCGTCCACCGTGCTCGATTACATTTTTACCAACACTTTGCCTACATTCACTGTACAGTAGGGTGTATCGAAAAACCGTTTTTTTCGAAATTCAAAATTTCCAGTTTGTTCCACGTTGCTTACATGGTATTCTTTTATTTTAAATTCTATTGGCGCTCCGATGCTACCCGAGTCTGGCCGAACACAGGCGACCGTTTTGCACTCGTCGTGCACGCTGCGAGCGAAGAGTTGCCGTCGATCTTCTCGATATTATGCATGTAACATGTATTCTATTTGCCCTGCAATATTCCAATAAACCAAGAAATCACTGAAGAGACAACAGTTTTAATGTGGTAAGCCATTACACATTGCACCCTTCAATCCAAAGTTGATTTAATGTTGTCCCAATGGAGCTACATATACTACAAAAAAGAATGGCGTAATTGAAAAATTTGTGGTCTCCTGCAGAACACCTAAATTTTATAATTTTCTGTCAATGAAGGATTAGGTGATTTTTCTTTTTCAAATATAAAAAGTTTAACAATAAGGAGTGAAATTAATGTATATAAAAATATATTACTCTAATGCAACATTTAGATCGCCTGCAGTTTATTTAGATTCGATACAACTCTTAGAAAAATAACCATTTTCGTATAATTTAATAAATGTGCTTAAATGTTGATAAAAGTTTACTTGATATTAATTTTTTATTATGTGCGGACATGTGGGCTTTGAAAAAAAAAACCACTGAACATTTCATTTAAAAAAATATGAAAAATTCGTATTTATAAAGAAAATCATATCATTTTGTGGTATATGAGGGTCCACAGGGACAACTTTTTATCAACTTGAAATTATGAATTTAAAAAAAAACTTTTTTCGATACACCCTACTGTACAGCCAGGTTTTATCGAAAAGTATATCGATGACATGGTACTGACCCTTCCTCCAGAGACTACACAGTCTACATAAGACACCTTTAATAACTTTAATGAACACATACAATTAACAGTAGAAAATGAGAACAACAATAGCATACTATTTTTAGACGCGTTGCTCGTCAAAGGGGCGGGGGGGGGCGGTGTGTTGGTCACAGATTGGTATCAAAAGAAAACAAATTCAGGCTGATATCTCAATTTTCATTCAAACCACCCCATCCACCAAAGACTCAACATGGTCGCTGCCATGAAAAACAGAGTAAAAAAACAGAGCTGACTAGAGTTTCACGTCAGCAGTTTCATCTCAAGAATTTTCAAAAACATTCATCTTTATCATCAATCGTTACCAAACATCATCATCTTCAATCGTTACCCCAAGAGACTGTTGATGAATCTAATATACAACAATTGCAGACCACCGCCGCGCCGGTGGCAAATATGACCGTCCCTCCACCTTTAGACAATTCTTCCATAACTTACAAGAAGTTGCCCTATTTGCAGGGACTCTCCCAAAAACTATCTGACATATTTCAGTTTCACGGTCTAAAGATAGCTGTCTATAACGTCATGGCGATAAATATTCTTTTCTAAACTAAAACAAAAAACCCTCTTAGTGAAAATGTCGGGTGTTGTCTACTGTGTGCCGTTTGGGGGTTGCAGCCTCAAATATGTGGGACAAAGTGGAGCGTACCTCAAAACACGCATGTACCAGCATAAACAAGATATCATCAAAAATAAAGATACCAGCGCCCTTGTACAACATGCAAAGGCCACTTCACACAACATTGCTTTTAAAACACTAACAGAATATTCAAGAAAGTGTTCCTAAGAAAAAGGATATTTTTGAGATGTTAGCTGTCGAAACAACCGAACCCACCATGAACTTGAGGGTTTAGGTCGACGGGGTGAGCACATTGTACAGTTATTTATTAAACAAACAAAACTTAGGTGAACTCAGTTTCTAGTAACGTTTGGTCATGGTCGGCCGCTACTCATCCAACTTTCACATTTAAACTTTTCCCACCGGTTGCACAAATATGACGTTGGCAACAGTTCAGTCTGGTTTATTGTCAAATCATAACCAACAAAAACTTGTAATCACACACACGGCGATTAATTTCTAATTATTTAATCCAGTTTTATCATATTAACAAGAATGTCATCGACCGTTGCGTATAAGTCTATTATCAATGTAGCCTAGACTATTTATTGTAAGTAAGCTTTCGATACAATTTTCACATGTTCCAACCTCAAAGCTTGTAACTTCCTTGACAAAGCTAGTAACCGTAGGCGAATTATTGGAATTAATAAAAAAAGGTCAACGAAGACTAGAGTTTTAATCTGCTCACTACCCAAATATCCTACCTATATTGATGACTAACCATTAATGTTTATGAACTAACGGAAAATGGTAAGGGCGAATATTGTGTGGGTAGTTATTATATATTTTTGATGAAGGTAAGGGTCATTTCGTTTTGATTAAAAATTTTGCTAAGTTACTTTCCAAACTGCATAGTTGCCGCGGTAGATGTGCACATTTTTGCGATGGTTGTTTAACCAATTTTACAATAGAACATAAATTGGTTAAACACTAGGAAAGTGACTAACGATTCTCACTATTTAACCACCCGAAAAATTAAATTTCAAACTAATTTTTTTGGGAAAAATTATCGAGGAATATTTTAAGTTTAAGAATTATAATAATTCAGAAATTGCACCGTTCGCGATTTACTCGGATTTCGAATCTATATTACAACCCGTGGAACATTGTAAACCCGACACAAACCCTTCATTTATGCAAACGGTTGCGAAACATGTTCCATACAGCTTCGCATATAAAATAGTTTGTTCCTCTGATGACGCGAATAGCAAATTTGAGATTTATACGGGTGAGGATTGCGCGAAAGAATTTATTTCAAAATTAATTGCGGATGTAAAGTCAATTTATGACATTCACTATAAAAATATGAAACCGATGTATCCTCTTACATCTCAAGAGCAGCTAGTTATGATGCGGCAGAGCAATGCTTTATTTGTAATAGGCCATTTAGCTCTGGTGTTAAAGTTCGAGATCATTGCCATCTTTCAGGGCGCTTTAGAGGGCTGTTCACTCGGTTCGTAACTTAAACTATAAAATTCCAAATCATATACCCGCATTTTTGCATAACTTCAGTGTTTAGTCCATCTGTTTGTTAAAGAGTTGGTGATGATGGCAGTATCGATGTGCTACCAAATAACAAAAAACGTTACATAAGTGTCGGTAAACTAATTCATGTG
The DNA here is from genome assembly GCA_964023965.1 of Melinopterus prodromus. Lineage (NCBI taxonomy): Eukaryota > Metazoa > Arthropoda > Insecta > Coleoptera > Scarabaeidae > Melinopterus > Melinopterus prodromus. Next base: position 20,055,315 of record OZ030395.1, on the reverse strand, counting down.
GATACGGTGCAAGATGATAAAGGAGGAATAGAAAACAAATAAGTAAAATAACGGCATTTGGATTTCTTTAGATTCATGGCATCATCTCTTAGTCACTCTCGTTAGCTAGTAATCTCTCAGATGTGGTTCAAGCCAATGTGCGATAATTTGCACCCGAGGACAATACCTTTAAATTACTAACGAAAAAGGGTATTTCCCTTATAAGTACGTATATGTCCTTCTTAGACAAGTTGGACGATGCCTCACTGCCCTCTAAAGAGGCATTTGAAAAAATGTCTAACAAAGATATTACGGATGAGCATTACATGCTCAAAATGTTTGGCAAACGTTTGTGTGTAAAAATCTGAGAGATTACTCAGATGTATATTTAACAACGGATGTGCTACTTTTGGCAGATGTTTTCGATAAATTTAGAAAAGTATGTCATAAAACGTATCACCTCGATCCAGCGCACTACGTCATTCATTATCGTAATTTGAAACATGCCATTGCTAATCTCGTCTTGTTATTAACAACATTAATCAGGTTCTAAGATTTAAGCAATCAACTTGGTTGAAAATGTATATTGATTTGAATACAACCTTACGTCAACAGACCGTCATCGAATTCGAACGGTGACCTCTACAAGCTGATGAACAACGCTTGCTTCGGGAATCTATGTAGAATATCGATACGCGTGTTGACTTGAAGTTGGTGACAAGTTGGGCTGATATTAGAAAAAAGATAGTGAACGTGCTAAGTTAGGTGCAGGTAGTTTAATTGCCAAATTAAATTTCAAAAGAATAAAGTTTTTACGGAGAATTTTTCAGCAATTCCGATGGAGTGACTTAATGTTTTTACAAAAAACCCAGCTGTCGGGTTTGCAGTTCTAGAACTCTCAAAATTATTAATATATCAATTTTATTATGAATTCCTAAAGCCTAAATACGGAGATATGATTAGTTATGTTACATGGATACCGACAGCTTCACTGTTCCGATCCAAACCTAGGATATTTACGCGAAAACATTGAAAGATTTAATACCGCTAGTGAATAAGGCTGTTTTGGGTTCAATGAAATATGAGAATCGTGGGAGAATAATGTAAGAATTTATCGACTTGCGTTCTAAGATGTACGCAGATCAGCAGTGACTAGTCACTGGTTACATTAGACACTTTAACATATAATTCTTGTGTGGAAACGCAATTCGCCATCAATTTCAACCACCTGGAACCCAATTTACTTTTATATGACTCTGCTTGCACTCGACGTGTACAGCAATAGACGCTACCAATATAAAATGGCGTTCACCAAGATGACATGCTGATTTAATTCCGACAAGAGATCAACCGAAATTAGTTCTAGCCTTCATATATTTTTTGCAACTTTGTTCACACCCGACGTGTGCACCAGGAATTTTATTAATTAACCTAAGACACAACAATAACCGAAAGCGAGGATCAGTTGAAGGTCACTGCCTGCTTCAACATTTATTCGCAAATATGTTCACACCCGACATGTGCAGCAGGAATAATAGTTAGGATAGTGTAAGACGCGATAGGAACCACGTACGGATCGTAAACCCTAGTAACATTTGACGTTACAACCTTTGTAACTTAATTATGAAATTATGGAGAACATTTGTGACATATTGTACAATTAGACGATTGTACACTGCAGTAGATTGTACATTGTACACTGTAGACGGCGTAACCCGAAAACCGGATTTGCAAAATATCAAAATAAAGAAACACACACCAGACTTTGAATAGCCTTTTATTATATACTATTTTCTGATGTAAATGGAGAAATGGCGTTTCACTGCTCATTACCCAAAGAAATCCAACCTACATTTATTTGTTTGTTCAACGGGCAAAAAGTATCCTGGTTTCGTATTATTTATATTGTTTATGGAAGTTTGCTGTACTCTTCGCATAGATTACTCTTCGCTTCAATCTATGACAATTTATGACGTTGTATTTTTTATGTATATGTTTTTGATTGTTATTTTAATTGTTGCTTGGTTGATGACAAACTGATTGTTCGATACCTGGGACCATAAGATCAGTAAGCAAACTTCATTATCAATCTTGAAGACTTTATTGAAATCTATCCTATACCAATGAAAATGGAGGAATACATTCTTAGACTCGCATTAGTAGTCCAACTGAAATCAATACTTAAAATTCTACTTGCGTGATGATTACCTAAATATCGATTCGTAACTTGATACACCCATGTATTAATAGTCATGGGAGATCAACGCGTTGGCTAGACAGTACTTGGCCAATCACCAAAAATTCGTACGGGACGAGATTTGAGCAGAGTGAAGTGTGTGTCAGATGGTGGATTTCCGAACGTATTCAAATTATCCGCAGGGTCGCATGTGCATTGCGCAATGTAACATAACCAAACAAAGCAATGCGTTGGTTTCGTGCAAGGTGTTTGTTTGGTTGGTTATTTATTAAGTCTTTCGCGTGTTTTTTCGCCTCTTTTCGTCATGGACCCAACAACATATCAAGAAAAAAGAATTTCACCCAGTTTGACCAGAGTTTATTGAGTAAGTGCATACTCAAGTACAAAAACGTCATTAAAAATAAAAAGAAAGGGGAAAGCATATCTACAGATTTAAATAATTCCGCTCATACAGGGTGTTTCAGAAATAACGGCTAACCTTGAAGGAGCATATGCCCAAGGACGTAATAAGCATGTTTTGTCAAATAACATATGGTCTAACTTCACGCATTATTGAGAAAATTAATGAAGAAAGACGGAGTCCGTCCCTGACCAGCGGAAGACAATCGACCACAATCCACTACAGTTGTGTTGCAACTGGTGACAAATCAACACCACAAATCAACGCAGCGGGGAACATTCGGTCTCCCCTCCACTGCGGCCTTTCTCGCTGAACGTGACAATGACCTACATTCGCCAGGTTGATAGAACGTATACAAGCGTGGTCATGGTCGGTCAGCTGTTTCTTGGTTTATCAACAATAAAAATCATTTGGATTTTGGAATCTTTATGTTGGTGTCTTTGTGTAGTGATTTGTGTAGTATTGAATTGCAATTCTATGGCTAGAATGCGACATAACTTTGTTCGGCCGAGACGCCTAGTTGCTGTGTTGAGTCGCTTTGTTTTGTTCGGCGATAACGCTTAATAATCACAACGTTTGTAAATCGGCATCACATTTCTGGATTAGGTAGGTACTAATCTCTCTATTTTTAATTGTTTGTACGGTCTTTTGCAACCGTAGTCAACTCATGCGCGTTCGGCTATTTACCAGGGCCGGCCTTAGACGAATTTTTCAATACAATTTTGTTAGTACATAAAACTTTGAAATAGACTATAGGGTATTTGACCAAAATTGCTTCTCTGTCCTTGGTGAATATGCTCCTTCAAGGTTAGCCGTTATTTCTGAAACACCCTGTATAAACGAAAACGTACGGTTATTGTCATTAGAATGAATGTATTATAATATAAATCGATATTTCTTTATAGGCCACCACAAAATAACTTCACCGTCTGTGGAACAATATCAAACAGCGGCAACATCCTGCATTCGCCTGATTTTTTGTGGAAGCATGCAATATTCTATAATAAAATAGCCTAAACAGCATGATCAAAATTTTGCCCGATTTCAACCGGTGATTCAGTATTCTATACTAAATCGTAACTTATCGTATTTATATATATGTTGACGCCATAGCGCGGTAACTTATTTTGAATTCTTCGGAATTATTTAAATATATTTTAGTTTCGCCGATGTCCACCTGTTTGTGGTAGAGTATAGGTGCGCTGGCGGTCTAGTATCGTACCGTCCAGTTTTTGCGACCGTACGGCGAGTTCGGCTCATATTGCTTCGAGCGAACAGATATAGCTTGATATTCGTTCGCATCAGACGTTCTGTCGTCTATACATATAATCAGGTTAGTTCTCTAAATCGTCGCTTATTTCGTTTCTTTTCGTTGTTTCGTTGTTTGTATTTGTAATTGAGAACACATGAGGGTGCCAGTTACAGATATAAATAATATTTTGGATCATATCGTTGACCAATTCGTACTTTTCGTTTATCGTTGTGATACAGTCCACTTTCGCTCTCCACTAAACCTATCCTGCAGTTAACATTTATTGGTCCAGTCGATTCGGATTCATCGCTCCGTTATCATCGTAATTGTAGGTAGTGTTACAGTTCCTACACTTGCCCAGCTGAATAATAAGAAAATGCCACCCTAAGCACTTCAAGATTTTGATAAGTAATGATATAAATAAGCAGTCCCTTTGTTCAAGAGATCACTGTTAATCCAACTCTTAACTGTCATCATCGCGCTCGCGTGAACTACCGCTTTCGCGACCACTAACTTACTTATCAAGCTTTAAGTGATTAGTACCACCGAAAACCAAAACCGAAACACGTGAAAGACTTTCCATAAAGTGAAGTGAATCACAAAATATTACAAACCATTATTTTTAACCGTAACCATATACTTGTGCGTAGTTTTTAGACATTTTTGTGCTTTTTATAATAAATAAACTTTTTAAAAAACAAACACTCGGTATAGACTTTGTAATTGGCGCAGTCGTGCGGATCTTTTGTGCGTGAATTATTGGATTTACCACCCTTCACGTTTGGATTTCAACCCTTCAACAAAACCGCAACCTACCCGATTTTGGACTACAACGTTGGACCAATGGAATCAATCAACATCATATTGCTGTAAGTACCTTTGATTTATTTTCGGCAATCCATTTCGCGATCCTTTTTACCTGTGCACCTCAAACCTATCAAGATTGAGACGTTTACTAGAGACATTTTGGAAGCTATTCTCGAAGTAGAAGCAAACAACCGTATCAAAAACATGGCAGAAATAAAACCAATACACCAAAATATGATACCCACCTTCAATGGAGACAAGAAAATGCTCGCAAATTACATCGAGGCGTGCGAATTCCTAATTGCTAAATTTTTAACACCTAATCCCAATGACCTGGAGATGAAACTTGAACTCCTGATGATCTTCAAAGGAAAATTGGAAGGTATAGCGAGAGAGGCTATCAACGCAAATAGAAGACCAACCACCTGGCCGGAACTAAAACAAATTTTAGTTCATAATTTCGGTGATAAGCGGTCAGAAGCCGTGATGGCATATGACCTGAATAATACTTTGCCGATGCAGGGAGAAAGAATCCAACACTATGCTTCAAAAGTCAGAGCAACCCTATACGCTCTACTTTCGAAAATCAATCTAACCGAAGCAGACGAACAGAGAAGAAATATAAAAATCGAACAATACAACAACCTTGCCCTACAGACATTTTTATGTGGCCTGTACATGATCGATAGAGAACTCACCCAAGAAGTGAAAATAAAGAACCCAGTGGATATCGAAACAGCAGAAAGCTATGCATGCGAAATCGAAAATTTCAATACGCTACAAAATAGAAGAATAAGAGGTCTACAAAAAGGACAATCGAACAGCAAATACGTCAAAGAAACACAACCCATTGTAATTAAAACTCAACAACATCAATCAAATAATTATCGTCATCAACAACCACATCAATCGACATCCCGACCACAGAATTACCAGCCTAGAACAGGTAATTACCAACAACATCAACAGCAACAACAAAACTCGATCCAGAGAAGACAACAATACATTCCACCAGCTCAAAATCTTCCAAGACCACAAGAAAGGTTCGCTCTTGCACCTGGTCAATATAATCAGCGATCAAACCAGCCTACACCTATGGACGTGGATACATCAGCTATCAAACGCCCTGGTTCATCTCTACAGAGACCAACAAAGAAATTTTGGCCCGCAAACGTGATGATCAACGAACAATATGAAGAAGAAGCCCCACCTGTAAATGACCGTGAACAAGTACAACAGGAATACCTTGACGATATACAAGAAAATGAAGAATATTATGAAGAAGAAAATTTCGAAGACGAAGAAGCAATTTACCAAGACTCCGTAAATTTTCTTACCGTCACCCCTGTCAACGAAGAAGGATAACCGGATATATTACATATGTCCCAACGCTCGATCCCAAACTACCGTATTTAAAATTCAATGGATTCAAAATTTTAATCGACACTGGCGCATCGAAAAGTTTAGTTAACTCGAAAATTTACAACCTAATGCAAGATTGTGCAGTAACTGAAGAATTTAAAATTCAAACACCGCATGGAGTAGAATGTGGATCAAAAGCTATACAAAATATTATGCCTGATATTTTTAAAGAAGATAAACAACACCTATTTTATTGTTTTGATTTTTCAACACAATACGATATGTTAATTGGAATGGATTTTATTACGAAAATAAAAGGAAAAATTGACACGGAACAAGAATTATTTGTAACACCCAAAGTTGAATTACCTTACTATACGAAGCTGACCGAGATAAAACTCCTACCAGGAAAATCTACCGTACTAGAGTATCAAGTTACCAACATGCTCGATGGATACGCTATCTTCCCAAGAAGCCTTACGGAAATAAACAAACAGCAGATTACGCTCGCACCAGAAGCGCTCGTCAAAGTAATGAACGGAAAAACATACGTGAGAATAAATAACCCCACGGAAGAACTATTTCATATGGATTATAAGAATCATCGAATTAAAGTAAAACCAATCGAAAGTTTTGAACAAAGAATAAATATAGGATACCGTAAAACCATGAAAGATAACAGAATTGAAGCAATGATTAATGACACTATTGAGAAAAATAATCTTAATATAGAAGAGGAATCAACTCTAAGAATTTTACTAAACAAATTTAAGGACATATTTTATGTAGAAGGCGAACCGTTAACTTTCACCCACCGGATCAAACATTCATTAAATATGAAGGACGATAAACCTGTCTACGTAAAAATGTACCGACAACCTATAGCGATGAAACAAGAAATTAAGAAACAAGTGCAAGATTTGCTTTCTCAAGATATTATACAGGAATCAATATCACCCTGGTCTGCACCCGTACATATAGTGACAACAGAAAAGGATGGAAGACTAAAACAAAGAATGGTAGTCGACTTTAGACAACTTAATAAAAATATGATTGAAGACAAATACCCAATACCAAACATAGCCGATATACTCGACAAGATAGGAAGGGGTAAATATTTTACATCCCTTGACCTTGCTAGCGGTTACCACCAAGTGGAAATGGAGAGGGATGATGCCCCTAAAACAGCATTTTCAACAGAGCAAGGACATTACGAATTCAAACGGATGCCTTCGGGTTAAAAAACGCACCCGCCACTTTCCAGAGACTAATGGATAATGTTTTAAGAGGTTTACAAGAAGACACGTGCCTTGTTTACATTGACGACATAATAATTTATTCAACACCCCTGATGAACATGTAAAGAAGCTAACAACTGTATTTACCAAACTACATGAAGCAAATTTTAAAATAAAATTGGAAAAGTGTAACTTTATGAAGAAAGAATTAAAATACCTTGGACATTTGATAACAGAAAACGGAGTAAAGCCTAACCCGGAAAAAGTCGTCGCAATAAAAAAGTACCCAGTACCAAAAACAAGAAAGGAGATAAAATCATTCTTAGGACTTTTAGGATACTACAGGAAGTTTATCAAAAATTTCGCAGAAATTACGAAACCTTTTACACAATGTTTAAAGAAAAATGCTAAAATTAATATTACTACAGAATATCTTAACGCTTTCGAAAAATGTAAAAACTTATTAATCAACGAGCCAATTCTCCAACACCCAGACTTTGAGAAAGAATTTATAATAACAACCGACGCATCAGACGTAGCACTTGGAGCTGTGCTATCTCAAGGAACACCAGGATGTGACCGACCTATATGTTATGCATCAAGAACACTATCATCATCAGAAGAAAAGTATTCTACGATAGAGAAAGAACTATTAGCTATCGTGTACGCTGTAAGACAATTTAGACCCTATATTTATGGCAGAAAATTCACCCTGTACACAGATCATCGACCCTTGGTCTGGTTATGGTCATTAAAAGAACCAAATTCGCGACTTATGAGATGGAAAATCAAATTAGAAGAATTCAACATGGAAATCGTTTATAAAAAAGGAAAACTGAACCAAAATGCTGATGCATTATCAAGAATAAAACTAGAACAGTTAAATACATTGACAAACATTAATGACAACGATTCTCTCATTGTTGAAATAGATGATGAAGAATTACTCGAAATTATAAATGAACTTGGAATAAGTATAGAAGATAACAACGAAAATCCTGTACATGGAGTCGGAAGAAAAGAAATTAGAATGACTGATACACCCCCAGCAGAGGATAGTGATTCGGACACAATCCATTCGACCGCTACCAACGAACCGACAAAAACAATCGAAATTCAAGAAACTATTTTGGATAACAAAAGGAAACAATTTATTCTAACCACAGGAAATAATAATAAACTAGAAGTTCGATATAAACAAATCAGTGAAAGATATATCTATAACATAAAAATTCCAGAAAACAATACAGAAATTGAAATTTTTAATATCTTCAAGGAATACATGACTGAAAAACAAACTTATTATATATTTACCGAAAATGAAGAACTTTATCAACTTTGCTGTAAAGTATATTCTGAAAAAATGACAGACAATGGCCCTACGATTATTAGATGCACGAAACGAGCAGAAGTGATTGAGAACACAGAAACACAACTACAAATTATTTTAGACTATCACGAGGGAACTACAAATCATAGAGGCCTAGAAGAAACATTAGCCCACCTACAGAAATTTTATTACTGGAAAAAAATGCGTCACACAATCGAAAAAGTAATTAATAATTGTGCGACCTGCAAAAGGTGTAAATACAACAGACATCCAGAAGTGACACCTCTACCACTGACAGCCACTCCAGATGCACCTTTCGAAAAATTATTTATGGATCTATTCACAGTAGGGAAAGATAAATTTCTAACAATCATCGACACCTTCTCCAGATTAGGACAAGCAATACCAGTAAGTAGCAAAAACCCAACTGACATAGTTGACGCCTTACTGACGTATTTTAAATTCTATGGAACACCAGAACTAATACAAAGTGATCAAGGAACAGAATTTAACAACAAGTTAATTAAGGAACTAATGAAATTGCAGAAAATTAACATCAGATTTGGAACAGCAAAGAACCCCGAATCTCAAGCTAATGTAGAACGATTCCATTCTACATTATTAGAACATCTTAGATGCCTGAACGAGGGAGGAGAAACAAATTCCTTAACGAGGATGAAACTAGCAATTATCGCATATAATAACAGTATATCTTCCGCTACAGGATTAACCCCGAATGAAATAGTCTTTGGACATACAAAACTAAGGAATCCACTTGACTTATACTACGACGAAACATATTATGAAGATCAAACAAATCAACATAAAGAGCGAATGAAAATTATGTACAATCGCATCAAACAAAAGGATCAACATAGAAAAGAAAAGACACAAGAAAAACAAAAAGAAAAAGTTAAACAATCTGAATGGAAAATAGACGAAATGGTTTACGTCAAGAACCTAACCAAAAGTAATAAAATACAAAAACCCTATTTTGGCCCTTTTAAAATATTAAATGTATTTGAAAACGACACCGTAGAAGTTGAAACAAAACGAGGAATCCAGCGATATCACACTCGATACCTAAAACACGGAATTGTTCCAGATGCCTCATCGCCGTCAACGTCGATGCAGCCATCACCTTAACTAAAATCAAAGAAGTCATCTTCCCTGTCTACATTGGGACAGTAGAAAATCAAATTTCATCATGGACTATAATCACCCAATACGACTTAGATCCACTATTCGAGGAAGTCAACCAAATTAATCAAAGATGTGAAGAATTTTACACACAATTGGAAAAAGCAAAAGAGAAAAATCATTACTATCAAGAATTAACTGGTCCGTTATCAGCACTGAAAACGACTCAAGAATTAATGAATAACAACAAGGAACAACTAAAACCTAATTTACGAAATAAAAGAGGACTAATCAATGCCTTAGGCGGAATAATCAAAGTTATAACTGGAAACTTAGACCAAGAAGACGCACATCAATACGATCAAGCAATAAACGCTTTGGAGGAGAATCAAAAGCGAGTTATAAAGACCCAAAAAGAACAAATATCCCTATCCTTAAAAGGAATGAAAGAATTTCAAGACAACCTAAAAATTCTGCAGAAAAACCAAATTGTCATCAAATCAAGAATAATACAAATGGGAGTCGCCATGGAAAATTTTACAATATTTACTTTGGAAATTACAAAGAAGGTCAACCTACACTTTATTTTGCAACAACTGACAAGCAACATATTTACAATAAACTGGCTATTGGAAAGGATCATAACTGCAACGACTTTTGCAATGTTAGAAACATACCATCCCACGATGCTAGACATAAACAGCTTACTAGAAGAATTGATGCTAATTGAAACAAATCTGGAAAAAGAAAAACTACCTTTGCCCATAAGAAGAGAAAATATTTACGCAATGGAGAAGGCATTATCCATAAAAGCATTCAGAAAAGACAACAAATTAAATTTTTTGATTGAAATTCCCTTATGCGAAACTGAAACTTACCAATTCTATCGAATCCTCCCAATTCCACAGTTCTCCCAGAATATTACTAAAGTCCTAAAAATCAACAACCCTTACCTTGCCGAAAATAGTCTCAGGTATATCTCCATGAAGACACCATGCCTGGAAATCAAAGAAAAGAAGTTCCTGTGCGAAGCTACCACCAGAGTACAAGACGAAGACTCCCCATGCGAATACAAACTACTAACGCACCAATATAAAGATGGACGATGTACCCATGAAGAAACAAAGAAGAGATCCCCAGAACTCACAAAGATCAGCAAGAACGAATGGTTATTGTTAACACCAAGAGAAGAAAGATTAACTACCACATGTGAAGATAGAAAAGAAGATAGAATCATCCACGGTACTCATTTAATCCAAATATCAGATGGATGTGATGTCCAATGGAACCAAGAAATTATGAAGACAAGATCAAAGATAATCCACAACAGACAGTTCCAGATCCACCCTCTGAAGATAGAAGAAACTCCTGAGAACATTCCACACTGGAAGCATGAAGACTTGAGTCTCCAGCTACTCCAATGGAAAGAGACGAACGAAACCAGAAATAGACTCACGGACCTCCAGAGAGACCTGGACACCATGGAAAAGATCCAACACCAATCAACCATTGGGACGGCAACAACATTTTTAATCATCGCTCTTATAAGTGTTTGTATTTATATCACTTATAAATGTTACAGAGCTAAAACACCAAGCAGCCCCACTCCTGAGGAGGGCGCCCAGACGGAAGCAGCTCACCCTTGGCTGCGTGCTTCCACTTAAGGGGGAGGTGTTACCGTTCCTACACTTGCCCAGCTGAATAATAAGAAAATGCCACCCTAAGCACTTCAAGATTTTGATAAGTAATGATATAAATAAGCAGTCCCTTTGTTCAAGAGATCACTGTTAATCCAACTCTTAACTGTCAACATCGCGCTCGCGTGAACTACCGCTTTCGCGACCACTAACTTACTTATCAAGCTTTAAGTGATTAGTACCACCGAAAACCAAAACCGAAACACGTGAAAGACTTTCCATAAAGTGAAGTGAATCACAAAATATTACAAACCATTATTTTTAACCGTAACCATATACTTGTGCGTAGTTTTTAGACATTTTTGTGCTTTTTATAATAAATAAACTTTTTAAAAAACAAACACTCGGTATAGACTTTGTAATTGTAGGTTTAGTTATAATTGTGAGAAGTTTTCGTCCCGTAGTATTGGGAATTTATTTGAGTTTTCGAGCTCGACCAGTTGTAGTGGGAACTGGTTTTTTCGCATTCGTTGACCCACCTGTATTGGGAATTCGTCGTTTATTTTCCATTTTTGGCATGTGATTTTGGTTATTGTTACATTAACGAATTTATCTTTTGTTTTGGTTTGGTTACTTTTTGGTTTGGCTTGCGAAGCTTCATATTTTATTGAGTTGTTAGTTTATTTTGGTTTTCTATAATCAAGATAACAACATGAGTGCATTAGAAAAGAGGTTACGCCGTCTAGAGGGTAAACAACAGGTTTATTTTATGCGAATTCAGCGTATGCATGATGACATCGCTCGTTTTGATGTGGATCAAGTGGCCAAGAATTTTGTGGCTCGACTTGAGGGTTTGATTCATACTCGCAGTGATTATTTGGAAGTTGTTGACGATATCAACGATGTAAAATCGCAACTGGACGATACTTTTGTTCCTGATTATCAGTGCCTCGATGTATTTGAGGATATTTACTGCAAAATTTGTCTTGCGGCAAAAGATCCACGCATTCACGCGTTGACAAATCCTGCTATTAAGGTTACTACTGCAGAGCATTCGCATGAGCAGCGAGCACGACTACCGAAGATCAATTTACCCACTTTTTCGGGTTCACTGTCTGAATGGCCAAACTTTTACGAATCGTTTAAAGGTCTTATCCACGACAACAAACAACTAACAACCACCGATAAAATTAATTATTTGGTTGAATTATTCTCAGGTAAAGCGGCAACTGTTTGTGCTGGGCTACCAGTAGTAGGGGCTAATTACAATACTCTGTGAAAGAGATTAGAAGAAAAATATCAGAATCCTCGTGTGCTCGCTACCTACTACTTGGATAAAATTCTTGAATTTAAGCCAATTAATGGAGCATCTACTAATGCATTTAATGCAATCATTGAAAGGTGTGACTTTTCAATACAAGCTCTAAAAAATTTAGATATTGAAGACTTACTCGACTATGTATTTGCACATGTTATATGGACTAAGTTGGATGTCTCATCGAAAAATTTATTTGAAAATAATCGAAAAGATACTGGCATTTTAAATATGACGAGATTTTAAAGTTTTTGAAAACACAAGCGCAAATACTGACCGTTTCAGGTTTACAGATGACAAAGCAAGGTACTTCAGGATTTCAAAAGATGAAGTCGCCTCAAGCATTTTTCGTTGAAAATACTGATCTCACTCAGGTTTGTCAAGTGTGTCATGGTAAGCACTGGATAAGTAAGTGTTCTAACTTTCTTGAAAAAACTCCAAAGCAACGCTTTGATATTATAAAAGCTAAACGTTTGTGTCTGAACTGTTTTGGCAATCATCGTTTGGAAAAGTGTAATAGTAAGTATAGCTGCAAGGAATGCAACTCAAGACATAATTCGTTGTTACATTTTGGAAAGTCAAAGGCAAGTACAGCCAATTCTGGAAAATTCTCAACCCGATTTGCAACCTCAGTCCAGCAGTTTGTCTGCTTCGATAAATCTTTGTTCAACATTGCGAGGCAATAGTGGTGTGTATAAAAAGATGACAACGGTTTTGTTGTCCACTGCTGTGGTGCATATTATTGGCAGGTTTGGAGGTTTTCACTCTATTCGAGTATTACTAGATTCGGGCTCTCAAGCCAATTTTTTGACCTCTGATTGCGTTAAGCACCTGCAGTTAGCAGTGAAGTCATCTGCGATTAGTATTACGAGTCTGGGTGCTCAGGATCGACCGGTGTTGGGTACTGTACAGACTGTAGTTGTTTCACGGTATGATGATAGAGTATCATTCCAAATTGATGCATTGGTTGTGGACAGAATTTCCGATGAGGTTCCTAGTTGTCGGCTGCCACTCCCAATATTTTTCGCATCTGGAAGGTGTTCCTCTTGCTGACGATAGTTTCCACCAACCATCAACTATTGATGGAATAATTGGAGCTCAATTGTTTGCAAGTATTATTGGTTCTCGTAAGGTAACTGGTTTGAAGGATCTCCCATTGGCCTGGAAACTAAGTTTGGATATGTCGTAATGGGATCAGTTCCTTTAAATGAACCGGGCGTTCATTCGAGTCAATCGTTTTCGACTTTTATCGATTTACCTTTGGAGCGACTTGTGTGCATATTTTGGGAGGAGGAAGATTTTCCTTCGCAGAAGTTTCAGCATCCTGATGATGTGGAATGTGAAAGAATTTTTGAATCCACGTTTCGGCGAGAATCTTCTGGAAGATATGTGGTCGCATTACCCTTTAAACTAAGTCCAACATTGCTTGGCGACTCACGTCAGGTTGCGCTTCGTTAGGTAATATAGGTATATTCCCTAGAAAGAAGATTTCAAAAGGAGTCACAATTAAGAGAAAATTATAACGAAGTTTCACAGGACTATTTGTCGAGGGGATATATGTCTCGTGTTAGTAAGGAAGATGATTCTCTTCCAAAGTATTATATTTCGCATCACTGTGTGCTCAAACCAGACAGTACTTCCACGCCCATTCGTTGCGTTTTTAATGCTTCTTGTAAGTCATCATCGGGGTACTGTTTGAATTCTTTGCTATATACAGGACCAAAATTACAAATTGATGTTCTAGATATATTTATACATTTTAGGCTTTTTCCTATTTGTTTCTCAGCCGATATCAGACAGATGTATCTGAGAATTGGAATGAGTTCTGAACATCGTAGATATCAACGAATTCTTTGGCGGTTTTCGGAGAGTGGTCCAGTAGAGGCCTTTCAATTAAATACCGTTACCTTTGGGGTAAAAACATCTCCTTACTTGGCACTTCGAACACTTCTACAGTTGAGTGATGATGAGGTTAAACGATATCCGTTAGCATCGCAATTGCATTGTAAAGAAATACTTCTACATAGATGACCTTTTATGTAGCTTGCCTGATATAAATACTGCTGGTCAGGCTGTTGAGATGTTTGAAAATGGAAATTTTGATCTTACAAAATGGGTATCGAATTCGAAAGATTTCATGTCTAATGTGCCCGAAAGCCACCGTTCGCCAAAGGTGGTCCATTTTAATTCGGATGGTCTGAAGGTATTAATTAGGTCTGCTTTGGTATCCCGGGACGGATGTCTTTTCGTTTAACATCTGCCCAGAGGAACGGTGTACTAAGAGAACGGTATTGTCCACAGTGGCACGATTGTTTGATCCATGCGGATTTTTAAGTCCTGTTACTCTGATCATAAAATTATTTATTCGACGATTATGGACATTGCGACTTGGTTGGGATGAGTCACCGCCATGCGAGATGTCAGAAGAGTGGAATCTCTTTTTGGAGAAGTGTACTGCTCTGCAGAACTTTCAAATATTGCGCCATCTAGGTGTTACTACGGGCTCCAGAGTTTCCCTGATCGGTTTTTGTGATGCTTGTTTGAACTCTTATGGAGCAGTAGTATATTTGCGCGCAGTCGATTCTTTGGGGTATATTACTACTAATTTTGTTTGTGCCAAGACAAAGGTTGCCCCATTGAAAACTCAAACTATTCCTGGATTAGAGTTGTCTGCAGCCGTTTTATTGGCTAAATTGTTACACTTCACCCTTACGACCTTGCGGACTCGAATTGAGGTTGACCAGATATATGCATTTTCGGACCCCACGGTAACTCTTAATTGGATTGCGTCACCACTATATCGGTGGCATACATACGTAGCGAATAGAGTATCGTTGATTCAGGGACTAGTTGAATCTGCGTATTGGTGGCATGTGAATGGTGAAGAAAATATTAGTGATTGTCTTTCAAGGGGTATATCGCCCAGTCAAATGCTTGATATGACATGTTGAAAGACTGACCCTAAGTGGTTGCAGTTGGTTGCAAGTGGTTGCCCGAAGAAAAGATGTTGGCTTTGCCCGTGGAGCAGATGCCTTCGAATACAATCTTGGATTTGGTTGGTCGTTGTTCCAATGTCAACCGATTGTTGCGTATTATTATGTATGTGCTACGATTTACAAAAACACTGAAGTCTAATGGTAACATACGATCATCTGATATGATTGAGGCTGAATTGAAGTTGATTCAAGTCATTCAGCAGGAGCACTTTTCGGCAGACATTGAAGCAATAAAGGCACAGAGGGATGTGTCTTCTAAACTACGAGCATTAAGTCCGTTTTTACAGGACGGGTTGCTTCGAGTGGGTGGGCGGCTTGCTCGATCGTCTTTGGAATTTGATAAACAACACCCTCTGCTTTTGCCTGGTGGATACCATTTTACCTATTTAGTAATTGATGATTGTCATGTTACTAATTTACACACCGGTCCAGCATTAGTCCTGGCCATACTTAGGCAAAGGTATTGGATTGGATTCTGGGTGCTCGTAATTGTATCCGTTTCCGATTGCAGCGATGTAATCATTGTTTTAAGTTTAATCCTCGAAATTTGTTTCCTAGAATGGGGGGGGCAGATTTGCCAGCTTTTCGTGTAACTGAGGCAAAGCCATTTTTACACTGTGGATCAGATTTCTGTGGCCCTTTTCGCGTTACTTTAGGTAGACGTAGAGGTGTTCTCACTCAAAAGGCATATGTCTGTCTTTTTATATGTTTAGTTACAAAGGCGATTCACTTTGAGCTTGTATTGGTACGCACTGTTGCTGGTATCTACACCAGACCGGTTGTGCGTTTGTGCCCACTGCCTATGCAGTAACTAATCGTCTTTTAATTTTTTTTTTGGTAGTTAATTTTTTGTTTGTAATTGATTGTTATTTCTGGTTTTCTGAACATTCCTTCAGGGTGGGGGGAATGTTGACCCCATAGCGCGGTAACTTATTTTGAATTCTTCGGAATTATTTAAATATATTTTAGTTTTGCCGATGTCCACCTGTTTGTGGTAGAGTATAGGTGCGCTGGCGGTCTAGTATCGTACCGTCCAGTTTTTGCGACCGTACGGCGAGTGCGGCTCATATTGCTTCGAGCGAACAGATATAGCTTGATATTCGTTCGCATCAGACGTTCTGTCGTCTATACATATAATCAGGTTAGTTCTCTAAATCGTCGCTTATTTCGTTTCTTTTCGTTGTTTCGTTGTTTGTATTTGTAATTGAGAACACATGAGGGTGCCAGTTACAGATATAAATAATATTTTGGATCATATCGTTGACCAATTCGTACTTTTCGTTTATCGTTGTGATACAGTCCACTTTCGCTCTCCACTAAACCTATCCTGCAGTTAACAATATATCTTCGTACATAGAAAAGTGATATTTTTTACAGAGTTTATCTTTTATTTATTTCTTGAATAAAGTTATTTTTTACTTTTCTACTACTGTCCTGTGTTCCATTTATTTTTTATTAACATATAATTACGAAAAAGCAATTTTTTCTACTTTTTTCATTAATTTTCACTGAAAATATGCACACTAAATATTAACTTTACTAACAAATTCACAAGTGGGTATGTTTATTTTTATATAATACGATTATCGTTCTAAATCATAACACGGAACTGCACCTTCATTAATAAAATAATTTGCAAGAACATGTCGCACACGAAATGCAGTACGAGTTGCATTGTTGGATTCCACTCCTGCCTGACGAAGGTGTGCAACTTTTTGGCGTCATTCCACTGAATGGATATTTCCTTGGTCATCTTCCCAGTCAACGTAATTCCATGGACAATAAACGTTTGATGTCGAAGTAAGAAAGATGAAATTATGAAATGCAACACAAATAAATTTTTTTCACAATTGCTAGGTGAACTGTGTATTGTGGTTTTTAAGATTCGCCATCGATCGACAAGAATTCCAAACGTATTTTCTATTATAGGCCGTGCTCTTGGCAGACGGTAATTATAAATTCTTCGCCTCTCATCCAACAGTTGTCCAGGGGAAGACCGCATTATGTGATCTTTTAATGGAAAAGCAGCACCACAAAAAATGCGTTCTTTTCATTGCTGCTTGGGACGCAGCTGTCCAAGTAACAATGCCGGACCTATTGCTGAATTCTGCAAAATTCCCGCAAAAAAACATCAATAAATATATAAATACAAATATCTACGTTTTCAACAGAAAGCATAGATGACTGCGGAAGTTGAATTAATAGTAATCTTGTTCTCCATATTATACTTGATGTATTTACGACTTCGTAAGTCAAGGCAGCGAATAAAACGACGTTGGCGGGTCAGAGATATATATCTCGATAGAAATAGCGCTGGGTACTATGTGAAAATGTCTAAAAAAATAAAGCTACTGATCCTGAACAGTTTTTCAAGCACACGAGGATGGATAAGGCAGTACCTATATGATTTATTGTTCACTCGTGAAAGACAAATTAACGAAAAAGTCTATTCGACCGTCAATTGAATTCGTATGTAGACTTGCTATTACGTTATCGTAAGTTTTGTAGCCGTCTGTTTGAAATTTATATAATAAATTTTCTTTTTTAGATACTTCTCGAAGGATTCTCCCACCAGTACCTAGCGAGGAGTTCCATATGAAGATTTTAAAGAATTCCCGAAGATTTTTTGACGATGTGGCACATGCCCAACTGCGTTGGTGCTATTGATCGCAAGCACGTCAATATTCCGTGCCCATCAAAAACTGGCTCAATGTATTTTAACTATAAAAAACATTTAGTATAGTTTTAATGGCAAGTTGTGATACCAAGCATCGTTTTACGTACGTTGTCTCGATACACGGCAACTGTAGCTGCTAAACAATAAAGACTTTAGTATTAAATAAGACTTAGCTTTGCGCTGTATAATTAACTTACCTCTTAAAACTACAATTAATAAATTAAAGGTAACGTAAATAAAAAGGACTATCACTAAACGAATGTCTAAAACTGAAATGATAAAGACAATATTAGTTAGTAATGTACACATTCAAAAAAGAACTTACAGGGCATCATTTCACCTAAAAAAAATTATGGGTTCCAATTTAAAATAAGAACAATAGCGCGCTTTGAAGTTTGGCAAGTTTGACACTCGATTTTGGTCACCCTGTATGATTTGGATCAATGTCACTTGGTTAACGAGACTATTACATCTAACTTAATAAGCACGTCGCAAAATTTTATTAACGAGGTGCATTTTGTGGTTTTTATTGAATTTTAAAGCCTACGATGCAAAATCAATTTTTTTTTGGTTTTTATTTTTTTCCGCTGCGGTCACTCAACCGGTTTCAATAAAATTTTGGTGATATGTAGGCAACCATAAAAGGCTTCCAAATGTGCAAAAAAAAATGTATAGCATGCAATTTAAAAAAATATATTACCATGGCGTTACATTTTTGGAACACCCTGTATAATAAAAAATAATTTCTTGAATAGTACCTTGAAGTACAGGGTAAGCCTGCAAAATGTCAAACTCTTAGCTTAATGAGTAAGTGAGCTACAGAAGACGGGAGCTTAGTTGCAGGACCCTGTATATATAAATAGTTTCAACTTTTCTGTTGTGCTGCGATTGGTTACCACCATTCTCTGCGGTCCGACCTACTACTTATTCTTGGCACTTCCACTTATTGCATTTCTAGTTATTCTTGGCAGTTGGCGGCGTTACTGTCGCCTCGCGGTAACCGTGGGTTTGTACTCCATTGCGTCGGGCAGCGCTACCTTACTACAACTGCACGTCCTATTTGGTTCCACCTTAATGATGGGATCCTGACAATGCCACATGAAGCTCTAGAAACTGCCAATTTTTGAAGAATATCTTTGACAGTATAAATGGTAGCACCGTAAGCTCCCCAAAGCATATACAGTTTTGTAATCAATGCCCCAAGATCATCGACACAGATTTTTTTGTCGATGACGAAACACAAGACTGAACTGGAAAAAAAGTTGAAACCGCCAACGAATTAATCTACAACCAATAAATAAGTAAATTTTTAAATTGGAGTTTGCTTATAACCCAGATTACCTGCGAGGGGTGTTGATGGTATGTTACCAATCACTATCAATTCGCTATAGAGAAAAAATTTTAGACACGTCTAATATGATTGTGCCCAGTGATGGCGAAACCAGTCATTAAAGGATACGATTAAATAAAGAACAGAGAAGAACGTTTATTTTATCCTTATAAAATAAAGTTAACATTATTTTGACCAAACAAAACCAGCGAGGACGTGTCAAATTTGCAGCCAACATCTCCTAACGGATGATCATTACGTAAACAATGTTAAAATCCTATTCAATTATTTTATACATATATGTTGGATAATTATATCAATTCAAACAATATAGTGGACGGGCAAAAGGACTTTTGCCAGTTGTGAAAAACCTAGCCGCTTTAGAAGTCCCTAGTCATGGTAACTATATATAAATATTAGGTTTCTTCGAGCAGAGAATTCGATCTTAGTTCGGTATTAATTCGTTGATCTATGAATGCGCATGTGCGACCGATGACTAATTGTAAACTAGTACGGTATTTGCGACTGCTAGAACCCCAAAATAAACAAAAGTGCTGGTTTATATGGGTTTAAACAAACCTAACCTACAAATAAGCCTAGAAATCAGGTGATAGTACTTTGTACTTCGCTTGCACTGGAGATTTATTGAATATGGACTTATTGCAAGGTAATATTATATAAATAATAATAATATTATCTATCAAACTTCATAAAACGCATATATTTAATATTTAAAAACGTATTCTTGCATACTTTTTGTGTGGCTGTTTTAAAGGAATCAGAGTTTGTGTTGATTGAAAATGCACCTTCTACTACCACTGCATTAAATGAAGTACAAGATTACAAAACATGGATAGTCAATTCAACCAAAATTTTAATTGACTTGTATAAAAGATACAGAAAACAGGTTGGCGGTATGGAAATCAGAAATTTGAAGAAAATCAGGGAAATAATACCAGCAGACTTGAACCAACAGCACAAGATAAATGTTTCGTCCAGAAATTGTGACAACAGATGCTGGAACGAAATTACAAAAAGTTTGTTGATAATGCAACGAAGACAGGTAGAGGAAGGAAATTTTTCGAGTACGAAGTAGAAATGAGTGAGGTTTCCGGAAGAAAGCTTCTGTGCAATACGACAAAAACCATCATGCCAAATTTGCTGCCCAGAGAGCAACCTCAAAAATCTAACGAAGAATCTGCGATTAAAGAAAAAACGCCTAAAGCTACCACAGTTCCTAAAATTAAGAAGAAAAAGTATTGTTAATAACATGATGTACTAGAGCATATGCGGAGATAGAAAAATATATTATGGGGAGAAGTTAAAACTAGAAAGAGCAGCGTTTGAGGCAAAAGTTGAAAGCGATCAGCAAAAATTAATAAGAGAAAAGACGAACAATTGATATTAACGAAGAAAAGAATAGATTACGTCGAAGGTAACGTCGGTATACGTCGAAGGAAGACAAGTGCCGGTATTGCTAACAAGCCTCGTGGACATTAGATATAGGGCAGTAAGAATAAATTAGTAGAGCGAACAGCTGTAAGGAGATAACAATAAATAATAGTTTCAAGTGACAAGAGTGCCTATTATTAAATACCCATGTAGTAGATCACATAAGCGTACGAGAATATTGCAATACTTAATGTTGGTTGGCACTGAACCAACCTTTGTTACGAAACGCCGGAAAGAGGTATTGGACATTACGTTCTGCACTAACTATTTGAGCACAAAAATATCTCAGTGGAAAGTATGAAGGGAGCCTTCATGCTCGGACCATAGACACATTCTATTCTATATCAAAATCGGCCCAAGAACAGTCGTAGAACACCGTGTTCCAAAAAGCACAAGTGTTAAGATGGAAAAGGTAGCCAACACGATTAGTGACCGTAAAAACATAGAGACAATGGCTGATGATATAACCACATCTATCGTCTGTGCGCATCACGAAAACTGTCCACTTAAGACAGAAGTATAGCTGATCTGCTTCTTGTTGGAACAGAGACTTAGAAAGAAAATGCATAAAGTTCGTAGGTTATGGAACCGAACGGACCGAGCCAGGTGGCTGAGAAGCATACAGAACTACTCTAACTATCTACAATAAAGCTATAAGAAGGGCCAACGAGGAGTCCTGGAGGAGGTTCTGTTAGAGTATAGAACATAGTTGTGCCGGTCACTTCTTTCAAGATCAGTAACACTTTTTTTCTCCAGACTCAAGGAACCTGTCCCTACTAAAATAAAATCTAATTAGTATATTGCATCCCTTATAGTGGGTGTCATAAAACATACGTGGGGATAACATCACAACTCTTACAATCAATCATAGGGATAAAAGGCTCAATTTTTCATTGGGGTGGTTACTTAATATATTATATATTAATAATATATATTGAGATATTGTGTTACGCCGCGGTTTTGATTTAGGTGTTGGGCGAGTTCTAATTAGTGAATTGGATCAGCTGTGACGTTTTGTGGAGCGCCATCTGTTGGATTCTCCGTGGTCTCTGGTTCAACTGTTAGGTTTCGTTCGGCTCTTCACCGCTGGATGGCGTTGGTTGCATTGCAGGTTTTCCGGAATTAATTGCTTATCTCAGTAATTAAAAGAAGTTGGGGGATAGGAATTGCATCATTGTAACGAGGAAAAATTCTACTGTCGATTGATGGGCCATGCGTGGAAATTCCTGCGGGTTTGAGCATTTGCAGTGATAATGCGTATTGTCCAGTTTTTGCGCCCTGTGACGTAGAACGTAATTTTCTCGTAAACCACTTGATTTCTGGAAATTGACCGTTCAGGTCTTCCCGACCAGGTGATGTGCGCATCTTATTAATTTTTTGCTATCTAATGACGGGTTCCGTTTCTTTAATTACGTCCTAATTATTCTTTTGCGAGATTTCGGGTCTCGTAGTGGGGATTCGTGCGGCTATATATAGGACGAATTCAGCCGCCCTAAATCATCTTTTCTTGGGTGCTAAAGGAATTGCTGTCGGTTCTTTGCCCAAAAGTGTCAAAAAATCCTAGAAGTGTGTTTCGTTGTGGAGTTGACCAGTGTTTCGACTGTTGGAGTTTGTTCGGCGGTTGAAGACGGCGAACGGTGCGGAACCTCGCCGATTGGCGGATTTATTCCCTTCGCAACGTGTCGGTGGCGAGCTATTGTTGTTGATTCAAAACTAATCGTCTTGATACGGATTTAATAGCACAACTTTCTGTGGATTATCTATAGCCCTCAACCCTACCTGGAGGGTAAGTCTAAGTTTGTTTTCTTTATTATGTGGACCCGATTTTTATTGCTGGGGATATTTTAGGCTGCATCCTTGCTGCATCCTTGCTGCATCCTTGCTGCATCCTTGCTGCATCCTTGCTGCACCCTTCCATCTTTGTTTCTGTCTTGCGTCTGGGTGATGAACGTGGTAACCCGTGGAGGATTCCTGTGTACGTGGGAGCTTCGGTGAAGAACGTCGATATACTGTGGGTGTTCCTGACTCTACGGAGGATACGTTGAGGTTACGTACGGAAGCTGGATCATACCGTTGGGAAGTGGACTCGTGGATCGACTTGGTGCTGCAACGGAGGCTCTCTGCAATTATTCCGCAGTCTTTGGCGGTTATCCTGCCACCGCAGCTTGGTCAGTCGAATCATCGTGGGAACTGCAGCGATGGATTAAGACGGGATACCCTAGTAAATACTGCGGGTTTGCTCCCTCGCACTGAAGACACACCTACCTACGGAGATCAAGGTTTGGTTTATATTTTCTATCCTCGAAGGGTGACCGTGTCCTACGTCGCCGGTCCAGTGAATCTTCGGGTTACGTTCATTTGTCGTTGGCTTGTCGAGGATTTGCCTCGACATAACCTAACTTTTTCCGTTAATTGTTTATTATTGTTTGTTTATGTTGGTGATTGGGTAACTGGTTTGAGGTTACGTACCCAATCGTTACGATTCTTTTGTTTGGATATATATTTGATAATTAGTCAGCGCTTATCGCTGTTGTGTAACCACAATAGTTTGTGGGAATTTAATTTAGCATGTAATCATTTTATATTTTGGTTTTGACTTTGAATTTGATTGATCGCTCGGTCTTAGGACAGCGGTACCAGTTTACGTGTTGTCAATTTACCAACACCGTTGCAATTATTTTATTTCATTAGTTTATTTCGGGGGAATTTTATCCCAACGTTTGCGGTACACTCGTCGAACTTCGTGGTTGGCCAACAACAGGTTTTACTCGGGTGCGCAAATATTTTTCCGGACTTTTGTTTTTCGATTTCAGGTTATTGGCGGTACAAGCGTTTGCCAAAGCGTTGGCATTTGACCACGGTATATTTGTAGTCTGTTGTACTTGTGTTTATTATTTTATTACGATGTAATTTCTGCTGTTGTAGTCATCTTGTTGTAGAGTGAGTCGTTTTCTCCCACGCCCCTCTCCTCGAGTGGCCGGTGCAACCTCCGACTGCATAAGCGCGCAGGTAACGATCATTCCTGGTTCATGGTACCTGGATAGTAGTGGAAAATCAAGGTGTTTCATTGGCGCCCAACGTGGGGCTAATTGGATTAATTGGGGACGGCTAATTATTTTTTTTTGTGTCCATTGCATTGATAGGTGGTTGTTTTCTTGTTTCCAGCTTGGAGTTGCTGTTGGTTGTTGCCAATTTTTTTTATAGTATCCTCATGTCGGTCTCAGCTGAGGCGGAGGGTTGTTGTAGTTGTTGTTGTGAGATCCTGTTGGATCGTTGTGTTTTTTTAGTGGACTTGGTTGATTCCGATCTTGGATTCATGATGTCAGCTCCGATTGGTGAGGAGCGGATGGCGTCGGAAGGATCGTGAGCTGAGTGCCCTGTGGATGGGGGGCGTTAGTAATACCTCCACCGCGTCAATCGGCGTTCGGTACAAGTCCGAAGACAGAGAAGTGCCCTGTGGATGGGGGTTGAGGAATACTGCCACCGTATGTCTGCGTCTGGTACAAGTCCAGTTGTAATGGAATCATATTCCCAACAATGACCGAAAAGTGCGTGGTAAGTGGTGTGATCGAGTGCGGACATACACAGGTGACAATATCGCCGATGTTGCTGACAGTGCGAACGGATGTGCTTCGACACGAAAACGGAATAGAATGAGATACAGTTAGAAATAGGCAGTTGAAGGCGATGTACCAGATAAGACAATAAAACGTATTAGTAGGTGACATTGGGGTTATCATTTATGACTATCCAACCCCTTAGTAAAGAAGGAAGATAAGTACTTTGCATGGCGATCCTGCCATACGAATGTATGGAGTCTGTGGGTAATTCGTGGTGATTGCAGTAGTAACACGAAAGAAAAATCATGGGCTACAATCAATCCAAAGAAGAAAAAGAGGTGATCATCACTCAGGCAGGCAACAGTGGAGGTGTTACAGCAGGGAGCAGCATGAGTTTTTCCCTGACAGAAGTGGCTGTCATTGTCGGACTTGTTATAATAGTGGTTGTAGTGGTGTACCTGATTAACAGGAGATGCAGGCGCACTATAGAGCGCAAAATTCGACGAGAAGTAGCGAGAAGCCAGGAGCTCATCAACATCAGAGTAAGTGAAAAGTGAAAGTGCGAAAAAAAAAAACACTAGAACTGGGTACAACCGATGGAGGAGTTCGATAAGCTGTTTTCAGAGGTACAATCTTTTAAAATAAATCGTAGTAAAGACAATCAAGATAGGCGTAGTAATTTAGAATTATTAAATAAGTATTTTGAACAGCTCAATCAATTTACGAAAAGACTAAATGAGTTAAGGGATAAGGCGAGTAGGTTAGATTCAAATGTTAAGATAGTAAGTGAGTTAAAACTCCACATATCAGCCATTGAAGGAACGATATTAGAAGTAAGAGATATACTTGATAGTAGAAAAATAAGCGAAGTTCCTACAATGACTGCAATATTTGATTTAAAAACAGCAGGCGGGCTGTTACCGCCAATGGATGGAAACGAAAATACAACCAAAAATGTTGATAGATTCAATTAAATTATATTCGGACTTTCTTAAAGAAGAGGATCATCCTCATTTAATAAATTTTGTATTAAAAACACGATTGACGGAACCAGCTAAAGTTAGGTTAAACCGAAGTTATGCGTCGGTAGAATTATTGATTAAGGATATGCGGGATAGTTTTGTAACCAAAAAGTCAGCTACGGTACTTTCGCTTCAGTTGCATAATTCGAGACAAAACGATAAATCTCTTGAAGAATATGGGCAGGAAATCGAGCAGCTATTGAGCGATTTAACACTTGCTCAAGCGGAGGACGATGAAAATCTGTTGGTTTCATTACGCAAAGTAAATGAAAAAATTGCAGTCAATTCTTTTTCTAACGGCATCCGAAATCATGATGTACGTACAATAGTTAAAGCGCGAAATTGTGCAAAATTAAAAGACGCCATAAGCGTTGCAAAAGACGAGGAGCGTTCAAAACCCATACCCACCAATGTTTTCACTTTTCAAAATCGTGGCAATAATAACCCAACTAATAGGTATCCACGGTCTGGATTTAGAGGACATTTCAATAGAAATCAAGGGAACTTTAGAAGAGAAAATCAAAATGACCATAATTATCAGTATAGGCAACATTTTCAACAGGGGAGTCAGCATCAAACACCCTTTCCATCACGTGGACAATGGCGCGGAAATACAAGCAATAATTATAATTATCGCGGTCGGTTAATGACTCGAGGTCACTCCAGCAATCCCGGCAGTGCATATTATGCTGAACCAGCTGTCAACGACACTGAAATTGCAGACGCACCGCCCGAGGATCGGTTTTTTCGTGAATAACAGTGATACTGTAATATTAAGCATGAATGGCATGAATTATGTACGTATGCGATATGGAATGGATGAATTATTATTTCTTTTGGACACAGGAGCGAGTATAAGTGTTATTTTTTCAAAGTTTTTGGATCCTAATGAGTTAATAGATAGAAATAAACAAATTACTATAAACGGCATTGGAGGATCAACTAGATCTATTGGATCATGTAACGTTTCATTAAATTTCAATAACAATATTATTTCTCATGAATTTTTAGTAATGCGAGACTGTGGGTATGGTATGAATGGGATTATTGGATCAGATTTCTTCGCGAAATACAACGCGGTTATTGATTTCGAGAAATTTTATTTGTCTATTCTCTTTTGCAATGACAGAATTACAATACCTTTAGAATCAAAATTTGATAGTTATGATATAATTCCTCCCCGATGTGAAGTTATCAGACAGTTTTGGGTGGACGATTCCGACGATTGTGTGGTTATGCCTGGAGAAGTTTGTGAAGGTGTTTTCAACGCCGGCAGACCAAGATCGCACATGATTCCGGTCCGGTTGCTCAATACCAATGATAGAGAGATAAAAATAAAAACATTTCGACCGCAGACTTTGAAATTAGAAGAGTTTGAATTATACACGCTAGATAAAAGTAATATTTCGTTAAATAGAGTTAGTAAATTGTTAGATATAATTGATATTAAAACTTTAAATAAAGAAGAAAAGGACAGTATTCATAAAATTTGCGCAAAGTATGCAGATGTATTTCTTTTAGAGGATGATCCAGTAACAGTTACGAACGTGTGCATGGAAAATGTCCAATTGAAAAGAGACACCCAACCAGTTTATGTAAAACCTTATCGGTTGCCTCATTTTCAGAAAGCTGAAATTGACAAGCAAGTGAATAAAATGTTAGACCACGGTGTCATTGAAGAGACTAAATCAACTTGATCTTCTCCCATTTTGATAGTCCCTAAGAAAACTGACAGTAACGGTAATAAAAAATGGAGACTCGTGGTAGATTATCGACTTTTAAACAAAGGTATGAAGATGACGGATTTCCGTTACCTAATATAACGGAAATATTAGACTCATTGTCTGGGGCATTTTACTTCTCTCATTTGGATTTATCGCAGGGATATTTTCAAGTAGAATTACATCCATCAAGTAGAAAGTGTACAGCTTTCACGACAAGTAAAGGCCAATTCCAAATGACGAGATTACCAATGGGGTTAAAAACTAGCCCGAGTTCATTTTCACGCGTAATGACAATTGCAATGTCTGGCCTGACCTATGAGTCTTGTTTTGTTTATCTTGACGATTTAATTGTGTTTGGAAAGAATTTGCAAAATCATAACCAAAACTTAACAAAAGTATTAAATAGACTTAGAGAAACCAACCTAAAGCTAAATCCTATAAAATGTAAATTCTTGAAGAAAGAAATCTTATACCTTGGTCATACTATTTCGTCAGACGGCATATCACCTGACCCTGAGAAAATCAGTGTTATTCGAAATTATCCTATTCCGAAAGATGCGGAGGAGACAAAGCGTTTCGTAGTATTTGCAAATTATTACCGTAAATTTATTCCAAATTGTGCACAAATTGCTACACCATTGAACAGATTAGCTCGTGAGTCGGTTCAATTTATATGGGATGAACATTGCCAAAATTCCTTTGAAATTTTAAAATATAAATTAAGTCATCCACCTGTTTTGCAGTATCCGGATTTTTCTGAAACTAATCAGTTTATTCTCAGAACTGATGCATCTGGTTATGCTATTGGAGCTGTTTTGTCAAATGCAGATGATAAACCCATCGCATATGCTAGTAGAGCCCTAAATAAAGCGGAAATTAGGTACGCAACAATCGAAAAAGAGCTCCTAAGTATAACGTTCGCAGTAAAATTTTTTCGGCCGTACTTATTTGCCAAAAAATTCCAAATTTACACAGATCATAGACCGTTAATATACTTGTTTGGCATGAAGGATCCATCAACAAGACTGAAAAAATTTCAGTTATTACTAGAAGAGTATGATTTTGTGATAAATTACGTTCAAGGAAGCGACAACGTAACGGCGGATGCGCTTTCAAGGATTAGAATAGAATCTCAAGATCTTAAACAATTGTCAAGCAATGTGTTTGTAATGACAAGAAATCAGTGCAAGCAGACTGCTGAATCTAACGCGGCTTTGAGTAACGAAAACAAGGAACCGACAGGTCATCCGGGAATTGTTGAATTACTTAAACAACCAACTGATTCAGTAGAACTCAAGGAGATTGAATACAATAAATTTGCGTGTATAGGAAATGATAAAGAAGTTATAAAAATGGGTAATATAATATATGATGTGAAAGCAAATATAATTTATATTGCAAGCAATCGATCAACACTTGCTCTAGACGCAGAGTTGAGATGCTTGAGTAACATTTGTAATAAATATGGAATTCCACAAATGTATATTTTGAAATGTGATAGTAATGAAAAATTAATTACCCAGCTAACAAAAGAGTCTTGTATGCTGAAAGACTACAAGATAAAAATTTGTATAATAAATAATGCAAGAAAAATTGACTGTAAACAAACAAGGCAATCAATACTAAATGATTTTCATCTTCTTCCTACAGCCGGACACGCAGGCATTAATCGTATGTACGCAAATGTCAAAAGGTATTATTTTTGGCAAAACCTGAGAGATGATATTGTGAAGTTTGTACGAAAATGTGATGATTGCCAGAGGTATAAGCACTCGAATAGTCATACAGAACCTCTGACAGTCACCACCACTGCTTCTTCAGCATTTGAAAAGATATATTTAGATCTGATGGGTCCACTAAACCAAGATGACGATGATAACAGATATGTTTTAACGATACAGTGTGAACTAACTAAATTTGTAGAGGCTTATCCTCTAAAAAACAAGGAAGCAGATACTGTAGCCAGATCATTTGTTAGTAATTTTGTGTTAAGGTTTGGAATACCACAAAATATTGTTACGGATCAAGGAACGGAGTTTTTAGCTAAATTATTTCAAGAATCTGCAAAAATTTTAGGAACCAAACAGTTAAGTTCAACAGCATATCATCATCAAACTCTGGGTTCATTGGAAAATACACATAAACATCTCGGAGCATATTTAAGAATTCAAATTTCAAAATTTCCAGATGTATGGAGCACTTGGATTCCATTTTGGTGTTTTGCATTTAACAATACAGTACATACGGAGACAAAGTACACACCATATGAACTTGTTTTTGGGAAAACTTGTAGATTGCCAAGTAATATTTTAAATAATATTGACCCGATGTATAACTTTGACAATTATCCAACAGAGTTAAAATTTAGACTTCAAAATGCTTGGAAGGACGCGAGAGATAATTTAATTGAATCTAAAGTCAAGAGAAAGGAAAAGTTTGATAATAAAGTTAATAATAGTAGAATGTATAAGTTTAACGATAAAGTGCTGTTAAAAACAGAAGTAGGTAGTAAATTAGATCCTTTATACAGAGGACCCTATAAAGTAATTAAGGAAAAACCGCCTAATGTAACGTTAAAAATAGATAGAAAGTTAGTAGAGGTACATAAAAATAGAATTAAACCGTATTATGATTGAAAAAAAAAAATAAAAAAAAGGGAAGGTGTAGTTGTAGAAAAAAAATGTAATTAGTTAAGAAAATTTAAATGTGGTTAGTTATAATCATATTAGAACAAAGAAAAATTTAACATTGTAATGTTAAATTTTTCTACTATAATAGGAAAGGTGTAATGGAATCATATTCCCAACAATGACCGAAAAGTGCGTGGTAAGTGGTGTGATCGAGTGCGGACATACACAGGTGACAATATCGCCGATGTTGCTGACAGTGCGAACGGATGTGCTTCGACACGAAAACGGAATAGAATTAGATACAGTTAGAAATAGGCAGTTGAAGGCGATGTACCAGATAAGACAATAAAACGTATTAGTAGGTAACATTGGGGTTATCATTTATGACTATCCAACCCCTTAGTAAAGAAGGAAGATAAGTACTTTGCACTGTAAAGAGACGTTCCTTTCTACATCTCCGGATTTGAAGGGGCTGATTGGTTCGTCGCTTTACGGTTTTTATACGTCCTTGTGTCTTCTCCATTTTAGGAACTGGGAACTTAATTTTGTCTTTTAGTTTTTTTGTTGGACCTTCTTCGTTTCAGGATTGGCGAGGTTGGTGCTTTGCCTTGAGGGCGTAATGGTAGCTGTGTGCCCTGTGGATGGGGGGCGTTAGGAATACCTCCACCGCGTGAATCGGCGTTCGGTACAAGTCCGAAGACTGAGAGGTGCCCTATGGATGGGGGGCGTTAGGAATTCCTCCACCGCGTGAATCGGCGTTCGGTACAAGTCCGAAGACTGAGAGGTGCCCTGTGGATGGGGGCGTGAGGAATTTCTCCACCGCGTTTTCCGGCGTCCAGTACAAGTCTGGAAACAGGGGTTTGCCCTGTGGTTGAGGGTGTACGAATGTCGCCACCGCGGGTTCCTGCGGCTGGTAAAAGCCCAGCATGTGGACGTGTGCCCTGTAGGTAGTGGCGGCAGTTTGTGTTATGCCGTTCCTGAGTGGAGTGGTCAAGATGGTGATTGTCGTGTTAGTGGTCAGGCGTGAGTGATTTTGGTTTCGCTATACAGGACAGTGCTTTGTTTGAACACGGACGTACTCGTGGAAGCCCTGGTCCTATCTACCTTTGCAGGATTTAGCAGCCATCATTGCAGTTT
This sequence comes from Melinopterus prodromus, assembly GCA_964023965.1. Classification (NCBI taxonomy): domain Eukaryota; kingdom Metazoa; phylum Arthropoda; class Insecta; order Coleoptera; family Scarabaeidae; genus Melinopterus; species Melinopterus prodromus. Next base: position 20,024,130 of record OZ030395.1, on the reverse strand, counting down.
CGATTGGATCTTTGGCTATTGTTATGCCCCTTCGAAATATCACCTTGTGTGGATTCAGACGCGCCGTGCACTACAGTTTCTGTTGACATGTTTTTTTCCCAATCCAGCTATAGGAGTCTTGACCACGGGACGTTTGGTATTCGTGAGTTTTGTTCTGGCTGTGGCCGTAGTTTTTTTTCCTAGGAGCTGTCGTTTGAGTGTTGTACACCCGGGCTCTGTCATGGGGGCCAGAGAATTCCATCACCGTGAATCTGCGTCCGGTAGAAGTCCGGTAAAGGATCCGGCGGTCTCCAGCACTCCACTCACCATCGACCTGGATCAGGAATCGGAGTGCCCCCTTCCCAACGCGTGGAAGTGGGGAAGTTTGTTTTGTAGTTGTTTTGGAGGTTTATTTTGCTGAGGGGTTTCCTTAGGAAAATTATGGGATTTGTTGTTCAAGGTATGCCGGTGCCACCACCCTAGGGTTGGGTGTTCCTAGGTTCGTAGTTTGATATTAACGTTGCATTTTTTGTTGGTAGGTGGTGCATTTTTTTTGGCAGACAATGTGTCTGGTTTTTTGTTTTTGGGGCGCTGTTTGTGTTGCCGCTGGGGCTTGGACTGGGTGTTGGGACCCGTGGTGAGTCTGTTTGTGTTCCTTGCTTGTGATTGTCCGGAAGTTGTACACGAGGGTCTAGCCGCTCGGCTAGAGCGCAATGCAACTCTCCATTTCTTTCTTTCTGTGTTGTCCCTTATATGTTATGACTCACCATTGGCGTCAGCGTTCGGTCTGGGTTTCGGCGGTGCACAATGCAGTACCTTTTCACTTAGGTTTAGGAAATTTTACTGGTCTTAGGAAGTTGGGTCCTTGTTGCGGTTCCCGTCACGAGCATCACGGAAAACCTTTCGAAGCTTTCCCGTTGTGAAAGGAAGGGGGGAATGTTACGCCGCGGTTTTGATTTAGGTGTTGGGCGAGTTCTAATTAGTGAATTGGATCAGGTGTGACGTTTTGTGGAGCGCCATCTGTTGGATTCTCCGTGGTCTCTGGTTTAACTGTTAGGTTTCGTTCGGCTCTTCACCGCTGGATGGCGTTGGTTGCATTGCAGGTTTTCCGGAATTAATTGCCTATATCAGTAATTAAAAGGAGTTGGGGGATAGGAATTACATCATTGTAACGAGGAAACATTCTACTGTCGATTGATGGGCCATGCGTGGAAATTCCTGCGGGTTTGAGCATTTGCAGTGATAATGCGTATTGTCCAGTTTTTGCGCCCTGTGACGTAGAACGTAATTTTCTCGTAAACCACTTGATTTCTGGAAATTGACCGTTCAGATCTTCCCGACCCGGTGATGTGCGCATCTTATTGATTTTTTGCTATCTAATGACGGGTTCCGTTTCTTTAATTACGTCCTAATTATTCTTTTGCGAGATTTCGGGTCTCGTAGTGGGGATTCGTGCGGCTATATATAGGACGAATTCAGCCGCCCTAAATCATCTTTTCTTGGGTGCTAAAGGAATTGCTGTCGGTTCTTTGCCCAAAAGTGTCAAAAAATCCTAGAAGTGTGTTTCGTTGTGGAGTTGACCAGTGTTTCGACTGTTGGAGTTTGTTAGCCGGTTGACGACGGCGAACGGTGCGGAACCTCGCCGATTGGCGGATTTATTCCCTTCACAACGTGTCGGTGGCGAGCTATCGTCAGCGCTTATCGCTGTTGTGTAACCACAATAGTTTGTGGGAATTTAATTTAGCATGTAATCATTTTATATTTTGGTTTTGACTTTGAATTTGATTGATCGCTCGGTCTTAGGACAGCGGTACCAGTTTACGTGTTGTCAATTTACCAACGCCGTTGCAATTATTTTATTTCATTAGTTTATTTCGGGGGAATTTTATCCCAACGTTTGCGGTACACTCGTCGAACTTCGTGGTTGGCCAACAACAGGTTTTACTCGGGTGCGCAAATATTTTTCCGGACTTTTGTTTTTGGATTTCAGGTTATTGGCGGTACAAGCGTTTGCCAAAGCGTTGACATTTGACCACGGTATATTTGTAGTCTGTTGTACTTGTGTTTATTATTTTATTACGATGTAATTTCTGGAGTCCTGTAGTGATTGCGGTGACTGACCAGCCTCCTGGTACCCTAGTGTGATATTTTTCCAGGTTTATAATTTGTCTCTATATATTTTTTTTTTGTATATCCAGTGTGCGGGCGAACAATAAATTGAATCTAGGCGACCTTTGGTCTTTCTCTGCCCCTGTGTCGCACTATTATTTTTCAGCCAGCTTTCGCAATCGAGTGAGCATGAATAAGGACCACCGCCCCATAGGGGTCGGCTCGCTGACCCAGCTTTCGCCATACAGCATCCAGTATACACCACCTAGGAAACATGTAGCTGCCCCCGAGAGTCCGTACTCCAGATGAAAGAGGCCATGGCTGGCAGTTATAAATCCACTAACTAAGTTGTTTGTCTGCACCTATGGTACCATCACTCGCAGGCTCCCAAGACACAATTAAGACCTCGCACAATACAGACCAGCCATGGGGGCACTCCTTCCCCTCGGTACTCGTGTTAGTCGGGCTGCCCCGACACCGTTGGACGAGTCGCCGGCGAGGCCACTTGCGCGAACCTCTACTCAACATCTGTACACACCGTAGAAGGGCGGCCATTCACCCACGGCATAGGAACCATGGTATAGGGTAGCCCCCGGTGGTTCTAGGGGTCTACACCGAAGAGTTAGTGCATCCCACAGCCTTGACAACGCCAAGTACTCGTGTCGGAAACCTTCCGGAATCCACGTTTGACGAGTTACCGCCCGGAACGCTCACGCGTTATCCGTACCCATCGAGGTTAGAAAGGTTACCCTTTCATCGGAGGATGGGTGCACCGTCGAGCACGCTTAAGCCGAGAATTCTACCACATGTCATCTCCCTCAGCGGCGTCTCATTGCCCACAAATGTGGGGTAGGGTAGCTCCACATCAAGAAGGGTATAAACGTCATGTGGTCTATAGCGTCTATCCGCAATTGCCTTAATCCCTATTCGGATATACTAGATATCAGATCGTTAAGTACTCATATTGGCCAACTTCCGAAGGCCCCGAGATGAGTCACCGGTCGAGCACCAGATGCCTGGTATCCCTCCCTCACGTCTATTACTGCCTTGGTCGCCTTTACTGACTAGGTCAACCAGAAACCTGGAATCGGTTGGACTTGAAACAAGACAGTTCTATGGAACCGCCTCGTGAGGTCTGCCAGCGGCCCGGAATCGAGTGAGCAGTCAACAAGCGAGGTTTAGATTGTGTGGCGCCCTTCTCCGGAACATCTTGTTGTAGAGTGAGTCGTTTTCTCCCACGCCCCTCTCCCCGAGTGGCCGGTGCAACCTCCGATTTCATAAGCGCGCAGGTAACGATCATTCCTGGTTCATGGTACCTGGATAGTAGTGGAAAATCAAGGTGTTTCAATTGCCTATTATGGCAGATACGTCGACGGCATCCTAATTATATATAATGGAAGCCAAGTTCTAGTCACTGCGTTACAGAACATCCTTAACAGCCTGGGAACCCTTCAGTTCACCCTAGAGCTCGAGAAAGTTAACAAGCTTCAGCTTTTAGACCTAACAATATGCAAAAATCTTGACTCTAAATGATTGGATTTCAAAATTTATAGAAAACCCACCACTACAGACGCCATAATCCCTAAGTCCTCATAAATAACACAATAAACCACAGAAATGATGTGGGCGGCCTGTCAGCGATTTATGCAAACCTTCTCAGAGGTACTGTTTTTGATGTTAAGTAAATTTAAATCTTTTATATGATAGATAGAGCCTGTAACGTATGTTTTTATGGGCGTGAGTTGTAGGGGTGTTGCCCAACCCGTTTTTTTGTTTACGATTGTGTAACATGTTTAGTATGGGCGATGGATATTTGAATGTGGTAACTTTTCGTTTTCCGTCGGACGGTTGTGCACGCTTCTCTGGTTTTAGATTGCTGTAACGCTAGCAACACTAAAGGTTTTATTTAACTTTTGTTTGTACTTATTGCAATGTCTGACAATGTGTTTTTTAGGCGTAGACCGTTTCTAAGCTGTAGAGCACCGTTTTATCAAACATTTATTAGTAGTTGCGTGTCAAGTTAGGGTCGCCTAACAAGTTACCTCCCCCCGCGCGCTCGAAATATGGCGCGGTTTTAGGGTAAACACGCTATGTTGTGGTACGGTATGTCTTAAAAAATGTATAGACTCTTCCGTAAAATGTGTCTGTCTCTTGTTTAATGTAATGTAAATTTTATGTCTGATGATGCTCTAAATAAGAGAGAAAGCCTATAACCGTTGTCAATAAAAAGCCATACGAAGGAAGAAAACTACACCTATTTTCACACCTTCCACATGGGTTAATGATACCGGATCATTCACTTATTCATTATTAATATTGCGTTTCAATTTCAGATTTAGTACTTTCCTTAGTGATACGCTCTTTAGTTTGTAAATTATAGTGTTAGAGGTAAGTTAATTGTAGGGACTAAAGATTTATTTAGTTTTGAAACTATACGCTTATTTTAAAAGTTTCTGAAGATTGCAGCGATGGACAGCTTAGAACAAAGGCCAATCGAGCTGGTGACGGTGAAATGTGAAATCTTATACTATAAGCAGTCCAACGGGTCTAAAAATACCAGTGGGAAGGCCAGAAAGTGAATGGAAATTAGCACGAAGCTGGGTTGTACAGGTATCTATTGCAACTTGACGTGGAATTTACGCAACGATGGAAGACTCTGCGGGACAGATTTGCAAAAGAAGTGAAGAAAATAGATCAACCGTCCGAGTCTGCTGCATCATCCGCGCAGTCATGGCATTTGACGCCATGAATTTTTTTTTAAAATCGTTTGTCATTCCAAGAAACTAAGTAAGAATATTTTAGTTATTTTAATGCATTAACTAATAATGTTGATTTTTTTAGAACAAGGGCCAATTATGCTGCTTTCAACAGTAAAGATACGCCACCTACCCAGTAAGCACACATATACATGATACATAACAGAGATAGCTCATCTAGAGATCCCTGTTATATAACTATGTTATGTAACGGATATATTATAGATACCTGATTCAACATATATAGATAAATATCAAAGTCTGTTGGTTAAGTTTTTAAAACGTTTATTTTAATTATAACACCAAATATAAAATACAAGTTTAACGCGTAATACCGGATGAACGATTTGAGTGCAATGCCGTGAGACGCGGAGTCAGCGTATCTAATTACACGATTCTTACTAGACTAAGGATGGACACAATAACTAGAGTACTTATACATAATTAATACAGAGTCAGCATTATTATACTATGTTGTGCAATCAATGGTCATCGGGACATGGTAACTCCTCCCTTCTTGGAGAGAGCCAAGGGTTGGGATTGATAGATTCCGAGCCTTGGGTCGTTGGGGTGTCGTTAGCGCGATGTTTCATCTTCGCTAAATACCAGAGTCCGGTGGCCAATATACTTAGCAATAGGAATGTTGCTGTCACTAGCGAGGTCGTTGAGCTACCTATGCTGATAATATGACTGCTTCTCAGTTCCTGGAATTTTCTGTCGAGTTCGCTGAAATTGGTTCTTGCGTCTTCGAGTGATTGTAACTGGAGACTCTTCAAGTGAAGGTCCTCAAGCTGCCATTGCGGTTGTTCTTCCGGGATACTGGATAGATTTATCGGGGCTAGATGAAATTGTCGATCTGGTAGGTAGTTGGTCGTGGTTCGAAGAATCTCTCTTCCTAGATGGACGGTACAGTCTGGGGTGACTTGGACCAGTAAATTTCCTTGCAGTTGACGAACTTCTTGCCGATCTTCGCATGCTGTTTCTGCGGTGTAGTTGGCTTGGAATAAGATCCATTCTGAGTCGGTGGGATGAATGCTTTCTGTATCCAGGCGGGACCATCTGGTGTGGCTACATACGGATGTTGACAGGTGTCTCAATAGTTGATAGGCACAGCTTGGGCGTTTGCCTGCGTCGAGACTTGTGGCTTTACATAAATATTGCTCTCGTTGGAATTCCTTGCACTTTGAGGCTGTAGTGAAATATTTATCTTTATTTTCTGCAAGGTATGGTTGTGGGATATTGAGGATGAGATAACTTGAATTTTGTGGAATTGGTAATGGGATTAAGTGGTAATACTGATAAGATGTAGTTTCGACTAATGGCACTTCTAATAAGAACGTAAGCACGTGACCTTTCATGTATGCTTTCACTGTTATGGTTTTTTCTATTTGATACAAATTTTCTTCTGTAGGGCTTAAAGGAATTTGTTGTTCGGTAATCGAGTTTTGGATAAATTGTAGTTCGTCGAGAAGTTCATCTGATGGAATGATTGCTGGATGGTAAGTTTCGAGTTTGGCGAAAGTTTTTGCTGTAGAAATTCGTCCCAATACTGTTAGAGCTGACTGTATTGCGACTTGTAGTGAAGTTTCTGCTCTTATAAAGAAATTGAAATATGTTTGTTTATCACCTTGGTCCTTCAAGTGTTGTTGCACGGTGTTTATACGTTGGGCTGTCTCGAGTTGGTTTTCCTGTATGCTCTTTAAGTTATCTTCGAACGCGCGAAGGCTTCCTCGTGAGACGTGAATTTGAGCTTCTACGTCTTTTATAAGTTCCTGCTGGTGAATTTCTAGGTTTTCGATAAGTTTATCATATTTAACTGCATCTTCTGCGTCGAGATTGCCAGATACTGCTTTTATTATGGAACCAACAAAGTTTAGCGCGCCCCTTGGTTGTCTTCTTGGTGGGACTAGCTGTTTACTAACGAAGTTTAGTTGTCCTAATAGGTCTTGTAGGCTCCTAAGAAGTGTTTCGAAAGAGGTTTTATCTTGATCACTTTTTATTTCTTTCACCATGATCGCCAATTTGTTGTATTCTGAGTTCAGTTTATCAATTGTTGTTATTAAGCTTTCGAGATCGCAACGTATCGCTGTTGTCCAGTAACTCGCTTGGTTTCTGGCTGTTCCCAGATGTAGGGGGAATAGCGCTCCATCTAATGAGGTTATTCTGACGTCGGCGTTGGTCCAGTGGCATCTGGAACAATACCGTGTTTGAGTCGTCTTGTATGGTATGTTTGTATCCCTCGACGGGTTTGGACATCGACAGTATTATTATCGTTTACCTTTATAATGGTGTAGGGTCCAAAGTAAGGCTTAAGGATTTTACTACTTTTTGTTATGTTTTCGACGTACACCTTTTCTCCGATTTTCCACGTGGAAATTTTTACGTTTTCCTGTTGTTTTTCGTGTGTCTTCGATTTTCTTGCCTGGTCTTTTTCTTTTAGTCCTTGATACATAATAGCCATTCTGGATTTATGTTTGTCGATTAGATGTTGATAAGTCTTTGTATCATAGATTAAATCCATGGGGTTCCTTGTTCTGGTATGTCCGAAGAGAGCTTCAAGCGGTGTCATTCCAATGGCACTATTGATGGCGTTGTTATACGCAATTGTTGCCATACGCATTTTTCTTTCCTTCGGTATACTAGGGTCGTCTTCGAGACATCTTAAATGTTCGATTAGGGTGGAGTGGAACCTTTCCACGTTAGCCTGACTTTCAGGGTTCTTGGCGGTACCAAAGTGTAATGTAATTTTGTGTAATGCTGCTAGCTCCTTTATTAGTTTATTGTTGAATTCGGAACCTTGATCGAATCGAATTTCTTGAGGGATGCCGTAGTAATTGAAATAGTCCAGGAATGCGTCCAAGATGTCTGAAGGATTTTTGCTTTTTACTTTAATTGCATGTCCGAGGCGGGTAAAGGCATCGATAATTGTCAGATATTTTTCGCTAGAGATTGAGAAGAGGTCAACAAACAATTTCTCAAACGGGGCGTCTGGTGTTTCAGTTATTGGTAGGGGCGGTACTTCTGGACGTCGATTATATTTCGATCTATTACAGGTATCACATGATTTAATCACTTGTGTTACTGTCTTTTCCATCTTCGACCACCAATATCTTTGCTTCAGATGTTCCAGGGTTTCTTGTATACCTCGATGGTTAGTAATTCCCGTATGATATGATGCTACCAGTGATATCTTCTGCTCTTCGTCCGTGACAACTTCCGCTCGTCGTAGACATCTAATAACTCTAGGTCCTCTATTTGAGATTTTGTTTGTGTAAACATTACACATTGTTTGATAGATGTTTTCGTCACTTGTATAAATGTAGAAGGTACGATCGTTAGTCATATAATTTTTGAATAATAGAAGGATATGTTCGTGTGCATTTTCTTTCGGAATACGCACGAAGTGTATATTGCAATCGTCTCGATTTTTTATTTTGACTTCCAAGTCCTTGCCCAAACTTTGCGTTATAATAAACTGTTTCTTCTTATTATCCAGGATTGTATCTTGAATCTCTATTGATTTATTTGGTTCTTGAGTTTGAGTTGTATGAATAGTGTTGGAGTCTGAATCTTCTTCGTCTTCTTCTTCGTCTTCTTCTATGAGATGGGTATCTGTCATCTTGATTTCCTTCCGGGCTATGCCTATTCCTGTTTTAATGGCGGGTTCTTGTGTTTCATCAATTATGGAAAGTGATAGGTCGTCTGCTATCTCGAGCAGTTCCTCGTCGTCGAAGTTAGGAAGGATGCTATCTAGATCATCTTGGGTGATAATATTCAAATCGGTTAGTCTGATTCTGGAAAGCGCATCAGCGTTGGTGTTCTGTTTGCCTTTTTTGTAGACGACGTCAAAGTCATACTCTTCTAGTCTGGTTCTCCATCGCATAAGTTTGCTATTTGGCTCTTTCATGGACCAGAGCCACACCAAGGGTCGGTGGTCTGTGAAAATCGTGAACTTCTCTCCATAAAGATATGGCCTAAATTGTTTGGTTGCATAGACGATAGCTAAAAGCTCCTTCTCCACTGTAGAATATTTGCATTCCGTATCCGAGAGTGTGCGTGACGCATAACAGATCGGTTTGTCTCGTCCAACTGGTCCCTGAGATAGAACAGCTCCTAATGCAATATCGGATGCATCCGTTGTAACGATGAATTCTTTAGAGAAGTCCGGATATTGTAGTATTGGGTCGTTTGTGAGTAACTCCTTACATTGTTGGAATGCTGAAAAATAGCTGGGGTCCTGTATATTTATTTTCGCGTTTTTCTTCAAACACAAGGTGAATGGTTTGGTAATTTTTGCGAAGTCCTTAATAAACTTGCGATAATATCCCATTAGGCCTAAGAAGCTCTTGATTTCCGTTCTAGTCTTGGGGATCGGAAATTGTAAAATGGCCTCTATTTTTTCAGGATTTGGTTTTACGCCTTCATCCGTGATGACGTGTCCTAGGTATTTAATTTCTCTCTTCAAAAATTCACATTTTTCCAGTTTAATTTTGAAGTTTGCCAATTCCAAGCGTTGAAATACTTTAATTAATTTTTGTAGATGTTCCTGAAGTGAAGATGAATATATTATGATGTCATCTAAGTAGACGAGGCAGGTATCTTCGAATAATCCGCGTAGGACTTCATCCATAATTCTTTGAAAGGTGGCTGGGGCATTTTTTAATCCGAAGGGCATTCTTTTGAATTCAAAATGTCCCTGCTCGGTGCTGAAAGCGGTCTTCTCGGAGTCTTCAGGGTCCATTTCTATCTGGTGGAAGCCTGCGGCTAAATCTAGGGATGTAAAATAATTTGCCCTTCCTAGCTTGTCCAGGATGTCAGCTATATTGGGAATAGGGTACTTGTCCTCTATCATCTGCTCGTTTAAACGACGAAAATCGACTACCATTCTGTGTTTTGTTCTGCCATCCTTGCGTGTGGTCACGATGTGAACAGGGGCGTTCCAGGGTGATACACTTTCTTTAACGATGTCTTGGCGTAACAATTCCAGTGTCTGCTTCTTTATTTCATTCTTTGTCTCTATGGGTTGTCGATAATTTCTAACGTACACAGCATTATTGCTTTTCATATTGAACTTATGTTTTATTTTATGAGTGAATGTCAGCTTTTGTCCCTCTACGTGAAATAAGTGTTTGTAATTAATCAGTAAAGCCTGAAGGGCTTTCTGCTCTTCCAGATTTAGGTGATCTAGTTTTAGATTTGTTTGAATATTTTCTAATTGTAATTGTGACAGATTTTTTTCCTTGACGTAATTGTAAGCTACATTAATTTCTTTTTCTATTTCATTCACTGGTATTAATGTAATTGGTCTTGGTTTTATGTAAATAGGGAGTTGTGTATAATTAGTGGCTAAAATTAGTGCTTCATTATTTTTCACTTCAACAAGAGATTCGGGAACGATAATCTTGTCAGATTTGTCCCTTATTTCAGGAAAGACTGCAAAGCCATTGACTATATTGGTTACTTGATAGTCAACCACGGACTGTGAATGAGGTCTGACAGTACGGACATTATTTACTTTGTAAGGAATTTCCGTAGTGTCAGTGATAATAACCTGTCTCTTAGTATCTAGAGAAGCTCCCAATTCAGTCAATAAGTCAAACCCAAACAAACCGTCAAATGTGGCAGAAAAGTCAAAACAAACAAACAAATGGTATTTTGAAGATTTAAAAATGTCAGGAAGAGGGGCGAAAACTGCACTTTTCGTTTTTTCTGTTCCATGAGGAGTTCTAATATTAAACTCCTGATTTTTACAAGAATACAAAGATCTAGCATCATTAAATAATTTGGAATTAATTAGAGAACATTCAGCACCTGTGTCTATTAGAAACTTCAAACCTTCAAATTCGACATACGGCAGTAACGGGTCTGGTGAATATGCTTTGGTTGATATTGTTACGTAAGTTGGTTTTGAGAGGTGTCCTGTGGAAAATCCTGGGTTGCTAAGGTGCTCGCACATGCATTTTCCTCCTCATAAAACTGTTCCAGTGGATTGTACTCGTCCGTTAGCTCACCGTCTGGGTATTGGACATAATAATTATTGTCTTCAGGAAGTTCTGAAGGCATTTCAATATTATTTGACATCCACTGCCTTTTTGGTGGAGGTTTGTTGACTGAAGATGCTGGTCGTTTGTTGTTGTAGTGAATTCCGCTGCTATCGACTTCCATTGGTGTTGGTCTGTATGGACGTTGTTGAATGTGTGATGGCGTTCTATTAAATGGTTGATAAGTTGGTTGCTGCGGCTGTTGAAAACGAGGTGGTGCAATTGCTGGTGAAATGAACCTATTCTGGTATGGGGTTTGTTGCGGATAATTTATCGGTGTTCTTGGAACTGGTGTGAAGCTTTGCGGCATGACTGGAGCTGGGCGAATGATGTTTCTCATCAGGGGGGCTGCTGGTTGCCGGAGATTATGGAGAAATCGTTGCTTTTGGGTGTTGTAGTTTGTGGTTTCCAGCGCGTAACCTTCAGCTGTTTCGATGTCGGTTGGTTGACGTAGCTTCACTTCTAATCCTATGTTGGCATTAATCAGATCTAGGCCAAATAGGTAGGTTCTAAGGGCGATTTGGTTATATTGCTCTTGCTTTAAATTCCTAATTGCTGCGATTTCTTCTTCTAAATTAATTTTAGAAAGCAAAGTGTACAGGGTGGTTTTAATTTTGTTGGCATAACTGGCTGTGGTGTCGTCCTTCTGGGGAACTAAACTGTTAAGGTCGTATACCAGCACTTCCTCGGATCGTTTGTCTCCAAACGAGTGAATTAATATGTTTTTCAATTCGGGCCAAGTGGTGGGCGTTTTGTTGGCGTCCACCGCCTCGCGTGCTTTAGCACGTAATCTACCCATGAAAATCATCAGCAAACGCTTGGCCATACGTAGGTCATTCGCGTTCTGTGGAGCGATTGGTAAATATTCCTCTATTAGGAATTCGCAGGCATTGATGTAACTTTTGAGAGTTATCCGGTCTCCATCGAATACCGGGATTAGGTCTTGATCAACTTTGGAAACTTCACGGGCCATTGCGACGTCGTTGAGGGCTTCCAAAAGGTCGTTTAAATTTTCCACGATGTTTGTGGGAATTTCAGATGGGGAAAGCGAAGAAGGGATGCAGAAAAATAAAGAATGTACTTACAAGCCTATCAAAATGACTGCAAATATTTTCATTGATGGGGTGTAGTCCTGGGATTCGGTCGACGATTCTAGAAGGTCCAAATTCCTCGGCAGGTCCTACGTTGTCCAGGGATTCGGCAATTGGAGCGTCGTCCTCGGCTGGTTCGATTGATGCTTGGATATCCGGTATTAAGAACTTGAAAGTTCACCACGAATGTTTTTGTATATCGGATCGATTTGAGACACGACACAAAATTATCACTCGAGTTTACCGGAAACTACCGACTGCGCCAGATAAATATCAAAGTCTGTTGGTTAAGTTTTTAAAACGTTTATTTTAATTATAACACCAAATATAAAATACAAGTTTAACGCGTAATACCGGATGAACGATTTGAGTGCAATGCCGTGAGACGCGGAGTCAGCGTATCTAATTACACGATTCTTACTAGACTAAGGATGGACACAATAACTAGAGTACTTATACATAATTAATACAGAGTCAGCATTATTATACTATGTTGTGCAATCAATGGTCATCGGGACATGGTAACTATATCAGGTACATATATCCGCGGATATATCTCTGATACATATTAGTCCATTGTTTGGCGTAACCATTGTGATATATTATTTCAGTTATATTACATAGATGGATCATCCAGAGATCCTTGTTATATAACCATGTTATATAACTGATATATCCATAGCTATATATCTGATACATATTACTCCATAGTTTGATGTAACCACTCTGATATAGTATTTCAGTTACATTACATAGATGGCTTATCCAGAGATCCTTAATATATAATCATGTTATGTAACAGATATATCCATAGATATATATCTGATACATATTACTCCATACTTTGATGTAACCACTCTGTTATATTATTTCAGTTACAAAACATAGATGGCTCATCCGGAGATGTTTGTTATATGAACATGTTATGTAACGGATATATTACGGAGACCTGGTTCAATATGTATCAGGAATATATCCAAAAATATATGTCTGATATATTATTTCAGTTGAATAACATAGATATCTCATCTACACATAATTGTTGTATAACCTTGGTATGTTGTAGATATATTACATATACTTGATTCAACATGTATCAGGTATACATCCAAAGATATATCTCTGATTTATATAGCTTCATTGTTTAACGTAACCACTCTGATACATTATTTCAGTATCATAACCTAGATGGCACATCCAGAGATCCTTGTTATATAACCATATTATGTAACGGATATATCCATAGATATATATCTGATCCATATAACTCCATTGTTTGATGTAACCACTCTGATATATTATTTCAGTTACAAAACATAGATGGCTCATCCAGAGATCCTTGTTATATAACCATGTTAGGTAACGAATATATTACAGAAACCTGATTCTACATGTATCAGGTGCATATTCAGAGATATATGTCTGATATATTGTTTCAGTTATCTATGTTATATAAATTATATATCATTTCTGTAATGTATGTAATGCACGAATATGCCAGCTATAGGAATTATTTATAAATAAACAGAAAGTATTTATTATTTCTATAATAAACAATTATTTTAATAATTTCTAGGTAGCGTATTCGATTTAGTTAAGCATAATTATATTTTCTTGAATGTTTCCATATAGTTATAATACATGGTTAAAACTACAAAATTTTATATGTTTCTATTAATTATTGCAAGTTGCAATCACGCAATGTGTATCCCATGCAAGACGGTGTGAATCCCCGGTACTGGACCAACATGCGGTGCCAGTTTCTACCGTTTTAGCGGTAGCACAAGCCCGTATGCAAGGAGGAAATAAGGTAGAGTTTAATTCGCGTGACGTCACTGATTGGTATCAGTGCCGGGCTAGGCGGAACACATACAAGACAGCGAGGTACAATTCATTCCCTTGCTGCTATTGCTTCCCGCATCGTTCGTTCTCTGTTACGACTATTCATATGCAAGCGTGTAATTGTCTGGAACGCCGTTAGCCGGCTAGAGCGTTCCTTGACATCGTGCGATTCGGAGCGTTGGTAGCAAATGTTGGTAGTCTCCGTTGGTAGTGTACGCTGTTCTGCCATCATTTTTATTCGACATGTAAGTATAATACCTGCTGAATTGTATTGTTGTTAAATGTTGGTGTAAGAACCTCATCACACATTTCGTAACGCCGTCTCTTTACCGTTTAAATTGCCTACGTCGCTACTTAAAAACACCGAAAATTCCCAAGCAGAAAAACTTTTAAGCACCCTGGGTAAGCATTTAGCATGCATTTAACATAATTAAATTAATATTTTTTATGTATTTCAATGTTTTAAGGTGATCTTAAAGAGCTTGGTGCAAAAAACTATTTATTAAATAAAGAAAATAACAGCATGTTGAAGAAGCTAAGTCTTGAACGTGCAGCGATGGGAACCAATGAAACCATAATTATGGACGCACACGACGATGAAATAGCTGTTACTATGCCTATAAAAACCAGAGGAGTGCCTCTCGTTGGAAGAAAAGCTAATCGAAACAGAATTTGCTGCAAAATATGTAAGTGATATTTTACTATCAATTAATTGAGATTATACATTCTAATGTTTGTAGGTGCATTACTTATCGACAATTGGGGGGCGCAACTGTAAGGAGAATATAACTAGATGTATGAAAAAAGTTTTCGCCAATGAGTTTCTCGTCTCGTGTTCATGGTTGGTGCAACGGAAGTAGATGGGATTCACGGGTTCTCCCGCAAACGGCGCAAATCAAGCGGCGCAAATATGACCTTGAACGTCAGCGCCATGTATCGGCTGGTAGTTCAAGGCCAAGTTGTTGGCACGCCACCTGGCGGTCAGATAGCATGTTAGGGCTGCACCTGTTGGCCATTTTGATATTAGCACGCTGCCTGGTGGTTAGATAGCATATTAGGGTTGCACCTGTCGGCCATTTTGTGTGACTTGTTTGAAGAAAACTGTCGGTCGTTTCGTGTATTGTGTGTAGCATTTATCGGCCATATTGCGAATTGTTGCGCATGCGCGCTATCTGTTGGTCGTTTTTTGTAACATATTATTTAAATTTAATTCAAAAATACACTTGACTAGGCTCGAACTTAACTTCCGAGGAGTACGCACGCATGCCAGTTCGGTCACCTTACACAGGTGCACCATCAGAGTAATTTATCAGCAATTGTTTATTTCTGAATGATAAGGAGAGCGGTCGGTCATATTTGAAATAAAACATAGCGGTATTTAAACAACGATCGGTTTGCTGCCACTCGTCGTCGTTGTCCTTGTAGTCGTAGTCGCCGCTGCATGCCTAATCCCAATTTGCGCTTTGCTTTCATGGTGGACGTTACTAACCAGGCGATAATTTTTTCACCGGTGGATGTCGATGGATGTTTAACGCGCTTCCTCCAGAATTTTATCTGCCGCATGCCTCTTCTACAGTTCCTTGTGTTGATGGTACGCCAAATCGTGGTCTCTGCAGGCGCGATCAAGGTCGTTTATTCCGCGGTCGGTCACCGCGTTCTATACGCTCGTGAAGTTTGGTGCCCGGTCCACAGAATTGGTAGCCGCCGGGCATGTGAAGCTTGATGGGTAACTTATCGATGAGGGAATTAACAAGACCCCTGCCAAAAATAGTATTCTTAATCAGTAGCGGCATTATAATGAACAAGATAATACGCTTCTTGGATTTTTATACAAGGTCATCTTTGAAAATCCAACTACGCTCGTCGAGACCCAACCATTTGACGTACAATCGATTTCCCTTCTTTCTGAGCACTTTTTCGACGAGTTGAAAGTCCGGATATTTTGCTTTTTGCAATTCCTGCTCGTAAAATGATCCCAAAATCGGTTCGCCGCTAACATCCCGTAATAGGTAAGTTGTGGGATTGGTGTATTGTATCTTATCAATTATAAAGACTTCGTTGCTCCAACTTGGCTGGTAACCCTACGCGAATAGGCTGCGATATTTCGATATCCGTACGTAGTCGTTTCGCTTAAATTTTGTAAATAAATTGCTCATTTTAAAGTAATTATAGGCGCTGTCCAATAGCTTCTTTTCATTTTCACGAGTAACGTTTACCGGTTTAATTTTAATCGTTGAATGAACGGTATTATTATATTTTAAAACAATAAGTGGCAATAGTTTCAACCACGCATAGGAGCCCTGCATGCTGAACTCTTTCCACATCATTGCTTTTAGTGTTCTATTTAAACGCTCCACTACCGACGCCTTCATCGTACTATATGTTGAGTAATGATTGATATTGAATTGGAATTAGCATTGAGAATTCGCGTCCGTAAAATTCTTTGCCCATATCGGTTTGTAAATTGGACGGATGACGCCCCGACGATAGTATTTTCATCTCGGCGGCGACATCTTTGGACGACTTTGCTTTTGTCGGAACGGCCCAGGCAAGTTTTGAAAATACATCGATAACAACGACAATATATTTGTTGCCGCGATTTTACCGCGCGTACGGAATCATCTCGACAAGGTCGGCTTGAAATAAATCATCTAGTCCTTTCACGATTACGCGTCTACGTTTGAAGGTCTTTCGGGCCGGTTTGTGCAATTCGTCGACCACTTGTTGCTTAATGTCGCTCATATTCTATATTTAACGAGTAATTCCACGTACAAATGTGTACTAATTGGTCGATGTCTTCCTGTCAACGTTGTGCTAGATGCTGTAACAGCGCTATCTAAGCTAAATGTTATTGCATCACCCTTCCGAATAACAGTTCCAATTAAATTGTCATTTGAAATTTCCTTTTTGATGAATTAATGTGCGTCATTAAGTCGACAGGAAAAACGATTGCACTTTGGATTTCTCCTCTTTGCTTGGGTATTTGTATGTAGCGGATCCGTTATCCAACTGGTAATTAAATGTTAATGTCGCATAGTCGAATGTATACGAACCACGAATAGGTAATCATATGTACGCGTATAGTTCTTTATCCGGTGACGGTGACGATAATGATTTTAATTCTTTTGCTCTTGCGGATATATGACGACCAAACTTATCAAGAGTCATAGGAAACACATTATAACGTGAACGTGAAGACAGCAAGTGTTATGTGACAGTGTGCTCTGTGTTTGCATCGGTTGTTCTGTGGGAGTGCCTTCTTCTTGGATCTCCGATTTTTACCAGATGATTGCGTATGTGATGCCTAATGTTTGCACAAGTTTTGCTGCTCTATTTTGATACTGTAAGGTGTTGTCTTAACGATGAGAAATCTAATTATGATACACTTTCAGATGCTATTTTAGTAGGGTTAAACTCTTACAATAAATCCAGACATTCATCTTTTGGCAAAACTCCCTTTGAAGTTACTTTTCCTTACCTAGAAGGCACTGACCTCGACACACTAGAAATGAGAGTCAGCGAAAATTTAGAAAATATTAGGCAGACTCAGTTGAAAGCTAAAATGAAAGCTAAACATCGCTATGGTAAAAATAAAAACTTCAAACCTGTTATATATGAGGCTGGCCAGTTGGTGGTCCTTAAGCGAAAAAATAACACCGACAAGCTAACCGAATTTCAGTGGCCATTTGAAATTATTGACGTAAATTTAGAGAATAAAACCGCTACTATACGTTTGGACCGAAAACAATCTAAATTTCACTTCGACCAATTGAAACATTTTGTTACAGATGTTCCCTGTCTTTCCTAACCATTACGGCAACCGGTAATTATTCCTTGACGAGCATAAGCAGCGATGTAGGATTGTACTTTGAGGACGTGTCATCTATCAAATTTTCCAGCTCATTCTGGAACTTGGTAATCGTAAAGAATATCAGTTTGGTAAAGTATTCTCTAGAAAACAATGACAATTTGTTGGAAAAACTGTCTAGTACTATTTATAAACGCAAGTTACATACACAAAAAGAATTTAATAAACTTAATGAGATAACACCACACGTGGGTAATCTGCAATTGTTTTCAAGAAGAACGAATCGACTATTAAACAACTTGATTTATGAAACCCCTCGATCTGAAAGACGCAAACGCGGTTTAATTGGCGGGTTGGGATCGATTATAAAAACAATCACTGGAAATTTGGATGTTAATGATGCGAAAAAATATGACACTCTCATTCGTGGGTTGCAACGAAACGACAAAACATTCAAAGACGTTCTCAGGTCACAGGTTCAGATCGTTGATAAAGTGAATACGAAGTTTAATAACAGTATATTTCAATTGAGAAGAAACGAGGAATTGCTTTTAGGGAAACTCAATGTAATCATTGCACAAAAGCGAAATACTAAAGGAACAATTTTACTTGCAAATACAAATTCAGCTAGAACAGTTATTCGAATCTTATGCGCTTATAGAAAGCGAAATTCAAACTTTAATATTGGGCGTTATTTTTGCAAAACTTAATAACTTTTATACTCCCCTTATAGATATGGAAATTTTATTCAATGAACTTAAAAAAATACCTCATAATCTAATTGATACAAATTTACCTCTGATACTAGATATGAATAATCTAAGTACACTTTTAAGATTAGGTTCTTTTAAATCTTATATTACTCAAGATAAATTAGTAGCTATACTTCAAATTCCTTTGGTGAAAAGCGGTGTTTACAAGTTGTACCATGTGCTACCTTTCCCATCTATTCTTGATTCCTCTATCATATTCCCAACCTTGGAGTATGTGGCCGTCTCTTACGATCATACGCTGTACGTAAGCGCGGACACAAAATATCTTCAAAATTGCAAAAAACTGATCGATGCTTTTATTTGTCCGAGCACAATGACCATAGAAGCGACGTTGGATCCATGCGAGGTTCAGATGATTGCTAAAAAGTGGAAGCCACGGTGTAACCCCCAGGAGTACCAACTCCAGAATATCGTATATACTAAATTGAGGCCGAATCATTGGATCATCGCTACCCCTTTACCTGCGACTTTGTCAATCTGCTGCGAGAAGCACTGTTCACTAGAATCTATTAAGGAGAACGTACGACTATCACTCAGCTGGCCATGTTTTAGCACAGTTAAAAGGGCAGAAATTTCAATCTGTCCATGATGGCCACCAAGTCATGTCCCAAGATGTGGACCTCACGCTCGTAAAATTAGAAATTCACAACAGTAGTAATTATAATAAAGATTTCCTCGAAATAGTAAACGTAGACACTGATTTTAATAAAATTCAAACATTAATTAGGCAACAAGAAAGTAAATTAAACGTCATTCAGGACCAAACTGTTAATGTTCTTGATTATTCGTTGTCTTTGGGAATGCTATTTGTAGTCGTAGTGCTTGTACTATTTCGAAACCATGTGGCTAACCTGTATAATATGTTGCGATTGAGATGTAAATCAAGGAATAAGCCTACAGATCAACCTACAGCACCTCCCCGTGCACGCCCAATTAACATAAGAACTATGTTCAATTAGGGTAATAGATTAGAATTAAGTAATTACGTAATCTTGACAGCAAGTTTTTATTTAGCGCGTAATATTAGAGATTAGGATTCTTTTCTTTCAATTATTATGTACTTTTAGGGGGGAGGTGTTACGCTGTCGCTTAGTGCGGCCCTGTATTTATTGTTACGCTGTCGCTTAGTGCGGCCCTGTATGTAAAAACTGCTGACCCAAGCGTTGCCGTGCCTCGCGCTCGATGTACGGTTTACTATCTTTAGTCTTTGTTCGAACGCCAATTCTACAAGAATAAAATAGCTTGGAACCAGGGAGAAGTTTTTGATTAACAACCCTGCAACCCATCTTAACTACATTTTCGCGGAATTTTTATGCACAACCGTTTACCCGAACGTATTAGCAAGCGAAACGAGCGCGGTATAATTAATTTAGACGATGCAGACAGGTCCGGGAACGCATTGGGTGGCCTACAGTAAAAAGGACATGATTGTTATTTACTTTGATAGTTAACTTACGACCGAGCAATAAAATAGTGAAATATTTTAAGAGTGGCGGAAACGATTTACAAATAAAATATAACCACGAACCGTATCAGTATTACGATAGTAGCAATTGCGGCGCATTGTGTTTACATTTCCTACGAAGCGTCTAATTCGCTCAGACGATAATTGGAACACGTACGACAACGACGCTCATAATCATTGTCACTATGACAACGCAAACTACGTTTACACCCAGCGGTAGAAATTCCATTCTGCGGGCCTACTATAATCCTCCTATCGAGTTAAACGGCGGCGTCAATTATGAAATGGGTTTGGTAAACTTTGAGACGTATAATGCAATTCCCAATGTCGACCGAAATAATAACGCACTGAAAATTGACGGCGAATTAATCACAATACCGGTTGGTTTGTACGAGCTCGCCGACATCAATTCGGAAATTAATTCGCAGCTCAACAAGACAAAGAAATCGAACGCAGTAAAGTTTAATATTCGCGCAAACAACAATACCTTGAAATGCGTCATCGATTGTGATCGAGACGTCGATTGCAATGTAAAAAAATCCATCGGGCCTCTATTGGGATTCGGTAAAACAAATGTGCTAAAGGCGTCGGATTCACCGTACGAGTCCGAACACGTGGTAGATATTCTACGAATTAATACAATTAAAATGAATGTAATATAATATACGGTGCATATATGAACGATCATGCTGCGCATACGATACACGATACTTGCCGCTAAATACGAAAAGAATTGACAATATTGTCCTTAAAATAGTAGATCAAGATGACAACTTGATCAATTTCAGAGAAGAATAATGAAGAATAACTCTGTTTCTCAAACTACTGTGAGAGTGGAGAGCGAATTTGATGACGACGATAGATGCGAAACTATTGTGACGATGCTAAGAAATAAACTTGCTAATGCTGCCGTAGAAATTGACGACTTGCTGATGAGCGTTGGCATGCTCGAGTTTAAGATTGTTGATATGGAGTTGCAACTAAGTGCTAAGGATGCGTCGATTTCCAGGATGCAGTCTTTGATCGCTGAGCTTACTGAGGTGGTGGGCACGTCTGCTCACTCTGTTCCCCGGGAGCAGCCGATTGGTCCAGTGATCTCCGATAGCGCGCCAAGTGTTCTGGATGCCGTGGTAGTATCTGAGAAATCACCGTCCGGCGTGCGGTCCGCGGCGGTGGGTGTTGGAGACACTACTGTTTCCGGTGCTGTCGCCGTCGACCGCCCGTTGAAAACACCTCGAGACGGAAGGTCTAGGATCTTGATATTGGCCGATAGTCAAGGTAGGGAAAGTGCGTCCCATCTACGTCGCGGGATGCTGAGAGATTATAATGTGGAGGTCATCTTTAAGCCCAATGCGTCTTTTATGGATGTTGTTTGTGATTGTGGTAATCTTGCTCGAGATTTTGGTGATAGTGATTATATCTTCTTCTTGGCTGGTACTAATAATGTATTACGCGATGAAAGCCTAGATATAGCTAGACTTCGTACGAAGATTTCGTACCTATCGTCAACTAATCTTATAATGTTATCTGTCCCCTTTTTAAATTGTTATAATTATGTAAATGACAAAGGTTTCGAGTTTAACATGTCCTTGTATCGATGCTATCAAATGTGTAAATCTAGTCAATCTGTCGGATATGCCGATTTAAATTGTATTTTAGAGCCGCGAGACATGCAGAGACATGGGGTGCATATGGCACGATCGGGCAAGGCAAAGTTGTGCAAATACATCTGTCAATTGGTACAATATATTGCTAGTCAGTCAGCAAATGGATATACGGATCCAAATCTTGCGTTTTTGCGACCAAACTTGATATATGTGAAGACTGTGAATATTAATGAAACTGAATATGTATTTGATGAGTCGGCTTCGAGCTTTTTAATGAAACCAACGACCGATTGTCCACCTCTATAGCAGAAGCAACCGCTGACGGTGCACCTCCCGGGACATGCAATATTTTAGGAATGCCTGTAAAATGTACACAGAAATTAAGAATTTTGCACCAGAATATTCGTAGTGTAACTAATAAGGTGGCTGACCTGGAGGTGATACTGCAGCGAGGCCTCATCGATGTTCTTATGCTGACTGAACATAGGCAGTCAGTAGAGTCCATCATGTAGGTTTCATTTCCAAATTTTAAGCTGATATATTACTTTTGCCGTAATGTCAGTCGACACGGAGGTGTCTCATTGTATTGTTCGTTGTCATTTAGATTGAGAGATAGACCAGACATTTGTAATTTTTCTGCCTCAGGCGTTTTCGAGTGTTGTGGCGCTGAACTTTTCACAGATTTTTATTTTTTTTTAGAAATTTTTATTTGTTGTGGTATATAGACCACCTTCATCATCTTTTAATCTGTTTGTTGACAAATGTCTATGTCTCTTGGAAATGCTGAGGGATGAGGAAGGTGGCACAGTTCTGATAGGTGGTGATTTTAATGTGGAGTTACTGACTCCATCAAGTTATAGAACTTTGCTACTAGCTGTCTTAAACCAATTTAAGTTGTTCCCACTAATCACAGTACCTACTAGAGTGACCCCGACTTCATCCTCCTGCATAGATAATTTTTTTACAAAGTGTTCACCGGCTGATTGTTTTGCCACCCGTGTGGATTTTAACTTATCTGACCACCATGGTCTGATTTTAGATATAAGTTGTTCTTTTCACGGTAAGTCTGCACCACCGCCTATTTGGAGGAGGAAATTTTGCGTTAACTCAATGAATAGGTTTAGACAATTATTGAGTGGTGAATCGTGGCTGGCGGCTTACGGGCGAGAATCGGTTGATGCGTCATTCGAGGCTTTCTCAGATGTTTTGATTCAGTGCCTGGACCAATGTTTTCCTTTGATCCACTGATCTCAAAAACCAAAAATCAATTATCCTTCATGGATTACACCTAGCTATCAAAAATAAACTTTTATTCCTTAAAGATATGAGTACACGATATGGTATTTTCAGACCTCACCTGATTGAGTATACAAAATTTTATAATGAAATGCTGAGAACAAATCAAATTGAAGCAAATAACTCTTTGATACTACGATCTTCGAATAAAAGCAAGGCTGTCTGGTCATTGATCAACAAGAAGCGCTGTAACTATGCTCAGGAATTTACTCTACCCGATGCTGTATCTTCCAGTGATATAGGTGAACGCTTCGCGACACATTTCTCATCTACCGTAAAGAAGTTGTTGCTTGATACATTTGATGGCAGCCCCGTTGATGCTGGTGCGATTGATGAGTATGTCCCTATGTCATCGGCCTCTTTTTTTCTTGGGCCGGTATGTGATTCTGACGTGTTGAATGTTATTAATGGCTTGTCTGCTACTAGTTCTGGTGATGACACAATCCCTGGATTTATTGTCAAGCAGAATGCGGATATTCTGGAGGGACCTTTGGTGTATATTATAAATTTCTCCTTCATCACTGGAGTTTTCCAAGTAAATTAAAAAGCGCTATTATAAATCCTTTGTACAAAAAGGGTGACCGCAATGACCTTTGTAACTACAGGCCAATTAGTTTGCTAAACTTCTTTTCCAAAGTCATTGAAAAAATTATAAATCATAAGCTTCACTCTTTTTTGGAAAAATATGACATGATATCAAAATATCAACACGGTTTCTGTCGGGGTAGATCGATAGACTACACTAGGAATGTATATGCCTGCATGGATGGAAGGACTCCGTGTCTTGGATTGTTTGTCGACTTGTCGAAGGCTTTTGATTGCGTTCATCACTCAATCTTGCTGCGCAAGCTGGAGAGATATGGAGTCATTGGTGTGGCTCTGGATTTGTTTAGGTCCTATCTTTCTGATCGCCAGCAGAGGGTCTGTGTTGGGGGCAGGATGTCAACACCTTCAGTCTTGGACGTTGGTGTGCCTCAGGGATCAAGCCTTGGCCCAACTTTATTTTTGTTATACATTAATGATCTTCCGACTGTGTTGCACAATGCTGATGTCTCGTTATATGCTGATGACATCAATATCTTTCTGTCTGCCAATAATTTCGACAACTTGCTGGAGAAGGCATCTAGAGCATATGACCGTGTGACGCAGTGGCTAAAACTCAACTGGTTGATTATTAACTCGGGCAAAACGAAGTGTATTGTGTTTGCCAAGAGCGTCAGTATTGGCGAAGTGCAGCTTGGTCCCAGTAGCGTACGGATTGATGCTTCGTGTCGGTTGCTGGGTCTTCAGGTCGATGACTCCTTGGGCTGGTCTCAGCATGTAGTCGGACTGGCATCTAGGCTTACAAGAAGCTGCTATGCGTTGTACCAATTGAGGAAGAAAAACATTCAGTATAGTTTTAATGGCAAGTTGTGATGCCAAGTATCGTTGCGGTAACCGTGCTTTTGTATCTACTCCATTGCCGACGGCAGCGCTACCTTACTACAACGGCACGATACCGGCACGTCCTATCAGGTTCCACATTATTGATGGGATACTGACAATGCCACATGAAGCTCTAGAAACTGCCAATTTTTGAAGAATATTTTTGACAGTATAAATGGCAGCACCGTAAGCTCCCCAAAGCACAGTTTTGTAATCAATGCCCCAAGATCATCGACACTGATTTTTTTGTCGATGACGAAACACAAGACTGAACTGGAAAAAAAGTTGAAACCGCCAACAAATTAATCTACAACCAATAAATAAATGTTGAGGGTATGTTACCATTTACTATCAATTCGCCATAGAGAAAAATTTTAGACACGTCGAATATGATTGTGCCCAGTGATGGCGAAACCAGATACGATTAAATAAAGAACAGAGAAGAACGTTTATTTTATCCTTATATAATAATATTAACATTATTTGGACAAAAAAAATTAGCGAGGACGTGTCAAATTTGCAGCCAACATCTCCTAACGGATGATCATTACGTAAACAATGTTAAAATCCTATTCTATTATTTTATACATATATGTTGGATAATTATATCAATTTAAACAATCTAGTGGACAGGCAAAAGGACTTTTGCCAGTTGTGAAACAACCTAGCCGCTTTAGAAGTCCCTGATCACAGTAACTATGTGTAAATATTAGGTTTCTTCGAGCAGAGAATTCGAACTTAGTTCGGTATTCATTCGTTCACCTATGAGTGCGCATGCGCGACCGATGACTAATTGTAAACTAGTACGGTATTTTCAACTGCTCGAACTCCAAAATAAACAAAAGTGCCGGTGTAAATAGGTTTAAACAAACCTAACCTACAAATACGCCTAGAAATCAGGTGATAGTACTTTGTACTTCGCTTGCACTGGAGATTTATTGAATATGGACTTACTGCAAAGTAATTTTATATAAATAATAATAATATTATCTATCAAACTACATAAAATGCATATATTTAATATTTAAAAACTTATTCTTACATACTGTTTGTGTGGCGGTATTAGAGGAATCAGAGTTTGTGTTGATTGAAAATGCACTTTCTACTTCCACTGCATTAAATGAAGTACAAGATTATAAAACATGGAAAGTCAATTCAACCAAAATTTTTATTGATTTGTATAAAAGATACAGAAAACAGATTGGCGGTATGGAAATCAAACATTTGAAGAAAATGTGGGAAATAATAGCAGCAGACTTGAACCAACAGTACAAGATAAATGTTTCGTCGAGCAATTGGAACGAAATTATAAAAAAATTGTTGATAATGCAACGAACACAGGTAGAGGAAGGAAATTTTTCGACTACGAAGCAGAGATGAGTAAGGTTTCCGGAAGAAAGCTTAATATTTATCCAGAAGTGCTTCTGTGCAATACGATAAAAACGATCATGCCAAATTTGCCCACCGAAGAGCTACCTGAAAAATCTGTGCAACGAAGAATCTGTGATTAAAGAAAAACGTCTAAAGCTACTACAGTTCCTAAAATTAAGAAGTAAAAGTATTGTAAAAGAATGACGTACTAGAGAATATGCGGAGAGATAGAAAAATATATCATGGGGAGAAGTTAAAACTAGGCGAAAGTTGAAAGCGATAAGCAAAAATTAATAAGAGAACAGAAGAACAAATGATATTAACGAAGAAAAGAATAGGTTACGTCGGTATACGTCGAAGGAAGACAAGTGCCGGTATCGGTAACAAGCCTCGTGGACATTAGATATAGGGCAGTAAGAATAAGTTAGTAGAGCAAACAGCTGTAAGGAGATAACAATAAATAGTTTCAAGTGCCAAGAGTGCCTATTATTAAATACCCATGTAGAAGATCACATAAGCGTGCGAGAATATTGCAATACTTAATGTTGGTTGGCACTGAACCAACCTTTGTTACGAAACGCCGGAAAGAGGTATTGGACATTACGTTCTGCACTAACTATTTGAGCACAAAAATATCTGAGTCGAAAGTCTCAAGGGAGCCTTCATGCTCGGACCATAGACATATTCTATCCTATATCAAAATCGGCCCAAGAACGGTCGTAGACCCAGAAAGCACAAGGTGGGACGGGTACACACGCTCGCTAGTGTTAAGATGGAAGATGTAGCCAACACGATTAGTGACCGTAAAAACATAGAGACAATGGCTGATGATGTAACCACATCAATCGTCTGTGCGTATTACGAAAACTGTCCACGTAAGAGGAAGAAGGACAACAGATCTGCCTCTTGTTGGAACAGAGACTTTGAAAACAAAACGCATAAAGTTCATAGGCTATGAAACCGAACGGACCAAGCCAGGTGGCTGGGAAGTATACAGAACTACTCTAACGATCTACAATAAAGCTATAAGAAGGGCCAAAGGGGAGTCCTGGAGGAAGTTCTGTGAGAGTATAGAATATACTATATAGGTAGTGTGAGAATTCGCAGGATTCTCTCAAGAGAGCCGCGGGCAACCCTGGGGGTCAAACGCCCGACGGTACCTTCACGGCCTCTGGAAAAGAGACGCTAGAGATCATGATCCAGAGCCACTTTCCCAACTGCCTGACTCTGACTGACAATAGCCCCTCGACCAGTCAACCTAAGTGGCGGTAAAGACTAGACATACAACACTGGCCACTCGAAAAAGGATATACGTTTTGAGAGAGATATAGAGGGCGAAACCAGATTAACGTCCATACGTGAGTACTCGGGGGAAATCGACCAAAAAGCGCGTGGATTTTAAAATCAGCTGTTCTCCCAATTGCCAACTCTAACCTCAAAAAACACTTGTTTTGATGTTAACATATCTAGTAGTCTATCTGTTCTGCAGTTATTTCGAGGTTTCTTTTTGTGTTTTCAAGTAGTTAGTCGATCTGGAACTCCAACAGCATTAGACCAGTAAGTACGTACGTCACTTATTTCAATGATTATGCCCCTGCGGCTGTTGACGCAATGTGATTTCTGCCCAGTGCTCTGAATGACAACGTGAAGAAATTCAAGCAAGCGCGGGTAAACGGCGGGAGTAACTCGTGACCCTCCCGAGTCGGCCCAGCTTTCCACCATCCTCTGCCATGCCCCCGCTTCTGTCCGCGTGTTTTCCACGGTCGTCTGCGGTGTGGGCGGGTAAGAAAACTCGTTTTTTCGAGTTTTGAACTTGCAGGGGTGTGTCCGTGTCCCAACCTTCTTTTGCCGACAGGGTACCTATTTTGGGCCCTTGTTTGGGTACTTCAGGTTGGTGACTTCGGGCCGCCTCGAAGAGTTTCCTTGGGCTGACCGCTGCATTTTTTGGCTCTTCGGTGCGTGCTTTGAGGTAAGTGTGTTTTGTTTTCTTTTTTCATTGGGGCCCGAGAACCATTCCGGGTCCCAGCTCGTCTCCACCCACTTTTTCGCCGTCATGCCGGATTGCGTGTGCGGAAAGTCCTTCCGCACCGATGTAGTCATTCGTCAGCACATTCGTCGGCGTTACTGTCGCGGTGCTAATAATCCTAGCACCAAATGATCCTTTTGCGACACTGGAGAGTTCGACACCTACGCCGGTATGCGTCAACATCTCCGCCTTGTTCATCCAGTAGAGTATAATCGCGACCTGGAGGAGCAGGCGGAAAACCGGACCTCTTTCAGGGGCAGTGGGTGGACCGACGAGGAGATGCTGCGGATGGCGACGAAGGAGGTCAAGTTCACCGGCAGGTATATCCACTCTTATCTAGTCGGCCTCTTCCCCCACCGTTCGCAGGAAGCCATCAAGGCTCGGCGTCGGTTGGCGGATTACCGGGAGTTCCCGGTAAGGAGTTCCTTGAGTCCCTGAGAGACCCTGAGCAGCTTCAAAATGAGGACCTCATAGAGGAGATCGAGGAGGAGGATAACGTGGTGCAAGAGGTTCAAGCGGAGCTGGTGGAAGAGGCTTTTAACCCTTTTCCTGTTATGCCAGTTCCTGCTACGATCGAGCCGAACCGTATACCTGACCCGTCATTGCAAGTGCATACGTCCTCACCTCCGCCGTCACCACGACGTCTTCATCCACGTACACGTCGTCAGACCATGGAGAGAGTGGGGAATCGACGAGTGGCTCAAGCAGTGTCGGCTGAGGAAAGGATTATTCCAATCCCGACCCCTCGAGCTCCCGCATTGGCCGAGGCGGGACCCGTTCCGGGACCGCCGCCTACCGAGCCTCCGTCTCCCCCTCCTGTGTCACCACGTCGCCCAGCCGCGGACCCAGTCTGGGAATACATTTTCCTCTACAAGGCTGCAGAGCGGTGAAGGGGCGTCCGCTATCCTCCTGAAGGTCCTGAAGGTCAACCAGCCAGCACTGAACAATGGGGCAGAGGCACCCGTTGGCGGAACTGGAGAGGTGGCCAACCGTGCGCTCCGTTTCAAGGCGGCTCAGCGCATGTATGAGTAGAGTCGCAAACGATTGGTCAGGCACATCCTCGACGGGACAGATTATATTTTTCCCGCCAAGTGTCCACCAATCGCGGAGATCAAGGACCGGTATAAACCGCTTTTCTCTGCCGGCTCTCCTCTCGAGCTCCAGGACTTCTGGTCTTATAAAGACCACGATGTTCCGACCTACGCCCCCTACACCGTTGCTGACGTTCGGGCGGGAATTCGCAGGATGAAGACCTCCGCACCCGGACCTGACAAAGTGTCTCAGGATACACTCCGACGATTTCCGGTCAGAAGGTTAGTTCTCTTCTTGAGCATCATAACCGCGACCGGAATCATCCCTAGGCGTCTCAAGGAACACCGTACGGTGCTCATTCCAAAGGGAGGGGATAGTCTAAATATCGACAACTGGCGGCCTACTACGATTGCCTCCGCGGTGGCTTTATAACAGTCCCCGGCTTCACGCCTAGCTCGTCTCCCTAGCCATCCAAATCAGCGGGGCTTTCGTCCCGTTGATGGAGTACTCATCACCTTGTCATTGGAGGCCAATATCAAGGAACGGCGCGCGGCAGCGAGACCGTACAATGTGCTGGCCCTCGATCTCAGGAAAGCCTTTGACACGGTCTCGCATTACTCCATCGATAGAGCACTCCAGCGGTTCAGGGTCGACGAGCGAACAAGGAGACTGATCAGGAGTCAGTATGCGGACGCTTTCACCGCCGTTACCGCGGGTGGGTTGACCACAGAACCCATTTCCATTACCCGCGGAGTGAAACAAGGTGATCCGCTCTCTCCAGTAGTTTTACAGTAGTCATACCGATCGGTACGTCGAACGTTAGGGTCTTAGGCTATGCCGACGACCTTTTGCTTCTCGGCCCTTCCATCCAGGCCGCCAGAGGAACGTTCCGTCGAGCGGTCGAGTTTCTTAACGCGAGGGGGCTTGCTCTTAATCCTTGTAAGAGCGCGGCCCTCTCCGTCGCTGTAGTACCGGGCAAGAAGCAGCTGTATTCTCATACCAGGGCGAGATTCTTCGCATCCGGCGGACCCCTGAAGCAGCTTGGCCCGGCCGATCTCTTCAAGTACCTTGGTGGTAGGCATAACTACATGGGCGGCACTATGGATATCAGACAGGGCGAGCGTTGCGGAGCGGGCAGCAATTGGGTCCGGAATCCACCACGTTACTGACCTGGAAGAGACTACGTCGCCGCCGCCCAGTTGCGGGCAAACCTCCTTCCCACCAAGGGAATTCCATCAAAACCCCCCGAAGAGCGCAGGTGCAGGACATGCAGGGCGAATGTGGGGTCTCTCTCACACGTCCTGCAAAAATGCCCATTGACCCATTGGCACCGAATTCGGCGACACGACTACGTCGCTGGTCGACTGCGTCAAATCGCTGAGCGCAAGGGGTGGGTGGTGCAGGATGAGCCCCACATACGTACCACGGACGGAGCCGTTCGCAACCCAGATTTGTTTTTTTTCCTTCGGCGAAAGCGCTATTGTGTGCGACGTAACGGTGGTGTGGTAAGGACCCAGATCTCTTTCAGAGGCTTACCTAGACAAAACCAACTATTACGGCGCACCGGCTTGCCTGGTTGGCCTCCAGAGGGCATTCCCCGGCAAGCAACTCGAGATGCGCGCTTTAGTGATTGGTGCAAGAGGGACATGGTGTCCGCTTAACTCCGCAATTGCGGAGGACCTGTCCCTCTCGGCGAGGGAAGTTGAGTCCCTGATTCTCAACGCCATCGGTGGCAGCATAATCATCCACGCGGAGTTTATGCGCACGGTGCACCGTCGCCGTCTCGAGGCTCGCCGTGATAGGTAACCCCTGATTTGACGACCCCGATTAAGACAACCCCGATTATGACGACCCCGATTTGGACAACTCGATTGTGACTTCCGGGGAGTGTTTGTGCTTACAATCTTCAGTTTCTTTTCTACCTGTCTATACGTAAGCATTTGCTTTTTCTGCCACGTGGTGGCCTTATTATTATTGGTCCTGTTCTTACAGGTACCTGGCGGAGGGCGACCCGCGTCGCACCCGATATGCGGCGCAGTGCCACGGGGGGCATACAATCAAACCCCGCAACTCGTACTCAAAAAAAGGCGCGCCGCCAATA
Organism: Melinopterus prodromus; assembly: GCA_964023965.1. NCBI lineage: Eukaryota > Metazoa > Arthropoda > Insecta > Coleoptera > Scarabaeidae > Melinopterus > Melinopterus prodromus. The sequence goes on along the minus strand of OZ030395.1, from coordinate 19,993,408 downwards.
GCCAAATGCCTCGTCATCTAATTAGTGACGCAAGAATGGATTAACGAGATTCCCACTGTCTCTACCTACTATCTGCCGAGGGAACGGGCTTGGAAAAATTAGCTGGAAAAGAAGACCCTGTTGAGCTTGACTCTAGTCTGGCAATGTAAGGAGACATGAGAGGTGTAGCATAAGTGAGAGACCATGTCGCCGTTGAAATATCACACTGTTTCTTTACTTACTCGGTGAGGCGGAACGCGTGCGCTGTTCGCTTAGGCGGCGGCTGTCACGGTGTTCTCGAGCAAAACGTGTAGAGCGGCGCGACTTGTCTCGCCGGACGCCGATATATGCTCCCGCGTGATCCGATTCGAGGACTCTGCCAGGCGGGGAGTTTGACTGTGGCGGTACATCTTTCAAAGAATAACGCAGGTATCCTAAGGCCAGCTCAGCGAGGACAGAAACCTCGTGTAGAGCAAAAGGGCAAAAGCCGCACAGGGCGCCAGACGGACGGCGGGATCTCTTCGCTACGTTCCGTCGGCCTCTAGCGGTCGAACCGGGGTACTAATAAGTTCGATGTCGGATCTTGGAATTGAAGGGTTCAAATCCAGGTGGAGGTGTAATTTCCAAAAATTGTCCTCACCTGGGTTAATTATTATTCGCTTTTTAGTTGATTCTACATTACTGACGAGTTTGCGTAATAACCATTTTCCCTTGAATTTATTCATCTGTATGAGCTGTTTAGCAATAAACATTTAGCGATTCCTAGTTAGCAAACTTCCATCTAGCCCCAATAGGTGCCACGATGGATTTGTTTAATTCGAAACTCGGAGTACAAGTCCTGAAGTGACAAACAAAACCTATAAATTTCCACAGCCTCTGTAGCTCAACTGGGAGAGCTGTCAACCGGAAATTGGAGGGTTCCTGGTTCAAATCTAGGCGGAGGTGTTTTTTTCCAAAACTTGTCCTCACCTGGGTTAATTATCATTCGCTTCTTTAGTTGATTATAATTAACAATTGAATATCACTGCAATTATAAGTTTCAGAACAGGATGAGAGGAAAAACAAGTGGTGGTGATACCTGCGCCTATAAGCACTGTGCAAATAGTTTATATTCACCAAAGGATAACAAGGAAATGCTCAATTATTTTAGATTTCCTAAAGATAGTATGATGTATGTTATGCTGTATTTGTAATCGAAAAGGTTATGTTGTACTACCATTGACCATACTGTTTGTTTTTAGGGTTAAAATATGGCTGTAACCTTGTGAAAGAGATGATTTGATATCGCAAGTTGGAAAAAAAATTGTATTGCCACTACCGTGTGTAGTAGTAGGTACCCATTTTACTGCAGACAAGTTCATGAATGCAGAGAAAAAATGTTTTTTATCATTAGCTGTCCCAAAGGACTACAAAGAAAACTTACCAGCAGAGCCATTATCAAAACTAAATAAGATTAATCATAAATAAGGTGTAATAAAAGTCTCCTATCTTTGCATATTTCTAGTTTTTGTTTACTTAGGAGACATGTTTCGGTTTTCTAAAAACCATCATCCACGCACCACGCAACGTAACACATCAAATGTATACAACCACACAATTGAGACGGGCCATAAAATCGATCAATTGTATTGTTATTCTTTATGGTAGTCAAATAAAACTATATGTGGTGCGTTCTTTTCTATCCAGTCCCGTGGCTGTTCAATTTTTTCTTTTTGGTTGCTCTGGGTCGAGCTATTATTTGCGTGGAGGGTTGTTGCGAAATATAGTTTAATTACATTGTATAATTGAGGCTAGGTCATCCAACCCATCTAACCTGCAGACAATTGCTTGGCCGAAAATGCAGACGTCAGGCGTTTCAAATCGGAACAGGCGTCCAAAACGTGCAAATTAACATTAACTTATATCAAAAGCAGTGTGCAACCAAAAATCCTAGCTAAGGATTTTTGGGCGCCCGAAACAGCTCATGACGTCTTGCCAGGTTCATATAAAAGCCACGGCATGGGATGGGAAGAGGATCAATCAGTAATTTGCAGCACCTCAGTATACGCTCAAAGATCGTGTTTCACCGTCGCCAGTCAGCTGTGATATTGGAATTCCGCGTGGTCAGCAATACACGACCTGTGTAAACAACACTGCGAGTTTTATTTACATCCATCCTAACCTAGAGCCGTCTCCCATTAAGAGCTACGTAACAGTAGCGTTAAATTGTTACATAAATGCACAAAGGGCCAAAAAATGGATTTACTTGAGCAATTTCAAATTACAAAGCACAATTTGAACACACAGATAAATCTGTTGAATGACCAACTTTTATTTAATGTAAAACCTTTATTTACACATCTGGATTTAGTTGATGGAGTGCTCCTCACCTTGTCATTGGAGGCCAATATCAAGGAACGGCGCGCGGCAGCGAGACCGTACAATGTGCTGGCCCTCGATCTCAGGAAAGCCTTTGACACGGTCTCGCATTACTCCATCGATAGAGCACTCCAGCGGTTCAGGGTCGACGAGCGAACAAGGAGACTGATCAGGAGTCAGTATGCGGACGCTTTCACCGCCGTTACCGCGGGTGGGTTGACCACAGAACCCATTTCCATTACCCGCGGGGTGAAACAAGGTGATTCGGTCTATCCAGTAGTTTTTAATTTAGTGCTGGATGAACTGATCTCTGGTCTCGAAGCCATGGAGGGAGGCATACCGATCGGTAAGTCGAACGTTAGGGTCTTAGGCTATGCCGACGACCGTTTGCTTCTCGATCCTTCCATCCAGGCCGCCAGAGGAACGTTGCGTCGAGAGGTCGAGTTTCTTAACGCGAGGGGGCTTGCTCTTAATCCTTCTTAGAGCGCGGCCCTCGCCGTCGCTGTAGTACCGGGCAAGAAGCAGCTGTATTCTCATACCAGGGCGAGATTCTTCGCATCCGGCGGACACCTGAAGCAGCTTGGCCCGGCCGATCTCTTCAAGTACCTTGGTGGTAGTATAAATATAAATGCACAAAGGGCCCAAAAATGGATTTACTTGAGCAATTTCAAATTACAAAGCACAATTTGAACACACAGATAAATCTGTTGAATGACCAACTTTTATTTAATGTAAAACCTTTATTTACATATCTGGATTTAAATTCAATACAAACACACTCCTAGTTTGATACTACCATGGTTACTTGTGCCATTGGTTGCATACACCACCATTTATTATAACTGGTTCTAGAATTCCTTCCATATGCCCTCTATCACTGTCCGACCACCATCACGACGACACGCCATTGCTTTGCTCAATTTCTTCTTCAATTTCTTACAAGGGCCGCGCTATCCATATATTAATGTTTGTTGCCGGTTTTAGAAGTGACTGTGAGTAATTTATTTTTTAAGTGTGTGAATTTTCACTGTTCTTTTTATAGATTTAGGGCCGATGATGGTTATTACAAAACCGAAACATGTCTCCTAAGTAACTAAAAGTAGAAATATGCAAAGATAAGAGGCTTTTATTACACCGAAATATACTACAACTTTGCAATATGGATTCAGCACATCAAGGGCTTTGTGGACTGTTTCACTAACAACTAAGCTATTGTTTAAATATATTTTTAATATACAGGGTGCTTATTTTATTATGGAAATTTGGTAACCATTCCTTTTTTAAATAGATCATCCTATATATTTATACATTTTTTAATTCTAAAATTATTAATTCTAAGATTTTTTTATACTAATTTGAATAATATATGCGTAAAAGGAAGATCAAAACCTTGGAGCGGTGGATTCCACGGAAATTCCAATAATAATGTCCATGTTAACAACTATAATAACAGTAATAGTGGAGAAGATCGTCAGTCCAATAGCTCCCAGCAACAACCCCCAAGCCATGCTAGATACGAGCAGAGGAATTATAGGAGCCATGAGTGGGGGAAGAACAGGGCCGCCGCAACTAGGTGTGCAAAAATACCCATAACGCAACTAAATAATCAATAGCAAAGAAAAATTAAACTTATGGCCTTATTCTCTAAGAACCGCATAACAGAATGTTAAATAAGCGAAATCTAACAGCGAATTTAACAGAGCAACGCTCGAACGCTATTTTCTATCGACCTCTGTAATTTCTGTATCCGCAACGGCGGCTAATGTCATTGTTGTTGTCGAACGGTCAACATAACCTAACATACTTATATTTACGCTTTGTATATCGTTTTGTAGCGAAAGCGAATGGCGAAAACCTCTGTCAATCAATACGAAGAGTAAATAACACTGATGCAGACTGATGTCGTTTTTCGAGCGGGGGCAATAAATCCAAATATTGACCCAAAATATTTGAGTAAGAAGTGGGAAAAATTGGTCGAAAAATTAAATGCAGTCGGTGGGCCATCACTTTCTGTTTCTGACTGGAAGAAGGTAAGTCAATAAAAAATGTATTCTGTATGGTTTTAAAGGTGAAGCTTTTAATAACAACCAATTTATTACTGATACCATATTTATTTCTTTTTCTACTTTACTTATAGCGATTTAACGATTGGAGAAATTGTACGCGGGCAAAGTTTAGAATCGTTGATTTTAGAAATGCTAAATGCTAAAGGCTTTTGAAGAGCGGGGCCTAGCGGTATGGGGCAAAGTGACGGTGCTTGGCTCGAAAGACGTTAATGTGACCGGTGGGCTACAGGTGGCTGCGGTGACACAAGTATTGGACGAGCAAGTCAATGAAGCTATGGAAAGTGTGGAAGACGACAATGCAATTCGGGTGGAGGAAGTGTTTGAGTTATTACCTGAAGAATTTCAAATTGTCGATGAACCTCTGCCATTGAACCGAACTGCAGACCTCCCTCCCCGCCCTACTACCACACAGGCAAAAACTCCGACTACAAGTAAGGAGCGCGTTTAAAAAAAATGGGGGATGAACACCTCAGCTATTATAAAAAAATGTGGATGAAGTGGAGTTAAGAAAGTTGGATGTTGAACACCGGCAACTCACCTTGGAGGAACAAAAGTTTAAATTTGATATTCAAAAATATGAATTTGAAAATCCTGGCGTTAAATTTAGACCTTAGGAAAAATATCGAGTTGAATACTTCTGTAATTCGTCCCCAGGTGGCGGATAGGGGGAAGACCACAGCCTCCGGATAAAGGCTATGGTTAGTGCTGGTTATAAAGGACCCCTGTGGACCTAAAACTATGCAAGCGGCCACGAAGGCCGCACCGCGGACCAACTCCTCTCATCCCAGCTGTCGTGTCGTGGCCTAGGGACTGCACGGAGGTATTACGGCGCCGAGGATGCCCCTGTTAGCAGGTGGCTCCTCCGATAAACCATGCAACTTCGGTTGGCTTAATTGTGCGGACTGAGAGGAGACAACCTCAATAAAAATCCAAAATCAGTCAGGCCGATGGGACGCATAGCTAGATGGTTGACTAGTTCCGAATGACTCCAAACTCCGCGACCGAAACTGGCGACCCCGGTTGTATTTTGACTTCCTGTGGCAAGCGGGGCTGTGCCATGGGTGACGTGTTTTTCCCTAGCTACTCGTGGGAACAATTTCTAAGAGTACGTTTTTTTACAGGGAATATCGCGCCCTTACCAGTGCCAAACCAAATGGAGGTCAATGAACGCCCCACGGAACAAGTACCGGTTCCAGTGGTACAGGCTCCAGAGCCTAGCCAGGACGAACCGGTAACCACAGACACCAGCTTCGAGAAGGAGGGGACCGAAGCAACGACGGCTAACGTCACAGCCCAGAGGCCCAGATTCAGCGGAGCTGCAAGGAAAAGATATAACTATCTTCTGAAACAAGGTGTACCAAAGGCAGAAGCCCCAACAAGGGCCCTACAACCTATACATCCGAAAAAGGCCGAGGATAAATCGGACTCACAATCAGATGCTGACACGGAGAAGAAGGGATCAACAAAAGAACCCGATCTGACGGCAGCACACCGACAAACATACTCCTCAAGAAAACCAGAACAGAGGTGGACAAATCTGGTGACTAGACCTCCAAGCCCGGACCCAGCTGCCCCAAGCCTCTTCGGTTAACCTTCAGTCAGGCGGCTGGAGGAATACGAGTAGGGGTGATGTCCAAGAACTTCCCAGAAGAACGCCTTACAGCAGAGCAAATTAAAGCACTTCAAGAGGCCATTCTGGATAAAGCTCTTCAGCTGGAATTAACAGGGGAAGATATAAAGCCCAAATTCCTCAGCTCGCACAGCAGACCTGGCTGGCTGGCTTTGGTGTGTGCGGACGAAGCCACCGACAAGTGGTTGAAAACCGTCACACCGCCCCTAAAACCCTGGGAGGGGGCCAACCTGAAGGTCGTAGAGGAAAAGATTTCCCTCATACGGAAGTAGTCATTAGCTACTTCCCATCAAACCAAGAGTACACGACGGAGAAGGTACTCTGTTGAAAGTCCAGAACAAGGACCTAAACACAAAAAACTGGAGGGTTTTGAGAAAAAAACCACAAATGGCTCCACTGTAGAGCTGACCCTATCCATAGATCAGCAGTCTAGCAACTGGCTGAAAGGAAAGAAGTACAGGGTCACCTACAAATTTGGTGAAATCCCACTTCACCCAAAAAATCCAAAGCCCGACAAGATCGCCCCGGTGAGAACGAACGGGCCGAAGGAGCAACCCACCCAATACGGCAAATGACGGCAAGGGAACAAACCCGCAGGGGCCAAAGGACGGAAGACCTAACAATCCCGAACCGTCAACGTCGACATCATCCTCGACTGCTGCCTCACACTCCAGAGCAAAGGCCGCGCCTCGGCCGAGCGGACATACTCTGCAGGGCAAGCCCAAACCTAGCAAAGGAGGGAGACAGCAGTGGAAACATGGTTTCGGAGGGGACCGAAAGGCGAGCAACCGCCGGGACTCCCAGTAGTTTCCGACATGAAAACCACTACATTTTCCTGCATTCAAGTAAACCTCCACCATGCAAAAGCTGCATCTAGCGTGCTTTCAAGGAGGTTTACAAAAGAACGGTTGAATGTAGGATTAATCCAAGAACCCTGGATTAGCAGAGGACGAATTGCCGGACTCACCACTAGATCCTGTAAGTTGCTCTACAGCACCTCCCACGAAAACGTGAGAGCGGGTCTGATGTTTAACACAAATTCTGTATTTTTTCCCATTCCAGAATTTACAACCAGCGATCTCGCCACGGCGACAATGGAAGCTCCGACGAAGAAAGGAAAGAGACAGATAGTTGCAGATAGTTGTTGCCTTAGCCTACTTCCAAGGAGACGCCGCATCCCCACCGCCAGTGGAAGTCGAACGCCTCATCCTATGGTGCAAAAGGGAAAACAAACACCTAATACTCGGATGCGATGCGAACGCACACCACATTATATGGGGCAGTATTGATACCAACAGCAGAGGTGTGTACCTATTTGACTATATTTTTGCAAACGAGCTCGACATTCTTAACAAAGACAATAAACCCACCTTCATTACATCAGTCAGGAAAGAGGTACTTGGACATTACCCTAGCTGACAACTACATTAGTCAATACATAACAAATTGGCACGTATCGGACGAAATCTCCCTATCGGACCACCAACACATTAGATTTGACATCAAAGGGATCGAAAGCCGCCTCTGTGAGTTCAGAAACCAGGACAGCCTACAAAGAGCACTTATCGTCGGATTTAGAGGGAACTCTGAATCCCATAGAGACTGCAGACCAAATTGAAGATGCCACAACACACCTGCAATCAACAATAAGTGCAGCGTACCAAAAACAGCACTAAACTCATCACACGAGAAATTAGCACTTAAAATATATTTATCTGGTTTAAATGAACCACTATGGTCAATCATACGATCGCAAAAACCAAATAGTTTATATGTTTGAAATACGCTGGTAAAAACAGGTGTCAGATATATAAAATAAAAATCTTGATGTTCTTCACTGTTTCGTTTAATAATCTTGTCAGTTACCGGTTTCGCCTAAAGTACAGAACAGTAAAAAAATATATAAAAACAGCAAAAAATAGTAAAAAAATATAGTCTTTAACATGCAATACTTTTAAACAGTGGCTCCACAGTAAGATCTACCTGTTCGTTTAGTAGCCCTTTCGTTTTTGAGGCTCGCCAAATTTCCAGCGCCTCAAGTAATGTAAGCTTGTAACCTTTCTTCTGTTGATGTAAAATGCTGATGTTATCCTTTAGCTCACTTTTGTGTCCAGTATATAAGAGGTGCCTACCAAAGGCCGATAAATGTTTGGCTCTCCGATGTTCATTTATTCTTGTTCTTATAGATCTTCCAGTCTCACCAATGTAAAACGCCTCACATTCATCGCACCTAATTCTGTAGACACCACTTTGTGACCATTTTTCTCTGGTAGGTTTTGCAGAAATAAGAGACATCAAGGAGCCCCCAGTCCTGAACGCGCATCTCACTCCATATTTGTTTAAAAATCTATCCACCATCCCCACGCTGTCGTTGAAAAAGGTGAAACATCGCCTTGAAACCTCTCTATCCTGTATGCATCTAATGGAGAGAGGATGAGTCTTCATTATCTCGATGTTTATGATTTTGTTTATCGTCTTGATGTTATAACCATTCTTGAAACCCAGCCAGCAAATAGTTTCCAATTCCTTGTTTCTTTCGAGGTCTTGAAGAGGAATTCTGAGTGCTCTTTGAGCCATAGAACGAAAAGCGGCAAATTTATGTGAGTGATGGTGATTAGAATCCGATGGTATCAGGGCACTGCAGGTTGTAGGCTTCCTGTAGATATCAAAGATAAAATTGTTTTTTTCCCTTCCTGCTATTGATATCAAGGAAGTTTATAGAACCATCATTTTCTATCTCGGAGGTGAACTTGAGGGTGGGCATTAAGTTGTTGATGTAATTACTAAATTTTTCGAGGTCAAGTCGGCTTCCAATCCAGAAACACAGGACATCGTCCATGTATCGGTGCCAAGTGGAAATGAACTTTTTGTATGGATTTCTGTCATTCATTATAAATTCTTCTTCGATGTGGTTCAAGAATATGTTGGCAATTATTCCAAAGATTGATGAGCCCATTTGGATTCCTCCCTCGATTTTGTAATTCTTCCCATTGTAGGCACACTAATTGTTATCCAAAATATGCTTGACAATGTCAAATATATCCTGGCTCTCTAAATCACTGAACTTCGAGTTGGTGAGTGTATCTTTGATAATGTTAAGAGTGTATTGTATAGGAGTACTACAGTATAGGTTCTCCACGTCGAATGATACCATTGTGATTCCTTGTGGGTTCAGTGGCGCAATACAGTCTGTCTGTTCTTTGCTGTTTTTTATCGTGTATAACAGCGGGAAGTCTTCAGTAGAAAGAATGGGTGTCATTATCTTTGCTAAACGATTTGTGGGAGTATCGTAGAATATAACAATCGGTCTCAATGGTTTGTCTGCCTTGTGAAGTTTAATTAGCCCATAAATGTTTGGGAGATGTAAATTCATATCTATCAGTGGTAACCTAGTCCTGTTAAGGGTCTTGATAGTGTCTTCCTTCTCTTTTATAATTCGTTTTGTGGTAGTGGTGAGTTAATTTAGAGGGCTTTTCCTTAGTTCTTGAAAACCATTGTCAGCAAGAAACTGTGTCATTTTGGTGTTGTATTCTACATCGTAGATGACAGCAAGTCCCGCATTATTGTCGGCTTTTATAATATTAGCATTGTTCGTCTTCCACTTTTTCTTTATGGAATCAATGATTCTTTCCTCCTCAATGTTCCTCCCGCTCGTATTTCTTCTTCGATCCTCCCTTCTTAGGTATTCTAAACAATCATTCCGGATTTCCTGCTCCGATTGATGTCCCCTCGCTGCCAATTCCAACTCGATGGCCGTAATGCAGAGGTTCTGCTTGTGAATGTTGGGTGCATACTTATGTCCTTTGTTTAATAGGGTCCACTCTTTGTTGTCAAAGTTGATTTCAGTCAAATTTGTGAAATTTTTTGCGAAACTGATCCCTGGCGTCTCACTCACCGATCAGTTCGCATGTTCTTGTCTTCTTTGGGTTATCTGTTCCCTCTCTTTTCTCTTACGTAGGCCAGTTAATTTATTTCTCTTAATCAAATTTCCGTCGCTAGTCCTGTAGTAAGTGTCTTCCACTGTGTTCGCTATGATCTCATGTACTGCGATATAGCTCATCGTAGCACAGATCTCCTGGTAAATACCCAAGTAGCACACTGTGCCGACACATTCCAGACATATGCCCTTTAGATGCCGAAGGTACATGTACAGATGGCATGTACCAGGCATATGCCTTTTAGATGCCTACGGTACATGTACAGATGACATGTACCAGGCATATGCCAGGCATATGTCGCAAATAATGTTCCTAAATGGTATCTAACTCATATACCTAGCACAAACTAGAGGAACGATTACAGTTCTGGTACATTCCTAACATGTCCAGATATATACCCAAAGAACGTAGTCAATCTAACTGCAATATTAAAGTATGTAAAGCCAATTTTTAAATTTACTAGCTGTCTTGTTTCCACAGTTGCTTTGCCGTCTCAGCCAAGGACGGCCGAGTTATCAGCGGCCTATTTTAACACCATAAACTCGTGCAGTGAATACCATATGAATACCCAACTGTTTGAGAACCAAATTTTCAAATCCTAACAGCGTGTGTGTGCGCTGTGCTGCGTTCGTTAAACGCGCCAGAGCGCGCAACGCGCCCAACGCGACTACCTCGTAACTACGCATGTGCCGCATAAAGTGTCGGGTGCCGGTCAGTGCGCAGTGTGGCTAGTTGTCCACAAGACGTCGGTGCAGATGTAGGCAGTTGGTCGACATAATCTTCCAGTTACTGATTTAACTATAACTATTACGTTTTGAAGTTTGCCAAACCCTGGGTGAGTCCTTCAGTCTTTGAGTCCATTTGGAGTCGCCCAGTGCCTGTGTTTGGTAAGTATTATGATGCATAATTTGTAACCGTGTTTGATGTCATACTAAATACAATATCTTGTCGTGGCCTGATTTTATTTTAATACGTCGGGTCAACATTTTATTAAATTTGTTTTTGCAATGGTTTGTAAATGATTGTAAATCTAATTTTTGCTTTTATAAATCATCCATTTATTAAAAAAATAATTTGTTGTGTCGTATTGCGCTGGGGCCTTGGCGACACCCGTAGTTTGTCGTAGAGTGTAGCCGCGTTAAAAAGACGGTTTTACTTTATTTCGTAATGACTAGATGACATAACCTTAAAAGTTGTTACTGTCATTATGTGAGTTTGTGCCTAGTGCCAAACTGCCATCTCAACTAAACTTTTGTACAATTGCTTTCGTTTTCTTTTGGTAAAACTAGTGCGCCCTACAATATTGCTCTGGCAATGTGCGTGAACTCTCTGAGGCGCACCTAGTGCGCACTAGTTTTGCCAATGGAAACGCTAGACGAGACAAATGTATTTCTTGAGGTTATGATTGTCACAATCACGCACGATCCACACGGTCTGCTCACTTCGCGTCTCAAATTCGTCATAAAACCAGGTTTGACAGATATGTAACTAGACAGTGCTAACCTAGAAATTAAGGTAGTAATTATAAAAGGGACAAAAAATTATTATTTTAAAATACATTAAAAATTAACTAACGTCAAAATTGAATTATCATTTAATTACAAATATTTAAAAAAAAGATACAGCATTTTTATAAACATTACTGCAATGGATTTTTTTTAAATTTGTTTATTAAAAATAATTTTTCTATTGTTTTTAGTTTGCATAAAACTTGTTTAGGATTTCTTTGGAAACACTACAGCCCCCCCCCCCCCCCCAAAAAAAAACAAATAAAAATAAAAATGTATTTCAATTAAATCTAAGCAAAACAAAATGAACATTATTAATTGGATTAAAATTAAATTAATGGATTTGTAATATTTTCCGTCTGTGATATTCACAAACATATCTTATGCAAGTTTAAAAAAATCATCAGAAACGTAATTTTTTTAATAATGTTTTAAAAAATAGAATAATATGTCATTTTTTGGATAGTTAAGATCATAAAAAAAATCTCAATACGTTTTATCCAAGTTTTATTTTATAAAACCCTAATAATAGGGATAGAATCCGCAATTTAAAATTGTACTTGTAATTTCCCGATGATGTCTTCAAAAGGGACATACGTGTATATAGTATTAATGAATTTTACTCATTCGATTTTACTATGATAGAAATGCCTAAAACCAATACCCGCCGTGAAATACGGCAGAGGGTTGCAGATGCAGCCACAATAATTAACGAGGGAAATCGCTTAAATCATCAACCATCGCTTGATGGCAGTAACAGCTATTATTCCGACAATTCTATCCAAACAGAAGGAAACGCTCACAATGACGCCTGTTCTACAAGCCTTATCCATCCCATTCTGGGAACAGAAAAACAACAAACTTACAATCAATCAACTGTTAATGAAACAAATATTACTTTTCAAAATAGATTAGCTGTCTGGGCTGTAACGGAAAATATTAGCCATTCCTCATTCAATAAACTATTAAATATTTTGCAGGAAGTTGAGCACTTGTCAGATATTAAGAGTTTACCTCAAGATGCAAGGACTATATTACAAACACCACGAAAATGTATAGTTAGAGAACTGCCCCCTGGGCAATTTTTTTATTTTGGTATTGAAAAATCAATTGAATGTTTCTTGTTAAAACGTAACTATAGGCCAGCTGTTGACACGTTAATTGAAATTGCTATTAACATAGACGGTTTACCAATTAGCAAGAGTAGTACCAGTTGCTTTTGGCCAATACTAATAGCTATTAAATCTATAGAAGGTTTTAAAAATACAGCAATTTTAGTTGGATTGTATCATGGTTGTGGAAAACCTACCGATTCCAATGATTTTGTGTCGGAGCTAGTAAATGATGCTGTCACTCTCACCAATAATAAAATTATATTATTTAATCATATGCATTCCTTCAAAATAAATATGATTATTTGTGATGTCCCAGCAAAAGCGTACCTTCTGCAAACAAAAGGCCATAACGGTTATTTTGGATGTTCAAAATGTACGCAGGAAGGTGATTTTATTAATAATGTGGTGTGTTATCCATCAAGGATATTTATAAAACGAACTGATGAAGACTTTCGGGCACAAAGAAATCCAGAACACCATATAGGAAAATCTATAATCCTATATATATATATATATATATATATATATAATCTTTTATATTCAGGTCCTGTTATTTTAAAAAATGTATTGAAACCAGATTTTTATTATAATTTTCTGGTTTTACATGTAGCAACACGATTTTTTTAAGCCCAAAATTGCATAACGATAACTTTATAACTTATGCAGGAAATCTCATGAAATTATTTGTGAAAACATCTACAATGATTTATAGCAAGCATTTTGTTTCACATAATGTACATAATTTGTTGCATTTAATGGATGACGTAAATAAATTTGGAACATTAGATAGTTTCTCTGCCTTTCCTTTTGAAAACGATATGCAAGATATCAAAAAAAAGTTACGTAGTTTACATAGGCCACTACAACAAGTAGTAAATAGAACCTTTGAGGAAAATAATTCTCATGTGTACACAAACAAGTTTGCAATCAATGCATGCTTACAACAACATGATGCTGGACCATTACTTGCTAATTGTACATCGCCGCAATATAAAGTTGTTAAGATTTCAGATTACACTATAAAATGTTGTAATGTAAGCGACTGTTATGTTCAAATTACAGATAATAGTATTATTATTATTTATAATTTTGCAACAACATATGATAATGTATTAGTCATGATTGGCAAAAAATTAAAACAACATACTGTTTTTTTTAAGAACCGTGCCAATCTTCCTTGCTTAATATTTCCCTATATTATAAAGATGAGCAAGAAACCTTGTCATGTTGGAATATCAGCAATATAAAAACAAAAATGATTATGTTACCATATGAAGACTTTCTGGTTGGGTTTCCAATGCTCCATATTGCATAAAATACAGTTATAATTTTTACATTTTTGTTTTCATTCTTACAATATTAGACTACAATTTCAAAACCGAAGACAGACAGCTAATATATATACTTAATATATATACTTAATATATATACTTCCACCATACGATGATATATATATATATATATATATATATATATATATATATATATATATATATATATATATATATATATATATATATATATATATATATATATATATATATATATATATATATATTGTAGCGTTTTTTCGTTCGTTAAGGTGTGAATTAAAACACTCGGTATATTAAAATAGTCAACTAATTTATTTAACACTATTACAGTCTTATTACCTAATTATTAAACACGAACACTAAAAACTAACTGTCACTTAAGGCTACTATAAACATTTATTTTCACTGTATGTATTTCGAACTATTTATATCGATCAATTATCGCGCCAACGCTCCGACTAACACTCTGTCTAATACTGGCTCAGCGGGCGACGGCCTTCTCTTATATACCCGTATCGATCCGTGCGGGAACGCTCCAGAGTCTTCTGTGCTTGCCCAGAGTGGTGACGTTACTCGCGCTCGCTGCCTCGATGGAATTCTCCGGAATGAGATGCCTCCAGAACAACCCAGAACTTCTGGCGCCTTCGCGGCTGTTAAGATCGTCACACTGCCCCCCTCCTAAGCTCGTTTCGTCCCGAAATGATTCCAAAGATGGTGGATGTCGATATCGGCAAAAAGCTCCCTTCTTGCAACAGGACCTCTTGTGGAAGTAACAATCCACGGTTCTCTCCAGGGAACGACGTTGAGGGCTATAACAGCACACCAGAATTTGTACGCCCGTCAACCTGAAGACTGCTTCCAACATGCTGCGAATCATCCTCCAGTCCAAGCCATCGAGTCCGCATGCCAGCTTGGGAATCGCCAGGCTTCTCAGATCCTCGGCTAGCAATTCTTCCTTTAGAGAACACAAAGTGTCCCAAACATCTCTATAGGTTGGCTTCTGATCGGACGTCTCTTTGGTAACCAAGTGGAAGATCTTTCTGCCGGTCTTTTCGTCGGTTGCCTTGAGTGCTTGTCTGACTCTGGGATTAGACCGACGCAGCTCTGGAATTTTTCCAAACTTCCCGCGGAAAACCTTGGCTATCCCTCTAGACATTTGCAAGTCCTTAGCCACACAATGTGCCAGTGCGTACCCAGCTGGAGCAGTAAACAGGTCCCGCTGCACTTCACAGGTCACACCGAACCGACTCTTTTGACCATTAGAATGACGGGCCATGAATTCGTCGAATGTCAAATCCGACTCTGGTTGGATTTGCCGCAGCTCCGCGTCGTCGTGACCTCCGTAGTAAGGAGCCAGTCGGTTGAAGTGAATGACTCGAGCTTTACCCCGCGGTGGCTTTTGTATCCGGTAAAGCACGTCGTTGATAGCTTCCAGAACTTTGTATGGGCCATCCCAGGATGTTTGAAGTTTTGGCGACAGTCCCTTTCGCTTCTTAGGGTCGTAGAGCCAAACCATATCACCGGCATTGTACCTGTGGTCCTTGGCATTGACATCGTATGTGTCCTTCATCCGAGTACTGGCATCTTGAATTGAAATGCGAACTTGGCTATGAATGGCATCCATTCTTCTTCGCAGTTCACTGACGTAGTCCTCCCCGGCAACATCAGTTCCTGGCGGGCAACCAAACTTCAGATCGCATGGGAGACGGAGTTCTCTTCCCATAATTATCCGAGCCGGAGACTCTCCCGTGCTTTCGTGGACGGCCGATCTATAAGCCAGGAGGAACAAATGAAGAAAGCCATCCCAGTCTCTTTGATGGTCGGAGACCACTTTGGCCAAATACCGATTAATGGTTCTATTCATCCGCTCCACCATTCCATCTGACTGCGGGTGTAACGCAGTAGTTCTTGTTTTCTTGATTCCGAGCGTCTTACAGATGTTCTGGAACAAACTGTAGCAAACTGTAACAAAGGTGGTGTTTTATCTTTTAGTCGGGTGTAAATATTACCAATTGTTTTTATCTGCTTTTTAATGATCCTAATATTTTCTGTTTTTATTATTTTTATGATTTTATCTGTGATGTTAGGTATGTCTATTATTACTGCAAACTTCACGTTACCTTCAGTAATCTGTTGTGAATTATTAGCTCGTGAATTGTCACCAGGGGTTCCATGCAGTAGATGTCTTATTAATGTTTTCGGGTAGGAGTTGTCTGATAGAATGGATTCAAGCTTTTTGATGTTCCCAGCTAAAAATTCCATACTACTGATAGTTGTTATTCTCTTTTTTAGTTGTAATATGAAGTTTACTTTCATGTTCATGGGGTGTCGGGAGAAATTATTAATGTATCTACCTGATGCCGTACTCTTTTGATACCAATCTAACTTTAGTTGTTGTTGATCACTTCTTATTACCTTTGTATCCAGATATGGAACAGCTCGATCTTGGTTTTCTGTTTCTATAGTAAATTTCAAATGTTCATTGTACTCTCCGAATATCATGCTTATTTCCTCTATCCCATGCTGTGTTACTACTGTGATTATGTCGTCTACAAACTTTTTCAGGAAAGGTACCTGGAAAGATAATCTCGGTAAACTCTTTTCTAATAATGAATCCATTATGTACTGCGACAGAATAGGGCTGATCTTTGATCCCATCGCACAACCAAATATCTGTCTGTAGTAGATGTCATTATAAATGAAGTAATTATTATCCAGAATGAAATGGATCAACTTTATGAAAAATGTCAAAGACATGCTAGTCGTGTGTGGTTCTATGGTTTCCCATTTTTCAGTAATTACCTCTGTACTCATTACTGACATGGAAAAACAAGGAATGATACCAGCTGAAGTGGCCAAGAAATACCGAACATACAACTCCGTCTGCCCAAAAATATATGGTAATCCAAAAATCCACAAAGAAAACAACCCACTAAGACCTATCATTTCAGGCATACAAAGTCCAACACGAGAAATAGCTAGATTTGTAACACAGATTCTCGATGCTGCTTACAATACTGACAATATCTACTACACTAGGGATACTTTTCATTTCTGTGAAGAGATCAAAGACAAAACCATCCCAGAAGGATATGTCATAGTATCGTTGGACGTTGTTAACCTTTTTGGCAATATCACGAAGGAACTGGTCACGGAGGTAATTACTGAAAAATGGGAAACCATAGAACCACACACGACTAGCATGTCTTTGACATTTTTCATAAAGTTGATCCATTTCATTCTGGATAATAATTACTTCATTTATAATGACATCTACTACAGACAGATATTTGGTTGTGCGATGGGATCAAAGGTCAGCCCTATTCTGTCGCAGTACATAATGGATTCATTATTAGAAAAGAGTTTACCGAGGTTATCTTTCCAGGTACCTTTCCTGAAAAAGTTTGTAGACGACATAATCACAGTAGTACCACAGCATGGGATAGAGGAAATAAGCATGATATTCGGAGAGTACAATGAACATTTGAAATTTACTATAGAAACAGAAAACCAAGATCGAGCTGTTCCATATCTGGATACAAAGGTAATAAGAAGTGATCAACAACAACTAAAGTTAGATTGGTATCAAAAGAGTACGGCATCAGGTAGATACATTAATTATTTCTCCCGACACCCCACGAACATGAAAGTAAACTTCATATTACAACTAAAAAAGAGAATAACAACTATCAGTAGTATGGAATATTTAGCTGGGAACGTCAAAAAGCTTGAATCCATTCTATCAGACAACTCCTACCCGAAAACATTAATAAGACATCTACTGCATGGAACCCCTGGTGACAATTCACGAGCTAATAATTCACAACAGATTACTGAAGGTAACGTGAAGTTTGCAGTAATAATAGACATACCTAACATCACAGATAAAATCATAAAAATAATAAAAACAGAAAATATTAGGATCATTAAAAAGCAGATAAAAACAATTGGTAATATTTACACCCGACTAAAAGATAAAACACCACCTTTGTTACAGGCTAACGCTGTCTACAGGTTGGAGTGTTTGGACTGTTCTAAGGTTTACATCGGACAAACCTCGCAGACTCTCAAGAATAGAATCGCAGGACATAAGAGTGACTCCAGATTAAACCCTGAAAGATGTATGCTTGCCACCCATGTGTACCAGAACGACCACAAAATAAACTATAATGAAGTGAAAATCCTGGAAGTAGAAAACAACTATGTCAAGCGAACATTTATGGAAATGTTTCACATCACAAACACACATAATGTAATCAACAGAAAGTCTGATATCAAGGACCTAAGTTCAATTTACACATATATTATGGAAATTTCCAAGAAAGGTGAGACTAATCAAAATGACACCCTGTATGAAGAAGCAATTACATTTTAAAATTTAATTTGATTTGAATTTCTTAGCGGTGAAGTCGACGGTAAGGCAGAAAACTTTACTCAGAACAGAACACTACTATACCAACACAAACGGATGCGGCCATTACATGCGAATGGTATACGTATTGGTGACGCTTCGAAAAATTAAAGTTTGTTTCTCCTGCGAATATTTACGGCATCTAAAGCGAAGAAATTGGAAAATTGTGTGAAATCAACTCATTAATGACCACTGATTACGTGGATGGTGTTATTTATTGGAATTGTTGCGAAGATTGTGTTGAAATTAACCGATAATGCGCTATGATCTGATATTACATATAACTCAATTACAATGTAAGTTTATGCTATGGTTGTATTGTTTGTACCTTTTTAATTTGTTTGACTTGTTTATTTGTAACGTTTGCCTCGTTTTATTGTATTACAGTGTCCTGAAGAAGATGGTGAAGTAAATACATCGAAAGCTCGACAGTAGTAGAAAGAGTTTTATTAAAATACACCAGTCGTTATCCCCTTATCCCTGTTTTATATATATATATATATATATATATATATATTATATATATATATTGTGACGATCTTAACAGCCGCGAAGGCGCCAGAAGTTCTGGGTTGTTCTGGAGGCATCTCATTCCGGAGAATTCCATCGAGGCAGCGAGCGCGAGTAACGTCACCACTCTGGGCAAGCACAGAAGACTCTGGAGCGTTCCCGCACGGATCGATACGGGTATATAAGAGAAGGCCGTCGCCCGCTGAGCCAGTATTAGACAGAGTGTTAGTCGGAGCGTTGGCGCGATAATTGATCGATATAAATAGTTCGAAATAAATAACAAACTGGATTCAAAATTTCGCCCTTGGTCCGAATGTAGCTCCAAAGGTACGCCAAATCGGCAAATCCATTCTTTCACCAAGGCGTCGGCAATTGTTGAGGCTTCCTGGTTTGGTAGAGCGTATGCCTCAACCCATTTGCTGAAGTAGTCCATCACGACCACGATGTACTTATTTCCTGCTTCGGATTCGGGAAACGGGCCGGCTACGTCAATAGCAATCCTTTCAAAGGGACTTCCCACGTTGTACTGGCGCATCAAACCCTTCTGCTTTCTCTGCGGCCCATTACTTGCCGCACATACAACGCATTTTCTGCACCAGTCCCTTACGTCTTCCTTGCTATTGACCCAGTAAAATCTTTCCCTCACCCTTCCCAGCGTCTTTGTCACTCCGAGATGTCCTCCTGACACACCAGCATGGAGTTCTTCTAGCAATTCCGCAATCCGACATTTGGGCACAACAATTTACCTTCTTTCCTCTTGGCCGTCGTGGTCAATTATTTTCCGCCGCAGGAGTCCATCTTCCAGAATTAGGGAGTCCCATTGTGCCCAATACGACTTGATGTTAGGAGGATACTTGGCAACTTCTCCCCAGGTTGGCTTCTTCTCCTCTTTCATCCAGTTTAGGACTATCTGGATATCGGGATCTTCCTCTTGGTCTATAGATCCTCTAGATCTCTATTTTGCCAAGTATCGTCGACTATGGTGGTTCGTAACAAGTCAGCGTCTTTGTCCTCTGCCCGCTGGCAAGGCTTGCAGTCCCGTGGACAGGGTCTTCTTGATAGGGCATCTGCATTTCCATGGATTCTCCCTGCTCGGTGCTCGGTGTCGAAGTCAAACTCCTGTAGCCTCTCTATCCATCTTGCCACTTGTCCCTCTGGACTTTTAAACTGAAGGAGCCATTTTAAAGCTGCATGGTCTGTTCGTAGCAGGAACTTCCTTCCGTAGAGGTACTTGTAAAACTGCTCCATCGCTTTCACAACAGCTAGCAACTCTCGGCGGGTGACGCAGTAGTTACGCTCTGGCTTGGACAACGTTTTACTAAAATAGCCTATGACTTTTTCTTCTTGCCCATACTGAATTTGGGATAGCACGGCTCCTATGCCCACATTGCTAGCGTCGGTGTCCAGTACAAATTTTCCTTCAGGTAGGGGATAGCTCAAGATAGGTGCGCTTATCAGAGCCCCTTTTAGGTGATCGAAAGCTTCTTGACATTCCTGGGACCACTGGAATTTTCGTTCTCCTTCGGTGAGCCTGGTTAATGGTTTTGCGATGTTGGCAAATCCATTCACATAGCGTCGGTAGTATGTGCATAATCCCAAGAAGCTGCGCAGCTCATGTTTGTCATTGGGAACTGGCCAATCTTTGACAGTCTGGATCTTTGCCGTGTCAACCGCCACTCCTTGACTGGAAACAACGTGACCCAGGTACTGCACAGCTCTTTGAAATAGGTGACATTTCTTTGGGCTCAATTTCAGTGCTGATCCTCGTAGCCTCAGGAACACTTCTTCTAGGTTTCGCATGTGGTCTTCAAACGATTTTCCTACTACAATAATGTCGTCAAGATAGACCAGACATGTCTTCCAGGACAGTCCTCTTAAAATCGTTTCCATCAGTCGTTCGAAAGTAGCAGGAGCATTGCACAGTCCAAATGGCATCACATTAAATTGCCATAATCCAGCACCCACCGTGAAAGCTGTCTTTTCTCTATCTTCGGGGGCCAATTCAACTTGCCAGTACCCGCTCTTCAAATCCAGCGTGGAAAAGATCTTCGATCCGGCCAGGGTGTCCGAAGTGTCATCGATGCGAGGAAGAGGATAATTGTCCTTTTTGGTCACATTATTAAGCTGCCGGTAGTCAACGCAGAATCTGGTCGAGCCGTCTTTCTTCTTTACCAGTACCACCGGTGAAGACCATGGACTGCTGGATGGTTCTATGATTCCTTCCTCGACCATACTCTCAATAATCTTGTCAGCCTCCTCTCTCTTAGCCAGCGGTAGCCTTCTAGCTGTCTGCCGAACGGGACGAGCATTTTCCGTATTGATTTTATGCTGGGTTATATTTGTCCTCCCTTTCTTCCCAGTATCAAAAATATCTCGATAGTTATGGACCAAATGTCTCAGCCTCCTTCTTTGGTCTGGCCTTAGACCGGTGCCTGACGACGATACCAGTACTTCTAATTCCTTTGGAATGGCTTCCCGGCTGGATTCCACGGCCGTAACCTGTCGCAGTATCGCTGACACTCCAGAACAGTGTCCTAACTCCGTGCCCTCCTTTAATAACACAGGATAGTGATTGACGTTCATTATCCTCACAGGAATACTCCTGCCAGCCCGCACAAGGGCCTTTCCGACCGCTATTCCTCGACCAACAGCCTCGTCATGCATTACGGGTTCGAACATGACTATCTCACCATCTGTGGTCTTGCCATCAATGCAGCCGTCCAAAACAATCTCGCTCCGTTCTGGTATCAGTGTCTCCTCCGGGAGTAGGACTTGAACACTTAAATTCTTTTCTCGATGTAAAACAACTTCCTCGTCATCTACCCGCAGAACTCCCCGCCTAAAGCTTAACTCGAAGCCCTTGGTGTCCATTATGTCCGTCCCGATGATCGCCTCATCCTCAATCTCAGCCACTATCACAGGATGGTCAAACGTGGCTTTCCCGATGGTAAACATGACGTTTGTTTCACCATGCACTTTTGCTTGATCTCCCGTTGCTGTTCGTAGACGCCATTTTGATTGCCGAACCTTAGCTGCAGGTTTTATTATGTCGGGCCTTATGATTGTCTTCGTTGCACCTGTATCCAGCAGCACAGTGTGGAGGGTTCCATCCACACACGCGTCGACGAAAACACTGTTGGCATGGTGTTGCAGTGACGAGACCTGGGCGGTATTTGCTGGGGCTTGCTGAATCGACGTTTGCCCCCTCGCATCGACCTTTTTTAGTTTTTCCGGATTGGCGGAAGTGGGACTGACGCCTTCTGGACAGCGCCTTCTTATGTGGCCTGCCTTGCCACATTTCCAGTACTCCAACTTCCGGTCCTGGCGGCTACGTTCTCTATTGATCTCCCTGACGATCCGTTTGACTGACTCTTCGAAGTCGTCCTCTCCTGGAATCACTTGTCGGACACGAGCTCGACCTTTGTTCGTGTTCTTGGCAGCTTCGAATTCAAGGGCCCGTGTTAGTGCATCAACTAGCTTAGGTGGATGTGCTAGTAGTAAGGCTTGCTTCATTTCACCATCACGGAGTCCGTCCAGGAATGCTTGAACCGCCAAACGTTCCATGATCTTTTCCTGGGCATCTGGATATGCCAGTCGAACCAGACGTGCAATATCTGCCTCAAATTCCTGTAAGGGCTCCCGTGACTTCTGGCACCGATTTTTCAACTGAGTGTGGTAGACATGTTCCAGGTGTGACTGGCCATAACGCGTCTCCAGGTGTCTCACAGGTGGTCGTAGACTTCTTGCTCTTCCGGGGACATTCTTTGCAAGATAGCAGCAGCATCTCCTCTCAAAGCCAACGTAAGGGCGGTCGCCTCCTCCCTGGATGACCAACCGTTCGCTTTTGCAGCCGCTTCAAACTGACGCTGATAAACATTCCACGACGTTGAACCATCAAATTGCGGAGGTTTGAGGCGCATCAGCCCAACGGATTCCGGATTGGCACTAACTTTGCTCTTGTTGTCCATTGCTGAAGGTTGATAGGACAAATCCTCGAAGGTGTTGACGTCCAACGTTGTGATTTTGTTCGGAACTCCCTGGATCCTGCCTTCCATCAAAAGAATTCGCACTTCCAGTGTAGAAGATTTTTTTTTAAATTTCTTCGTGTAATTCCCTTTTTAGGTTGGCATTGTTTTCTAACATCTCTTTTTTCAACTTGGCAGAATTCTCTTCTAGCTTTTCCCTAAGCTCGCTTTTTAGACTGGTAATAAGTTCGGCGGAATTTTCTAGCAATTTAGCCTCCAGGTCGGCGGAATGTTCTAGCAATTTAGCCTCCAGGTCGGCGGAATTTTCTAACACTTTAGCCAGGTCGGTGGAATTTTCTAACAACTTAGCCTCCAGGTCGGCGGAATTTTCTAGCACTTTAGCCAGGTCGGTGGAATTTTCTAGCAACTTAGCCTCCAGGTCGGTGGAATTTTCTAGCACTTTAACTAGGTCGGCGGAATTTTCTAGCAATTTAGCCTCCATCTTAGCCTCCAAACATTGCAGCATTTGGCCGATATCACTTGCACTAGCAAAAACAAAGTTGTCCGGGTCATTGCCTTCTTCCATTAATGCTTTACGAAGCCGCTCCTGCAAGTCCGCTTTCTTCCCCGTCGTATCGCAGTCCCTTTCCTCCAGCTCCTTCTTCAGCTCACTAACCTTTAAGTCCGCTAGTTTCGCCATTTTCACGCACGCTAATTAGTCCGATTTATTTCACTTCAATTTTAATTTCACTAATGTCCAATTCACACCCGGCACCTGACACCAATGTAGCGTTTTTTCGTTCGTTAAGGTGTGAATTAAAACACTCGGTATATTAAAATAGTCAACTAATTTATTTAACACTATTACAGTCTTATTACCTAATTATTAAACACGAACACTAAACACGAACACTAAAAACTAACTGTCACTTAAGGCTACTATAAACATTTATTTTCACTGTATTTATTTCGAACTATTTATATCGATCAATTATCGCGCCAACGCTCCGACTAACACTCTGTCTAATACTGGCTCAGCGGGCGACGGCCTTCTCTTATATACCCGTATCGATCCGTGCGGGAACGCTCCAGAGTCTTCTGTGCTTGCCCAGAGTAGTGACGTTACTCGCGCTCGCTGCCTCGATGGAATTCTCCGGAATGAGATGCCTCCAGAACAACCCAGAACTTCTGGCGCCTTCGCGGCTGTTAAGATCGTCACAATATATATATATATATATATATATAGGAAACTGGTTTAATCGGTTTAAATATACTATATATGGAATATGACGTAAATAGAATCCAAGTGAGAAGTAATTTTTAAAATTAATTAAAAGGATACGGTCTCAGCCCGGATTCGAACCGGGGCCTTCTTCCTTGCCGGGGAATTGCTCTACCGCTGAACTACTGAGCCCGGTCGGAGGATATAGATTTAATTCGTCATTTCAAACGATAGTAACAGTACGGGTTGCTGTCTAACTACTATTATCATGACATCTATTGGACACTGGTGGAAATTGGTTCATGGTATGTCAAGGTTAATCGCAAATCTTGCTAGTGGAAAGTAGGAAACTGGTTTAATCGGTTTAAATATACTATATATGGAATATGACGTAAATAGAATCCAAGTGAGAAGTAATTTTTAAAATTAATTAAAAGGATACGGTCTCAGCCCGGATTCGAACCGGGGCCTTCTTCCTTGCCGGGGAATTGCTCTACCGCTGAACTACTGAGCCCGGTCGGAGGATATAGATTTAATTCGTCATTTCAACTACTTTCCACTAGCAAGATTTGCGATTAACCTTGACATACCATGAACCAATTTCCACCAGTGTCCAATAGATGTCATGATAATAGTAGTTAGACAGCAACCCGTACTGTTACTATCGTTTGAAATGACGAATTAAATCTATATCCTCCGACCGGGCTCAGTAGTTCAGCGGTAGAGCAATTCCCCGGCAAGGAAGAAGGCCCCGGTTCGAATCCGGGCTGAGACCGTATCCTTTTAATTAATTTTAAAAATTACTTCTCACTTGGATTCTATTTACGTCATATTCCATATATAGTATATTTAAACCGATTAAACCAGTTTCCTACTTTCCACTAGCAAGATTTGCGATTAACCTTGACATACCATGAACCAATTTCCACCAGTGTCCAATAGATGTCATGATAATAGTAGTTAGACAGCAACCCGTACTGTTACTATCGTTTGAAATGACGAATTAAATCTATATCCTCCGACCGGGCTCAGTAGTTCAGCGGTGGAGCAATTCCCCGGCAAGGAAGAAGGCCCCGGTTCGAATCCGGGCTGAGACCGTATCCTTTTAATTAATTTTAAAAATTACTTCTCACTTGGATTCTATTTACGTCATATTCCATATATAGTATATTTAAACCGATTAAACCAGTTTCCTACTTTCCACTAGCAAGATTTGCGATTAACCTTGACATACCATGAACCAATTTCCACCAGTGTCCAATAGATGTCATGATAATAGTAGTTAGACAGCAACCCGTACTGTTACTATCGTTTGAAATGACGAATTAAATCTATATCCTCCGACCGGGCTCAGTAGTTCAGCGGTAGAGCAATTCCCCGGCAAGGAAGAAGGCCCCGGTTCGAATCCGGGCTGAGACCGTATCCTTTTAATTAATTTTAAAAATTACTTCTCACTTGGATTCTATTTACGTCATATTCCATATATAGTATATATATATATATATATATATATATATATATATATATATATATATATATATATATATATATATATATATATATATATATATATATAAAACAGGGATAAGGGGATAACGACTGGTGTATTTTAATAAAACTCTTTCTACTACTGTCGAGCTTTCGATGTATTTACTTCACCATCTTCTTCAGGACACTGTAATACAATAAAACGAGGCAAACGTTACAAATAAACAAGTCAAACAAATTAAAAAGGTACAAACAATACAACCATAGCATAAACTTACATTGTAATTGAGTTATATGTAATATCAGATCATAGCGCATTATCGGTTAATTTCAACACAATCTTCGCAACAATTCCAATAAATAACACCATCCACGTAATCAGTGGTCATTAATGAGTTGATTTCACACAATTTTCCAATTTCTTCGCTTTAGATGCCGTAAATATTCGCAGGAGAAACAAACTTTAATTTTTCGAAGCGTCACCAATACGTATACCATTCGCATGTAATGGCCGCATCCGTTTGTGTTGGTATAGTAGTGTTCTGTTCTGAGTAAAGTTTTCTGCCTTACCGTCGACTTCACCGCTAAGAAATTCAAATCAAATTAAATTTTAAAATGTAATTGCTTCTTCATACAGGGTGTCATTTTGATTAGTCTCACCTTTCTTGGAAATTTCCATAATATATGTGTAAATTGAACTTAGGTCCTTGATATCAGACTTTCTGTTGATTACATTATGTGTGTTTGTGATGTGAAACATTTCCATAAATGTTCGCTTGACATAGTTGTTTTCTACTTCCAGGATTTTCACTTCATTATAGTTTATTTTGTGGTCGTTCTGGTACACATGGGTGGCAAGCATACATCTTTCAGGGTTTAATCTGGAGTCACTCTTATGTCCTGCGATTCTATTCTTGAGAGTCTGCGAGGTTTGTCCGATGTAAACCTTAGAACAGTCCAAACACTCCAACCTGTAGACAGCGTTAGCCTGTAACAAAGGTGGTGTTTTATCTTTTAGTCGGGTGTAAATATTACCAATTGTTTTTATCTGCTTTTTAATGATCCTAATATTTTCTGTTTTTATTATTTTTATGATTTTATCTGTGATGTTAGGTATGTCTATTATTACTGCAAACTTCACCTTACCTTCAGTAATCTGTTGTGAATTATTAGCTCGTGAATTGTCACCAGGGGTTCCATGCAGTAGATGTCTTATTAATGTTTTCGGGTAGGAGTTGTCTGATAGAATGGATTCAAGCTTTTTGATGTTCCCAGCTAAATATTCCATACTACTGATAGTTGTTATTCTCTTTTTTAGTTGTAATATGAAGTTTACTTTCATGTTCGTGGGGTGTCGGGAGAAATAATTAATGTATCTACCTGATGCCGTACTCTTTTGATACCAATCTAACTTTAGTTGTTGTTGATCACTTCTTATTACCTTTGTATCCAGATATGGAACAGCTCGATCTTGGTTTTCTGTTTCTATAGTAAATTTCAAATGTTCATTGTACTCTCCGAATATCATGCTTATTTCCTCTATCCCATGCTGTGGTACTACTGTGATTATGTCGTCTACAAACTTTTTCAGGAAAGGTACCTGGAAAGATAACCTCGGTAAACTCTTTTCTAATAATGAATCCATTATGTACTGCGACAGAATAGGGCTGACCTTTGATCCCATCGCACAACCAAATATCTGTCTGTAGTAGATGTCATTATAAATGAAGTAATTATTATCCAGAATGAAATGGATCAACTTTATGAAAAATGTCAAAGACATGCTAGTCGTGTGTGGTTCTATGGTTTCCCATTTTTCAGTAATTACCTCCGTGACCAGTTCCTTCGTGATATTGCCAAAAAGGTTAACAACGTCCAACGATACTATGACATATCCTTCTGGGATGGTTTTGTCTTTGATCTCTTCACAGAAATGAAAAGTATCCCTAGTGTAGTAGATATTGTCAGTATTGTAAGCAGCATCGAGAATCTGTGTTACAAATCTAGCTATTTCTCGTGTTGGACTTTGTATGCCTGAAATGATAGGTCTTAGTGGGTTGTTTTCTTTGTGGATTTTTGGATTACCATATATTTTTGGGCAGACGGAGTTGTATGTTCGGTATTTCTTGGCCACTTCAGCTGGTATCATTCCTTGTTTTTCCATGTCAGTAATGAGTACGGAGGTAATTACTGAAAAATGGGAAACCATAGAACCACACACGACTAGCATGTCTTTGACATTTTTCATAAAGTTGATCCATTTCATTCTGGATAATAATTACTTCATTTATAATGACATCTACTACAGACAGATATTTGGTTGTGCGATGGGATCAAAGATCAGCCCTATTCTGTCGCAGTACATAATGGATTCATTATTAGAAAAGAGTTTACCGAGATTATCTTTCCAGGTACCTTTCCTGAAAAAGTTTGTAGACGACATAATCACAGTAGTAACACAGCATGGGATAGAGGAAATAAGCATGATATTCGGAGAGTACAATGAACATTTGAAATTTACTATAGAAACAGAAAACCAAGATCGAGCTGTTCCATATCTGGATACAAAGGTAATAAGAAGTGATCAACAACAACTAAAGTTAGATTGGTATCAAAAGAGTACGGCATCAGGTAGATACATTAATTATTTCTCCCGACACCCCATGAACATGAAAGTAAACTTCATATTACAACTAAAAAAGAGAATAACAACTATCAGTAGTATGGAATTTTTAGCTGGGAACATCAAAAAGCTTGAATCCATTCTATCAGACAACTCCTACCCGAAAACATTAATAAGACATCTACTGCATGGAACCCCTGGTGACAATTCACGAGCTAATAATTCACAACAGATTACTGAAGGTAACGTGAAGTTTGCAGTAATAATAGACATACCTAACATCACAGATAAAATCATAAAAATAATAAAAACAGAAAATATTAGGATCATTAAAAAGCAGATAAAAACAATTGGTAATATTTACACCCGACTAAAAGATAAAACACCACCTTTGTTACAGGCTAACGCTGTCTACAGGTTGGAGTGTTTGGACTGTTCTAAGGTTTACATCGGACAAACCTCGCAGACTCTCAAGAATAGAATCGCAGGACATAAGAGTGACTCCAGATTAAACCCGGAAAGATGTATGCTTGCCAACCATGTGTACCAGAACGACCACAAAATAAACTATAATGAAGTGAAAATCCTGGAAGTAGAAAACAACTATGTCAAGCGAACATTTATGGAAATGTTTCACATCACAAACACACATAATGTAATCAACAAAAAATCTGATATCAAGGACCTAAGTTCAATTTACACATATATTATGGAAATTTCCAAGAAAGGTGAGACTAATCAAAATGACACCCTGTATGAAGAAGCAATTACATTTTAAAATTTAATTTGATTTGAATTTCTTAGCGGTGAAGTCGACGGTAAGGCAGAAAACTTTACTCAGAACAGAACACTACTATACCAACACAAACGGATGCGGCCATTACATGCGAATGGTATACGTATTGGTGACGCTTCAAAAAATTAAAGTTTGTTTCTCCTGCGAATATTTACGGCATCTAAAGCGAAGAAATTGGAAAATTGTGTGAAATCAACTCATTAATGACCACTGATTACGTGGATGGTGTTATTTATTGGAATAATGAGGTTTCTTTAACGGGTAAAGGTAGTCCCAATTGTATTTTTGGAATGAAAGATCTTGGTTTTCCTTTTAGTATGGCTTTTTTATAATTTGTGAGTACTTTCACCCAACTTTGTGGGCATCATCAGACCTGAAAATAAGTTATGAGGTAACAGCAGTTTTTCATTGAGCACATCGTGCCAAACGAATACGGATAGAACATACCCAAGATACAACAGCCATTTCATACAACAATTTTGCAAAAGAGCGGCAACTCCAAGTACATTATACGTTTCAGCAGGCACTGGCAAGGCTTAGACACAAAACAATGTCCGGACGCAC